>CM069910.1:88870303-89412239 GCA_036172215.1 Camellia granthamiana
TTTAATAGTGAACCAGGCAAACGAGGGGGATTCGAATCCTCATCAGTAATGTGGACAGCATATTGCCTTACCAACTTGGATGGGTTGGTTGAAACTTTACCATCTATAATCCTCCTGAATGTATTTGTTGGTTGTAATATAAGTAACCCTATACTTTAGCACTTCACTGTCTAAGCAATAAATTTTGTGAACTAGAACCCGCCCCCGCACTTCATTAGTAACTCAAACTTATGGTTTTCACCAAATCAAAAAAATAAATAAAAAAAAATTCGTAAGATTTAAATTAATGAATTGCAATTTGCAATGGTTAACAAAAATCATGAACAGATGTCCTATACACTTTTCCATAATTTCGCTGGAATGCCCAAAAATTTGCATTCGGTTGTGTTAGTAAGCTTTGCTTCCCCTAATAATTTGCAAATTACTGGCTATATTGTGAGTCACTTCTTTGGTTTGGTCTTGTTTGCTTGTATTTTATTTTTTTTTTGCTTGTACTGATCTACGAGCAAAAATTCTAAATTCTACAAGTGTATTCAAAAGTTAGCATAAATATTGATTTTAGAACTTATATACTTGAAATCTATGAAGCATGTGTATTTCAAAAATGATTCCCTATATTGAGTACCTATTTGGTATGAGTATGACTACATGAATACTTGGTACGCGAAATATGTAACAACATGATTAGTAAGTTCTCATTTGCTTGTATTTTTATTTTTTTGATCGAAAAATTAAAATTTATTGATGAAAAAGAAGTACAAGCAGTACAATCAAATTACATAAATAAAAATGGCCCAGGATAAAAGTATGATAGCTTAAGAAAAATATCCCAACAAAGTTGGCAAACTCAACAAGCCAATGACTATCTTTTGCTTCTATTTGTTCTATGGACAGAAATTCTGAGGGCATTCAGAAGTGTAACAGCAGAATTAACAACTTGCAACCACACACAATTCAACCAAGCTTTCTATCTTCATGCCTAATCATAATATTATCAATTAATTATTCTATGCCTCTTTTCATCTGTGCATACTATCATTTTCTTTCCCATCACTCTAATCAGAAAATCAAAGTTCACTCAGATTTTCCAAATGAAAATCATAAATTAGTGAAACTTAAAAGGAAAAAGAACCCCTTCATATACTATTGTTAAAGTTTGTACAAACATATATGTACACGAGAGAGAGAGAGAGAGAGAGAGAGAGAGAGAGAGATTTCACGGTACAAATTTCATAACTTGACTAGTTCTAGAGTGACATAGAGAAGGCTAGCTTGAACTAAAAATTGTTCAGCCTTGGCGGTAGGTTTTAAATAACAGCATCGGTATTGGCCATACAATTGTACATCAATTGATATCAGACAGTATCAGTCGATATACAGATGAATAACAGTATTAAAAAAAAAAAAAAGTCTAAAATCCTGATACACAATAGTTGACACTTCAAACCGTAGTAATCATCTAGCAAGCTGCAGATGGATGGGTGTAGGGATTATAAAAGTGAGGCTTTGCTCCGATTGAAAAAGGGCTTTTGGAAGAGTTTTCACCACCGCCATCACCGATCCTTTTGCACGATGGGCACATGGTGAGGGTGGCTGCCGGCATTTGCATATAAACCGGAGCTGTTATCTTTACTACTTTCAGCTCTTGTAACTCCTTCTGCAGCCTTCTGTTCTCATCTGTTAGTGTTTTATAACACTTTTTCAGTTCCTCACACTCTACCTCAGTCTGCTTCAGCTTAGTCCTGTTAAGAGCAAGAAAAGAAAAGAAAATTCAGTATGACTAATTCATAAGAGTTTTAAATACCAGCCATTTCATGTTGGGATTTTGGACTTGCAAAACTGTAATTTATCGATATATCTGTCGATACTATCTGATATTGGCCCATGTATGGTCATATTGTCAGCACGAATACATATCCCAATACTGTTATTTAAAACTATGATTCATACTTAGATCAAACATATTGAGCATAGATAAGTCTTTAACATGGGTTTAAAGGCAATAGTTCAATACGTATCAGATCTTCGTCTTGATACTAATACATCTTATGTTGATGGGAATAAAAGCACTCTAATATACTGGTGGGAAGGAAAATCACATGCATGCATACTGACTAATTTGCTATAAACATTATTTCATGGCATGACTTGTAATATTATATGGCAGTGGCTACAAAACTGTTTTACACACTTACTTAAAAAATTCAGAAGCGCATCACCTGATTCCTTATCTGTATTGCTCAAAACCAGTATTAAAAGAGAGAGAACACTATATTTATTAGGAATACCTGGCTCTCCTGTTTTGAAACCAAACTTCCACTTGCCGTGGCCGAAGATTTAGCTGTTTCGCCAAGGCCTGTTTTTGCTTCTGATAATTAAAAGAAAGAAAGGATACCAAATTCAGAAACAGATCAATCACTCTTCTAACCTATAGTTGTCTATTTGTCACATAAAATTTTAAAATAGAATAAATCAAGATTGATATAGAAAAGATGGTATTTATACAGGATTGAGAGTGGTGTGTTCTTTGAAGCTATCTTCTAAGATGATAGACTGTTCTTTGGTAAGTCTTAGTTTCTTCCTTGCACTGCCCTCCTCATCTTGATCTTGATCATCACTCACCTTTGAAGAAACTCTCTCTACCTCTTCAGCACTAAGATTATCTCTCTCCCTCTTGACACTAGAGTTTGAGTACGAAGATACAGTGCTACGCGAAGAGCCCTGTCGATACAAAACTATGGATTCAATTTCACCATGAATTTTGCTAACAACAATCTCTTCAGGAGCTCGGTGTTTGTGTTCTGATGATAAGCCCAAAGTAAGAGATGGGAACACATGATCGAATTTCAGAGATGACAGTTTGTTGATCTTGTGTTGATGATGATGATGATGAGATTGATGGAAGTGATCATTCTCAGGATTGTTGATAGAGGTTGAGCCAAGGCTAAGGCCTGTGTTGCAAACACCTTCAAAGACCATTCTGGAATATTGAACTGTTGGTGCTGAATTAGGACATCACACCAGACAGTGTTTTTGGAATATATGAGGAAGTTGTTGTATTGTGTGGAAATAAATGGAGGAGAAAAGGTGTGTATAAAGAAGTTCTGGAAGGGTAAGAGTGGAAGTGCTGATTATATTAATGAAAGGAATGAGTGGAGGAAAAGAATCTAGACTGTTCAAGTATGAAAAACCCCATCTTTCTTTGTCCTCTTAGGTTGACCAAATGAGGCTCTCTCTCCCTCTCTCCCTCCCTCCAGTATATGGGTATTTACTAAGAAAAATATTTTAAAATTATCTAGAATTTGATATATAATATAGATTTAAATTGTGTGGAGATCACACCAAGATAAATCATTATTATTATTTTGCTTATCTGTAAAAGTCGATTGTTAGATGTTAAATTAATTTTAATAAGAGTTGAACTTCAATTTTTTAGTTTATACAGTAAGGTAGTTCGATATACATTATTAAATTAAATTAAATTTTTTTTTATATAATAATTGATGGTATAACATGGCATAATTGAACTTTGAATAGTCTCTCGGGAGCTAAATATTTGCTTCAAGTCTATTTCCTTAATCTATTACATTTATTTGACATTTGACGGGATTATATGCTTTGGAATTATTACAAATTTTTACATTTTTTTTAAGTCATTCAAACTTGATCTAATCTCTTTTGGTAATATTTTAAAAAATCAACTTATTAGTTTATTGATTTATTTAAATCATATCACATCTTTATTTTTATATACGTTTTTTTTATAATAAACAAAAAAATCAACTTATAAATCATATGTAAAATATCTTTACCCAATGTAAATTAGTTTGACGTTGGATACCTTTTTAAAAAAAAATCTAACATATATATAAATACATAATTCAAATTCTAAATAATTATTTTAAATATATATATATATTGGGAATTACTTGCATAAAACAAATGTCATGAGTGGAATTACACAGTAACCAGGTGGGGGTACATAAGCAGGGACGGATCCAGGATTATGATTTTGAAGGGCTATTCTATAGTTTAAAAAATTAAGAGGACTACTCTATATAATTTTAAAATTATCTAAAAAAAATTTGAGCATACAAACTCTTATAATCTTATATTATTTAAAATTTTTTAATATAATATATGATATTTTTTAAATTTTTAGGATACGGCCGCCCCTCCCAAATCCATCATTGACATAAGAACATAAGAAGAAGATTTGCCACTTTTACCTTTTCCTTTTTCGCTTTATTTATTTATTTTGTCTTGAAAATTTCACTTTCATAGCCAGAGACATTAATGCAGCCACTTTGACATTAATACAGCCACTTTTTCTTTGTTTGCAGTTTATGTTGTAACAACCTTTCTTGACATCTAAACATTTAGAGAGAATGTTTTAAGTACGTATATGCTGTATTTTGTGTATACATTATATAAATGTAGAGAAACGTATCTAAAACCAATGTTCTGTATATTTGTACTTGGAAAGTTAGGGAATTAATTATTATCAAAGACCAAAATTGATAATTTCTTTGTTAAGAATAAAAAAAGAAAACAAAAAGCTTGTGGGTTTAGGCACAATTCTATTAGATATAAGTACAGCCAACTATAAACTTTTTGCCTCAATTACTAATATATAAACGGTAATGAGTCATTATTGGCAAAATTGAGATCTTAAGTAGGATCGTTAGGAGAGACTTATGAATTGGATCGTAAAATTAGATCGTTTGGCTTGACTAGAGTTGTAGGATTTATTATCTGAATCGAAATTATGATAACCATGATAATGACAAATCAACCAAATCCGCAAAATAATTTGAAGTATTCAGTTTGAATTAAGTGAAGAATGATTTAAAAAGAAGTAAATCATCAATTTAATATATTATAATTTCAAACCATAATAAGTTTTAAATTTAATCAAAATCAGCAATGGTTGGTGGCCCGAAATTCAGTGGCTCGAATGGCTCGAAACTGTCAAAACCACGTCGTTTTGAGCACAAAACAAGCCAAAATGACGTCGTTTTGGCAGTTTCGAGCCATGTGAGCCATGATTTTTGTGGCCACCAAACATTTTTCAATCAAAATCAATGTGGAGCTGTTCGATTTATTTATTTTAGTATGCTGTGTTCAGTTGCATAACATGATCTAAATGGGAACCCAAAAAAAATGTAGGAAATATCGGAAAAACTGCATGTACTAAAAATTTTACTAAAAGTTTTTAAAGAATATATGTCTAAATATTATTCAGTGTATTTGATTTTAGCTTTCTAAATTTGGTTTTTTGGAAATTAAATTTTTTTGTTTTTAGTGAATATTTTTAAAATTTTAAGTAATTTTTTTACTTTTTTAGATGTATCATACTTAGATGTATCTAAATAGTAAAATATTTGTGAAAAAATATTTTAAAAAATTAATAAATACACAAAAATATGAAAAATGTACTGAATTTTCGTATTTTTTAAATATTTTTGGTATTTAATGAATTTTTTAAGGATTTTTTTCACAAATATTATACTTTTTAAGTGTATTTATGCTAGGTGTGTCTAAAAATTAAAAAAATTCAGTGAAAATAAAAAATACGGAAAATAAAAAAATAAATTTTTTCTGAAAAGTGAATTCTGAAAACTAAAACCAAACAGAGTGATTAGATTTTCAAGTATCATTGTGTTTTGGGGCACTGACTTGCAAGTCGTTTTGCATAGTTCAAAACTCATCAGTCTTAAACAAAATATTTGCACCAAGTAGTCATATATATTTTTAATTGTTACCAAAAAAAATTATTTTTATTTTTATTTTTGACTTTAAGGACGCTGCACATTTCATCATTGTTGGACCTCTGTCAGACTTTCGTTAGACAGCCACCAAAGGCTTGCCGAAATGTTCAACATTGTTGGGAAGTTGCTGGAATGTTCTTAACGTCATTAGAAGTCGTCGGAATGTCTAGAACGTTATTGGACGTCAAGAACATTGCTAGAGACTCACCGGAATGTCTAGAAATTGTTGAAAAAAAAATAAATAAATGAAGAATTAGAGTGAAAAAACATAGCAAAATTTGCTAATATTGACAAACTGAAAAGGAAAAAAAAAAAAAAAACATAACAACAATGGGAAAATTTTCTCTTTTATTAATCAAATTGGAAAATATGCTATGAAACTGTAAAATTTTGTAAGAAAAATTATGTTATAAAACTGTAAAATTTTGTAATATTAAAGAATGTTATGAAACTATAAAAGTTTTACCATTTTAAAACATGATTCATTTCAACACTTGAAAAACTGAAACTAGAAAATTTTGTAGTTTTCATCGCTTGTAATTAAAATTCAAAAATTTTTTGTTCATAATTTGAAAAATTTCTCTATTAAAACAAGTAAACAGAAGTGTGTAGCCAAGGTTTTAAAAAGCAGCTACAACCATTATGTAACGTTGTTATGTAACGGTTGTGGTGGTTACCGCCATCCGTTGTTACCGCCATAGCGGTGTGACGGAAATTCACATATGTAACAGTCATTTCGGTGTTCCTTAATGGCCATAGCGATACCGTAATAGCCGTAACGGTCTATTACACACTTTTATAATATTATGAATAGCTTCCTTTCCTAAAAATAAAAAAATAAAAAAATAAAATAAAATAAAAAAAGATAAAAGCTTACAAAAAAAGAATAAATACTCAAGTGATCCAAGGCAGAAGAAAAAATCTTATATAAATTTTTTTTCTTCATAATTTATTTTTAAATTTTTATTTCATTACATTAGTGTTAGTCATAGCATGAATAACATGATTTTGATGATTGTTTTTTATTTTGTTTTGATTACGTTTTGAAGAGTGGATTATAGTTGAAAACTTGTTTGATTTAATCATTGTTATTTTGATGATTGTTTTCTATTTTGTTTAATTATGTTTTGATTTATTTGGAAGAGCAAAATAGATTGAAATCTTATATTTTATTCCACCATATTTTCATCTATATTTACATCCTAATCATGCCGTTCTTGAGTTCAAAATGAGGCTTAAACATGTACCAAACCAGTGTACCAGAGCAGCAGAACACAAGAGGTTGGAATAACAAAGGGCGGTCGACCGACTAAGGCAGATTTCAGCAAATTTGTTCTCTAGCTCTAGGCAGGCTTGGACATCCGGCCGGACATCCGGGAGAACGACTGGCCAAGGCATTTCGGCCCAGTTTCGTTCTAGATCAGTTCTGTTTCGCTCTGGACGTTAGACCAGCAGTATGTTTAACAACCGTAGGCGATAACCTTGATGATCGGGACTTCATGGGACATCTGGATGGACATCCGGGTGGACGAACCACAGACACAGAACTTCACTTGGGACATTTGGGTGGACGTCCACTGTGTAGAGAACTCATATATCAGTAAAAGATGCTGAGAAGAGAAAAGAAATGTTTTTCATCAGATGACCCATCATTCAATGACAAAACACACATGGATGTCAGGGAATATCTAAGCAATCATTTGTTTATCATCCTCAGCCATCCCCAACCCATCTCTTCAACGGGAAGAAGAGAATGGGCACTGTCAGAGCAAATAGAGCACTCAACTTTGTATTATATACAGAGCTCTGAACAAGCAACAAACAACAATGAATATAGAGAGACATACAATGTGCTATACCTATTTTGATTCTATCATCAATCACACATTCTTCATCTCTCTGATTCTCTGAAGTGTACTTCAACTAAGATTTCATTTTCCTTTAGAACATATTATAGTAAGCTTTAGCTTTAAGCACATATTCCTATGAGAAAATTTATGGAAAACTCCGAGCTTTAACATTGTATATCTATCTTTGAGAGATAATTCTTATAGCTTTCTTTGAAAGAAAAAACACCCTCAATTCAATCTTGTAAGAGTGGAGTACACTCTAGTTTCTTGATTCCTTGAGAGTGATTATGAATCACCCAAGGTTTGCAAGGGTTTGAAGACTTGGTACAGTCTTTGTAAAATCTGTGGAGAATTGCTCCATTTGTGAAGAGGTTGCTAGCATCCCTATAAAGTTAGAGGATAGTGGAAAATGTCAAGTGAAGCTCAAGGAGTGGATGTAGGCTTGGTTGAAGTTGAACAACTATAAATTTGTTTGTCTCCTCTTCCCTTATCTCTTTTATTTACTCTACTGCTATAACTACATCTGATATATTCACTGTGCTATCATTGCTATACTATTTGCTATTGTTGTGCTAAATATCAAATCCCTTCAATCACCTCAAATAGCTGTCTGATATTACTCTTTCATTGAGTGATAGAGTTATAATTGCTTATTTATTTATTTCATAATCTGTTAAGTCAAAAATCATTCACTGCATTTTCTTTAGCTACTTCACTGATATTTTCTCCTTGTGATTAATCAAGTCATCTACCTTCCATTAGTTATATATCTGTTGCTTGTGCATCTTAAGCTTCTAATCAACTTATTCACATATTGCATTAGTTATTATCTATACTTCTAAAATATTTTTTCATGAAGCTTGATCATTAACTGCTAATTAGCTTTTTATCATCAAATAATATTTTGCTATACTAGTTGTAATTTTTATTGGGGTATTATTATTTTTATTTGTAGAATCCTAATTCACCCCTCTCTTAGGTTGCTTTTTGGGTGATAATTGGTATTAGAGCCTAGACTCTTGGTTAGATTTAACCAGCTTAGAGTTTTCAGTCCATGGCAACCATAGTTAGCACTAGCACTTTTGAAGGTCAAGCCACCAGTAGGCCACCCTTATTTGATGGAAATAACTATAGCTATTGGAAGGATAAGATGACCCTATATTTTCAAACCATATATTATGCTGTGTGGATTATAGTCACCAAAGGTCACAAAATCTCTACCAAATTAGTAAACAACATTAGTGTACCTAAAACAGAAGGTGAATGTGATGGGAGGGATCATAGATTGTTGTAAGCCAATGCCAAAGCCAAACTCACACTTGTATGTGGTTTAGACTCTAAGGAGTATAATAGAATATCCAATTGTGACATGGCTAAAGAAATTAGGGACAAACTTGAAGTTACTTATGAAGGAACCAACCAAGTAAAAGAATTGTTTAAAATGAAATTTGATGAATCTATTTCAAGCATATTTACTAGATTTACTGAAATTGTAAATTCTTTGAAATCTCTTGGCAAAACCTATACTAACAGTGAGTTTGTGAGAAAAATTCTTAGGTGTCTGCTAAAGAATTGGGATGCTAAAGTCATTGTAATTATTGAAGCAAAGAACCTATCAACTCTTGGATTAGATGAGATTACGGGGTCTCTTATGACTCATGAAATTACTATGAAAGGACATGAGGATGATGAGGACAAAAAGAAGAGTAGAATTGCATTCAAAGCCTCATTCCATGAAGAAGAAAATGAAGATTCTAGTGAAGATGAAAGATATGCCATGTTTAGTAAAAATCTCAAAAAGTGCTACAAGAAGAGCAATCATGGAGGAAGAAAACCTTTTAAGAAAGAATACAACAAAGATGACATCCAAAAGAAAGAACACATAATTTGCTATGAGTGCAAGAATTCGGGGCACATCAAGATGGATTGTCCAAAATTGAAGAAACTTGGAAAATACCACAAAAGGAACAAGAAGGCCATGATAGCAGCTTGGAAAGAAAGTGATGATAGCTTTAGCGATGAAGCTGAAAATGATAAAGTAGCCAACCTTTATCTAATGGCTCTTGGAGATAAAGAAACCACTCAAGATGAGGTAACTTTTAATTATGAAGAACTTGCAAGTGCTTTCAATGAATTACATGATGAGTTTAGAAAAGTATGTGCCAAAAATAATCTGTGAAAGAAATTAGTTGCATCGTTATCTAACAATGTGGATGAATTGAAGAAAGAGAACCTTGCTTTGAAAAATGTCCTTAATACCATTTCTAGTGAGAATTGTTTTGAAAAATAGTGTTGATGATTTGAATAAAACTCTTGAAAATTTTGTAAAAGGAAGAGATAATCTCAACAAACTTCTTGGTAATCAAAGATGTGTTTTTGATAAGGCGGGCATTGGATATGACCCTATTAAGAAACAAAAGAAGCTCAACACAATACTTGGACAATTCTTTTACTTGTAGGAAGAAAGGTCATTATATATCTACTTGTCCATTCAAAAAGAATATGAATATGGGGATTAAAAAGATTTGGATTATAAAAGGTACTAATCATACTAACCAAGAAGGACCCTAGAAATCATGGGTACCAAAATCCAACATTTAATTGTTTTATTGTAGGTATGCCTTAAGTCCAAAGCTAAAGAAGGAAGGTGGTTCCTTGATAATGAATGCTCTAGACACTTGACCGGAGATAAATCTTCCTTCACTACTCTATCATCCAAAGATGGAGGATTTATTACTTTCGGAGACAACAAGAAAGGAAAAATCATTGGTATTGGTAGCATCGGTATCTCTCTTAACCCTTTTGTTGAAAATGGTCTCTTTGTAGATGGATTTAAGCATAATTTACTTAGCATTGCCAATTATGTGATAAGGGTAATCGTGTTATTTTTGATAAATCACATTGCACAATTAAAAGCACAATTGATCATAAAACACTATTTGTTAGTAATCGCCTTGATAATGTTTATGTTTTTCATCTCAATGATCTCTATGCTAATGATGTTAAATGTTTATATGCTAGTAATGATAGTGGTTGATTATGGCATAGAAGGCTTCGTTATGCTCATATGAAATTAATTGCTAAATTTTTGAGGAAGGATTTGGTCATTGGATTTCCAAAAATTAAATTTAAAAAAGATCAACTTTGTGGTGTTTGTCAACAAGGAAAACAAACTAAAACATCTTTTAAATCAAAATCTCATATTTTCACCTCTAGACCTTTACAATTATTGCATATGATTTATTTGGTCCCTCAAGGACATTTAGTCTTGGTGGTAAACATTATTGTCTTATTGTTGTTGATGATTTTTCAAGATTTACATGGATTATGTTTTTAGAACACAAAGATGAAACCTTTTCTTCCTTCACAAAACTTTGTAGCAAAATTCAAAATGAAAAAGGTTTTCTTATTACAAATATTCAAACCGACCATGGTAGAGAACTTGAAAATGAAAATTTGAATTGTTTTGTGATGAGCGTGGAATTAGACATAATTTTTCAGCATCTAGAACCTCTCAACAAAATGGTGTAGTAAAAAGGAAGAATCTTAGAAGAGATGAGTAGAACAATACTTTGCGAAAGCAATCTTCCAAAATATTTTTGAGTCGAGGCCATTCAAACCACATACTATATTTTAAATTGTGCCTTGATTAGATCTATTCTAAAAAAGACTCCTTATGAACTTTGGAATGGTAGAAAGCTCAACATTAGTCACTTGCATATATCGGTTGTAAATGTTATGTGCACAATAACGGTAAGGACAACTTGGGTAAATTTGATTCAAAATTCGATGAAGCAATTTTTCTTAGATATTCTTTAACTAGTAAAGCTTATCATGTTTTTAATAAAAGAACTCTTGTTGTTGAAAAATCTATACATGTGGCATTTGATGAAAGTAACATCTCTTCTCCAAAGAAAATTGTTCGTGATGATTTTGTAGAATTAAAACCTAATGTGGAAGATTCAAGCATCTACAAAGAAGAGGACCTACCATGTGAAGTGAACAAAGATGGTGAACAACCTATTCTCCCTTCTCAAGAAGAAGGTGGAAACAACGATGATTTGCCACGAGAATGGAAGTTTGTTCATAGTCACCCTAAGGATTTAATCTTATGTGATCCCACCAAAGGTATCTCCACTCGCTCTTCATTTAGAAATATTTGTGGTAACTTCGCTTTTCTCTCATAGATTGAGCCAAAGAACTTTCAAGAAGCCGAATTCGATGAACATTGGATGATGGCTATGTATGAAGAGCTCAACCAATTTGAAAGAAACAAAGTTTAGGATCTAGTGCCAAGACCTAAAGATCATTCAATTATTGGCACAAATTAGATCTTGATGAATTTGACACCATTGCTAGAAACAAAGCTAGACTTGTAGCACAAGAGTACAATCAAGAAGAATGTATTGATTTCGATGAAACCTTTGCTCCGGTAGCTAGATTAGAAGCCATTGCCATGTTACTTGTATTTGCATGTTTTAGAGATTTTAAACTTTTTCAAATGGATGAAAAAAAACATTTTTAAATGGTTTCATAAATGAAGAAGTATATGTCAAACAACCTCCTGGTTTTGAAAATCATGCTTTTCCAATCATGTGTTTAAACTCTCAAAACTTTATATAGTTTGAAACAAGCACCTCATGCATGGTATGACCGTTTGAGCAAATTTTTGATTGAAAATGGTTTTACTAGAGGAAAGATTGACACCACTGTTTTTGTTAAAACCAAAAATGATGATATACTTGTTGTACAAATTTATGTAGATGACATTATATTTGGTGCTACTAATGAAGCTTTGTGTGAGGATTTTGCTAAGTGTTTGCAAGGTGAGTTTGAGATGAGCATGATGGGGGGAACTAAATTATTTCCTTGGACTTCAAATCAAACAATGTAGGGAAGGGATTTATATCGACCAAGCTAAGTACATAAAGGAACTACTCAAGAAGTTTGGTATGAATGACTCCAAAGTAGCCGGAACACCTAAGCTAGACAAGGATGAAAATGGTAAGTTCATTAATCAAACAAAATATCGAGGTATGATTGGCTCGATTCTTTATTAAACCGCAAGTAGACCCGATATTATGTTTAGTGTTTGCATGTGCGCTAGATATTAATCAAATCCTGAAGAATCATACCTTAGTTTTGTTAAAAGAATTTTTAGATATCTTGTTGGCACTCAAAATTTAGGACTGTTTTATCCTAGAGGTGTAGCTTTTAATTTGATTAGTTACTCGGATGCCGACTTTGTCGGGTGCAAACTTGATAGAAAAAGTACTAGCGGTACTTGTCACTTCCTTGGTAACTCATTAGTATCTTGGTTTAGCAAAAAGTAAAATTCTGTTGCTTTATCAACGGCCGAAGCTGAATATATAGATTCCGGAAGTTGTTGTGCCCAAGTACTATGAATGAAACAACAATTGAAGGACTTTGATGTGCATTACGATCATATCCCTATTAAATGTGATAATACTAGTGCCATCAACTTAAGCAAAAATCCAGTTCAACATTCACGAACGAAACATATTGAAATTCGACACCATTTTTTAAGAGATCATGTTCAAAAATGGGATATTGTTCTTGAATTTGTAAACACCGACAAGCAATTGGTGGATATTTTCACAAAACCCCTAAGTGAGGAATGTTTCAATTTTATCTGTGGCAAACTTGGAATGTCGAATTCAAGTTAAAGTTTTTGTTGTGAATGCGAAACTTGAATTTTACTTAAAATGAGGTATGTGTACTATTACATTGATACGGAAACATTCATATCATTTGAATGCTATTAAACACTCTCAAACATTTCCATCTCTTATCAACTTGGTTTTATGCTCTTGATAGACGAACCTATTGGACTATGCACTGTTATACTTATATTATCTCTAATAGTCCTGAATTTGGTTCTCCTTTGGTTTCTCATGTCAAAATTGCTTCAAAGTACCTCATACAACAATATTGATTCATGTCATTTTTTCTTGAGGCATACAACAATATTGCATAAACTTCATATCTTTATGCTCTTGCTAGAACTTGCTTGTTTACTTGAGATAGCATAATCTTTCATAATGGATGAAATCAATGATTCAAAACTCTTGCTGTGTATTTCCTTGCCAAACAAAATGTGTGCTCCACTCTTGATTATTTGAGCTAAATTGTTTCTTGATATCACACTTGTTGTTATATGTTTTTGGCTAAACTTAGTATAATTCTCCTTGACTTGATTTGAAATCTTCAAAGAACATACCATATCTTTATGAAATCATGGCATTTATCAACACCTCATGCTACATTGTGAAATCTATCATTTATATGTTTTTAATATTGTCACAGGGGGAGAAATGGTGATGTTTTTGTTTTAAGATAGATTAGGGGAGAAATGGTAAAAAGTTTGGGAGAAATGGTGATGTGTTGTTTTGCACTATTTTGAAATGGTGATGCTGTCATATTATTGTTTTGAAATGGTGATGTTGTTATGGTGATGCTATCATATTTTTGGTATCTTACCTGGGCAAAATTTCCTATTTGGTATCTTAATCATCATGCTATGCTTATATTGATGTATACTACTTCCATGCTAACATGTTTATACATCTAGAAGAAGCAAATATTTAGGGAGAGCATGACTTGAGGGGGAGCTTCTATTCCTCCCAAACAAATCAAAACATCATGGTGTGCCATCATAAAAAAGGGGGAGATTGTTAGACATAATGTATTTTGATGATTGTTTTCTATTTTGTTTTAATTCTGTTTTAATTTATTTGGAAGAGCAAAATAGATTGAAATCTTATATTTTATTCCATCATATTGCATGACTTGAGGGGGAGCTTCTATTCCTCTCAATTATTTTGTTATCATTGATCCCACACTCATCTCCTCTCATCTTTAACCCATCCTAATTCCACATCATTGGGGTTAGAATTGAGAAGGGCAAAATTAGGTGAATGAATTATTTTTTCTATAACAAATGGGGCAACCTCCATGAGGCTCGTTATATTTTTTTTGGAAAATAATTTTTTTAAAAAAATTCACAGAATTTGACCATGGTAACAAAATAATTTTTAAATTTTATTAATTTGAACTTTAATTTGTTGATTTGTTTTCAATCTAAATCAAAATCAAAATCAAGACAAAGGTGGATAAGTTTGAGCACCCACTTGGTTGTGGGCTAGGTTACTCTACAAGCGTAGGCTATGTCAAGTCAGGACCTTGAGAGTATCTCCAATGGAAATGCTATATGGAAAATGCTATAATATAGCATTTCCATTGCTATAATTTGGCAATGAATGGTAGCAAATTGTCAAATTAGAGCTATTTGTGAAATGCTATAATAGCATTGCCATTACACTTCAGATCCTTCAATACGGCGTACCTATTGATGTTGTGAACTCAAATTGAATCCAAGTGTTTGCATTTATACCACTACGTTTTTTTTATCTGTTGATGTCTTCTCTGTTTGGAAAAAGTGCCATTTTTTTTAAGACTGAAAAAGAGTCGTTGTGCTGATCTTTAGCATTCCAAGACACCATCTCACTGTTGGATCTTTGCATAATCCAACGGCTGAGATCAACACTCTATAATCATCGCCATCCCAACTCTGTCTTTCTCATCTCCATTTTCAAAGTTCAGTTGCATCTCTGTCTCCCTCTCTCTGTTTCTTTCTTTCTTCATCCTTCTTTCTCTCTTCATCTCCCATCACCAATTATTTTCTCCTACCTTTAAACCTTTCTCTCACGTTCTCCTACCCTTATCACCGTTCATCAATCGCTGGTCAACTCTCTCTCTCTCTCTCCATCTTTATCCCTTATCACCCTTTCATCACTGATCCCCTTTAACATGAATCACAAAGAAGATGAAAATGAAGATGATCAAAACCAGCTGATCATTCTTTGACAAAACCAGTCATCTCTCTCTCTCTCTCCCCCTCTCTTCTCTCTCTCTCTCTCCCCCTCTCTCCTCTCTCTCTCTCCCCATCTCTATCCTTCATCACTAATCCCCCTTTCTCTTTTACCCTAAACCTTTCTTTCTCATAGATCACAAAGCCCTAAAATCTCTAACCCTCTTGTAACGCCCCAAATTGAGAACAATAAACCACCTCATGATATTCAATAGAAAGTAGAAACTTACTAGATGTTAACCTTTCATTAATCCCCTTTAACTGTACAAAAAAAGATATATGCATGTATACATCAATAAATCCTAGATCTTGAATCTAAAGTATATGACATATGAAAATAACATAAATCAAAAAAAGTACAAATAAGTTTATGTCCTAATGGCTATCTTTCCAAGTTGATGCTTGGAAATAACAAAATGAGCCAAACTCCACACATATAAAGCCCAAGGCTTGTACAACAAACATTTATGCAAAAGAACGAAACGAAGCTCTCAGCTTCGAGGTCCTCCCAAGCTACTTCCTTGGTGGAGGCATATCATCAGCACCTAAAAGTTGTTTTCAACATAGGGTAAGCCAAAACCCAGTAGAGATACTTGAACACAATGTATGAAACTTAACAAAGTCATATGGTCAATGCATATGCACACCGTTACCAAAATGTTACACTTCATCTTTCAAAACAATGCAATGCCATAGTTATATATCAATTCATAAAATAATATCTTCTTAAATCAGAAAATAGGGTAGTGGATATGTAATACTGGGAATCTCTAGGTACATGTCTTTTAGTAGGCTATACAAGCTCTACAAAGTCATTTTACCGGTATTAACCGGAAGGATCGCCACCTAACCGCGCGAGTTTCTGGACTTTTACCAAGGATACATAAGCCAATATAATAAAACCACAACCACACCTCCTAACCAAATTCACCAAGGTATTCACCTATTTTTCTTTTAAAAAAATAATACATTTTCAATGTAAGGATATGACATTGTTCAATGCAATATGTATGAGTAAATAGTTTTTATTTAACCTATTTCTTGTACAATTTCTACAACAACCAAACTCTCCTCTACTGATAGCCCAAAGCAGATATCTTTATACAAAAGATAAATTTCCAACAACAAACATAATCTCATAATTTCAATATAGGAGTGATATTACATATTCAACTCCACTCTTATCATCAACATTTATATATACATATATCATTTCAAAACTCAACCTCTTTCCTTTGTTTCTTAGTTTCAAAAAATTCAAAGATTTCCAACCAAAAATCTATACCTTTCCATAGTACTTTAAAAGAGAAATTTCCAAGATTTCAACACAAATTAACAAGATAACCATCTCCACAATATCTTTCATGAATCCATTTGAAAACCTCCATTTTTCATTCCTAAAATCAAACCAAATAAAACCCTAAATCCAAACCCACAAATTCTGTAATAACCCCGACCCATAATTAACTGTTAAACCATGATTAAGCGTACCTAATCAGTAATTAAGATGGAATTTAGAATTACTTGCATATGTGTTGTGTTATTTGTGTTTCTATCTGTCTATCATAGAAATATCTATTTGTGTTTCGGTTTTGTTTCGTGAATTGAAGGCCTTATCGACATTCGATCACAAGATTAACTCGATATATGAGTTATTTGGAATTTTTAGAAGATTATGGTAGGTTCAATTGAAATTCGATTTGGAACGAAATAATTAGAATAAATAATGCCCATTTGATTAGCATAAGCCAAGTTTAATTAAGACTCATTAATGAGCCTATATAAAGCCACTCCCAACACCTTTTATGCACTTTACACTCTCAATTCCTTGTCCTTGAAGACTAAACGTGAGAGAGAGAGAGAGAGAGAGAGAGAGAGGAAGGAAGAATTGAGTTCAACCAAAGTGACTAGTTAGAGAATTGTAGGGAACTAAGTAGAATTAGCTTGATCACTAAAGAATTGGACTACTTAAAGCTCAATTGGGAAGTTTAGGTGAGAATTCAAGCATTTAATGATGTAATTAAGTTAGCTAACACATGAGTTCAAAAGAAATTATATATTTGTAGACACCCCATTTTTGACCGACCTTAAGACTCAGACGTCACCGATTGAGCGCTCGGTGATGTTGCATATTGTGCTCGTTCAGAAGTCTCAGAGTCGCGGCCGTGCGCCCTGCCTCCGGACTTCCGAACCCTCTTCTGTGCCTTGCCTCGGTTTGCGAGCCAGGCTCGGTTTTCTCTGTTTTTCTTCCTGAGGGGAGGGAGAGGTCCAGTAGACCATCTCTCAGTGGCCGTGGGCTACATTTCGTGGCCGTAGGCCATTTTGCCCATTTCGGAGCCCGGTTCCCGGTTTTCGGAGCCGTCAGGCCGTGTGCCTCGGTTCGGGACCGTCTAACCATCTCCAACTGCTCCGGTTTTTGGCATGCATCTCATTTACTCCCTTTCGAGGGACACTGGGGTCTGAGAGACCCACTTCGTGGCCGAATGCCACTTTCGGTGCTTAACGGCCTATTTTCGGGACCCCGAACTGCATGTTTTGGCCTCCGAGCATTCGTTTTGCATCGGTTTTTGTTCGTTTTTGGCAGGTACCTCTGTTTTATCACCAGGAAGGTCACTGAAGGGTGGGAGGCCATCAATTGTCTCAGCAACCAGTTATGCTTCTCCGGCGCCCTCCGATGCCCGTTTTTCTCACTTCCGAGCCAATGTTGACCACCCTAGGGCCACCTTCTTCAACCCCAAACAACATATTTGTGTTGTACACACATGGGAGGACCCTAATATCATATGGCCGGCCATTAACTCAACTTGACCCTTTTGAACCCCTTCTAAAAATGGCTTGTTCTCTCTCCTGTTTTAGAGTTGCCAATTTTGAACTACATGGCTGTGTTGAGGGCACATGGGAGGACACCTTTCTCTGGTGGCCGGCCAGAAAATCAGCTTGAACCTTTTGACCCCTAGCCGGCCGGCCATAGGGGGTGGCCGGCCGGCCACCTGCAGCAAAAGTGCCTGGCCGGCCATGATCTTTGGGAGGTGTGCTTTACAGCTGTATAGCTGTTTCCCCCAAAATATCTAATTTCGGGGGACTTTTTGTATAGAAGGGAACTTAATCCCTTAAGCTACACACTTTGCCTCCCCCTCTCCCCACCATCCTTGCATGCATACATCTCTCTCTCTCTCTCCCTCAAGAGTTAGAACCCTTGCCTCAAGCTTACAAACACATATCCATCTCCATTTCTTTGATTCTTCTCAAGTTTTGTGCCATTTCTTCATCATCATCAAGCACCACCACCACCACTCCATTTCCAGTAGCAAGGAGAGGTTCTCAGAGGCTTAGAAGCAACATTCCTCAAGCCAAGGGGTAGAAAGGAAGAGGTCTTCAAGGGTAAGTCTCCATTTCCCTCTTTTGTAGCATTTTCTTGCTTCATTTCTTAAGCCTACTTGCTCACTATTTTAGGCTCCGACCCTAACTGAAAAGGTCACTCTTTTGAGCTTATCTTCATGATTGTTCAAGGGCTCAACCCTGTTTGAGCCCTTCATTTGGTACTTGCTTCAATATCATCTTAGATGCCATTATTTTGCATGAGATTTGTAGCCTATGTGTGATTTGTTTTTGAGCATGATGTAAACTGTGAGTGGGCCTATTTTGAGCCCCTCTTCAACATTAAAGAAGGGCTCAACCCTGTTTGGGCCCCCTATCTTGCACTTACTTCATAATCTCTCCTATTTACCGAAAATTTGCATGATTTGTTTGGCCTACGTGTGATCTGTTTTGGAGTATTTCATGAACTGAGATTGTGTTTATTTTGAGCCCCTCGTCAACATTGAAGAAGGGCTCAACACTGTTTTCATACTCCATGTGTCACTTGCTTTGAATCCATGTTTTACCCTTGTTTTTGCATGCTTTGCTAGCCCATTTTGCTTCAGTTTTTGGACCATGATCAGAACTGAAAGTGGTCATTTTTTGACCTTCTTAACATGTTTTATTAAGTGTCTTTGCTTATTTGATGAATTTTTGGGGTACCTCATGTTATAACCTTTGTTGGCTTCAATCTTGCATGGCATTTCTAGCATGTTTTCATACTATTTTTGGGGCTGTCATAAACTGTAAATGTTCATATTTTTGGCCCCTCTTCAGTGTTATAGAAGGGCATTTTTCTGTTTGGGCTTTGCATTTACCATCTACTTCAATACCCCTCTCTTGGCCCCTATTTTTGCATACCATTGTTGCCCTATCTATGATTGCTGTTTGGCCTTGTTTTCTACTGAAAAAATGCTTTTCTTGGGGCTGCCTTGCTACTGTATTTTCATTCCATGTCCATATTGTGCATGCATTGCATAGCTATAGGCCATTTCGGGTGCCTAATTTCGCATTTCGGGGCCATTTCATGCATCGGGTGTACTTTCGCCTCATTTCGGGACTGTTTTGCATCATTTGTGAGTGCTGAAATTCATTTGCATGTTTGCATATCACTTCCATGCCATTTCATGCCTTAGGGCCACTGCCTCGGTTTGCGTGCCCGTGTGCACGCATTTCGAGGCACTTCATTTTCATCCATCGGCCTCTTATGTGAGTGTGGCTGGGGCTCACTCATGTTAGTGTAAGTCCATTTTACATTCTTTATGTCATTTTAGCATCATTACATTCCGTATGCCATTGCCTCGGTTTGCGTGCCCATGTGCACGCATTTCGAGGCACTTCACTTTTATCCGACGGCCCCTTATGTGAGTGTGGCTGAGGCTCACTCATGTTAGTGTAAGTCCATTTTGCATTCTTTATGTCATTTTAGCATCATTTGCATTGCGTATGCCATTCCCTCGTTTTGCGTGCCCGTGTGCACGCATTTCGAGACATCTCATCTTTTATTTGATGGCCTCCTATGTGAGTGTGACTGAGGTTCACTCGTGTTGGTGTAAGCCCATACGACATTGCGTATGCCATTTCCTCATTTTGCGTGCCCATGTGCACGCATTTCGAGACCTCTCTTTTTCATCTCACGGCTTCTAATGTGAGTGTAGCTGAGGCTCTCTCATGTTGGTATAAGTCCAATTTGCATTGCGTTTGCCATTTCATCCGTAGCATTGTGTATGCCCGGTCATGTATTACCTCGTTTAGCGTGTATGCCATTCCATGACATTGTGTATGTTAGGATTGCATATTAGCTGTATTTCATGCATATCATGCATATTGCATCATGTTCGGGATAGGGGTTAGCCCGGGCACGGGAAACGAGGCGCGTTTCGTACTCCGAGTAACGGAACGTGTCTCAATTCCCCAGTCACCGACACTCCGGATTACCCATGATGGAGTTAGGTTTTGTTGTAGCATTCATATGCATTCATCCTATATTGAGTTGTGCAATTCGGCTCCTCGGCCATCATGCATCGAGATGCGTGATTGGTGGCACGAGGGTCGAGGCATGCATATATTTGTGAAATACATTGCGATGCCCCTTTCCTGCTCTCTGTTGCAGCATATCCAGAACCAGCGGTCTTCCGAAGCTTGGCGCGCTTTTCGAGAAACATTGCAAAATAGAGGCTAATTGGGGCATCCCAGTGGATTTCCGCGCAAGGCAGCTCCAACGTACATCATTCATCAGAATCAAGGCAGCCCCTGGCTTGCATGCCAGTTTTACATTTTTCTTATTTAATTTGTTAATTAATTAGGGATTTGTATATTATTCGGACTGTAATATTTGGACTGTATTATTCTTTCATTCGGGACTGTATATTCTTTTGGACCCTCTGCGCGAGGGCATAATTGTAATAAGTGTGGGTGAGTGTGATGTATGTCTTCCAACCCCACGTCTTTCTTCCCTTTTATTTACCTGCTTATGATGGTTAGATTAGGGCATATTTCAATTAGCATACAGTATGACAGCATGTTTGCATCATTCATCTGTTTTGCACGCACCGGGCTCGGCGCATCATACTAACTGCATTTGTATTTCAATTCCAAATTGAATACGTGTTAGTTGTAGCATTCCATATGCCATGTTTAGAATAGCCGAGCCTGCTATAATTGCATTTTTGCATGTGTTGTATTAGGCATTTCTGTATACTTAGGATCATGCATGATTTCTAATCAGCTTTTGTTTTGGCTTGGAGTACTCGGTAAGTTTTATGCTTTAGCATCCTTGCATGCGTGTGAGTGTTGCCATGAATAGCATGCTTACCATGAGGCTAATTGCTTATGTGATATAACTGCCTGAATGCCTGTGGGTGAAGGTTGGGTTATCTGAATTGGAATAATGCATTGATTGTTTGTTTTAAGCCCACTAGATTGTGGCAATACCATGTTTTCTAAGCCCACCTGAGGGTGGCAAAATCTGCATTTTTAAGCCTACCTGCGGGTAGCAAACCATCCTTCAAACAAACAAACATGAAATGTTTTGTTCCAATTCAGACGACTCAGTCTATACTTGTATGCTGTGCGCATCACATAGTAACCTAGGCTAATAACCGGAATAAGAACACACAATGTTTTCAAAAACAGATATCATGGTTAGTAGAGCCCGGTCTTTGACCGGGCGAGCGGGGGTGCTCACGAAGTGACCTTCCCCAATCGTACCCAAGTTCCCGAGCCGAGGCAACTTTGGTGATGACGGACACGTGGCCTTTGGCACCGAGTCAGGGTTTCCTAAATTTCCCATTAAAAAATATTTAGGTGGCGACTCTGTATCTGGCAAAGCAGTCCATGTTTGGCACTTCTTTCAAAAATCTGTTTTCAAAAACGATTTGCCGGATTTGGACTCTTTGGCTCAAGATTTGGAACCGTGACATTTGAGTCCTTCGAACTGTAGTAACCCAATATCGAACCAGAACGGGGGGGACTCGCACTCCTTTCCCCCGGATGCGTTTGGGGGACGTCTACAGTTTCTGGCGACTCTGCTGGGGATTTAGAGAACTTGACTCGAACTCGTGATATCTGGTTTTGACTACACTTGTGTGTTTCTTTGCATTGCATTTGCATTGGTGCGCCTAGGACACCGTGTTTGCCATCTGCTATTCCTGAGCGGTTTGCCGGAGGCTTGTCTTGTCAAGGCATGTCCATAAGGCTGATCGGTTACGGGCTCTGCCAGTATGGGAACACAAACCCCGATTTTACCGGGGCACCCTTTTTGACCATTCGACCTAGTGCATATTCGGATCCATAGTGACCATTCCAAACTAGGACAGGTTGCTTACCCGTTTATAGGTTGTTTGAAACCGCTGCGTGCATAGTGAAACCCTAGTTCCTGACAAAATAGGACAGGGAAACCCTACCCCAACATAGGGGTGTTTGGCTCTCACTTATCTGTTATGTGCTTGTTAGAGTGCGTCTCTACAGGGAATGCATGTATCAGTTTATGGGTTTGGGCATCAGGCCTGCGGGCATCAGTTTTTGAGATTGGGCGTCAGGCCTGCGGGCATCAGCCAGTCATTTGAGAATCAGTTGTCTGCGGATATCAGATTCGGTTTTGGGAAAACAGTGATATAGGGACAGTAGTCAGTGATTGAGGACAGTGTATACCCAGCTTATCAACCGTGTGTTGTATGCCCGACTGTGTGTTGTGTATTTAATTTAAACTGTTATGCTGCCCGTTTATCTGGTTATTTATTTCCTTTTCGCTTTATTATCTTTTTGCTAGGGCAGTTTTTAGCACGATTGCTTCAGAACCACTAGATACTCCCCAAGCACTTTGGACACGAGGTCGCCGACTCAATCGATCCGAGGATCTGGTTGACGGACATCCAGTGTTCCACTCTCTACCCCCAGTTATCAGAAGAAGGCCGAGGAGGCGTAGTGTGTCAGAACAGGGATTACTGGAACAGAGGGCTACTTTGACAGTAAGCAATCAGGTTGAGATTTCTGTGTCTGCCATAGAGGTACATTTACCGGTCATTCAGATGGAACAGCAGAATACATCAGGGATGGAGGCGATGATGCGCCAAATGCACGAGAGCATGAAACAGATGCAAGAGGATGCCATCCGCCAAGCGGAATTTTCTAAGCAACAGGCTACAGTTATGGCCCAACAGGCTGAGCTCATTACCAGGCTCCAGCAGCAAACCGGAACATCAACCTCACACCCAGCTCCTCCTCCACCCGGAGCTCCATTACCCGAGCAGGCATCCACTGGTCAGAATGCCCTGCCAAATCCCCAGAATACCCCCCTGAACACCCAGAACACCCTACCCAATGTCCAGAATATTCAAGAGGACACAGGCCATCCAACGGGGCTGGCTCCGCCCCCGCTTCTGCCTCAACTGTCCAAGAATCTTGCACCCAATCACCCGGACTCTCCATTCGAGTTCGAGGTAGACCACACAGCTCTAAAATTGAGCAAACTAGAGAAGCTTTTTAAGAAGTCTCAGGGGGTGAAGGCCATCCCAGACATCGAAGATGGGTACACCGACGTGGCCGTAACATTGCTGGACAGATTTAAGATGCCACAGATTGATCGTTTTGATGAGTCAGGGGATCCTATGGTCCATCTCTGGCTGTTTTTAGACATCCTGCGGCCAATGGGCCTAACCCGACCACAAAAGCTTTCCCTGTTTGGCCGAACTTTGTCGGGTGTGGCAGCCATTTGGTACGCGAAGCTAGAAGATGACGTGAAAAGAAACTGGGATGAGATGGCTGAGGCCTTCGTTGCACAGTACTCGTACAATACACAGATCGAGATTACAACTCGTGATCTCGAAACGACGAGGCAAGAGGCCAAGGAGACTTTCTCAGACTTCGTAACTCGATGGAGGGCAAAGGCATCGATGATGACCTTGAGGCCTACAGAGAAAGATCAAATTAGGATGATTGTGCGCAATCTCCAACCAAAACTCATGCAGAAGATGATCGTACTTCCCTTTCCCACCTTCTCAGACTTACACGAGATGGGGGTACAGATCGAGGATGCGATGAAGCAAGGTCTGATTGACCAGGACCGGGAGCAACCCCGGAGGACATTCAACCGCAATAACAACGCAGGCCCGAGTGGCGCTGCAAACACAAGGACTTCGAAGGTCAGTATGGTCACCACCAATCCCCCTCCCCAGCCAAGGCCCATGGCGGCCACCCCCTTTTCCAGTACATCCGGGAGCAGTACCCAAGCCCCGAGATTCCAGCCCAGAGGCCAAAGAACCTTTACTCCACTATACATGCCTTTGTCCAAGGTTCTGGGGGTCTTGATTAGAAAGGGACATCTAAAACCCCTGGAGCCGAGGCCGCCACCAAATCCACTCCCCCCTTCTCACAACCCAGCCAAGTACTGTGCGTACCACCAGCAGCATGGCCATGATACAGACCAATGTTTCCGGCTGCGTCACGAGGTTCAGGACCTCATCGACAAGAATATTATTCTACCTCCAGATAGACCTAACGTCACAACCAACCCACTCCCTACCCATAACCAAGATCCACCACCCAAAAGAGTCAACTTCATCCAAACTGGGGTCGTATCCTACGATCCTAGTATCTATATTACTCCCTCTCACCTACCCAAGCCGGAGGTGATCCTTCCTGATTGCACCGATTCCTTGTGCATGATGGACACCTTCACAACCTAATCTGAGTCAAAGGTGGTGACCACTGAAGATGGAACAGGGCAGGATTCAGAGGAGAACAGAGTTGTTGAGTCTGGGATGGAACAGCCCGGGAATTATGCTGGGGGAGCCTATGATCCAAGTGAATACATTTTATCAGTGGGCCGGTCTGAGCTGAGTGTGGGGTTGCCAGAAAAAGCTGAACTGTGCATGATTCAGGGGGACAGACTTGAACAGGGGGCAGATGATCTAGCAACAGTGGAAGAGGACTTCGCCAACCTCCATTTCTTCAACGACCAAGAATCAGGAGATGCAACAATCAACTGGTTTGAATATGAGGAGTCGGCGAAGGCCACCGGGTGGTTACATGATCAGCTTGATATTGTGGAGTTTCAGTTAGAGCAGAGCCCAGCAGGGGCGAGGGTATCAACTGTGGCCGGAAGGGCCGAGAGTCAGAATAGATTGCCGGAGAGCGCCGGTACAAAGAATTCCGCTCGGGACTTAAGCATTATGGATGCAAAGACAATGGAACAACAAATTGCAGCAACGCAGACAGAACAGGAGAAGTTTTGGGATTCCGAGAGAATCAGAAAGGCAAAAGCCCATGAAGGGGCTGAGAGCGCTATGGGCACAAGAACGGACAATGCTGTGAGCATATGGGATGAAGGTACTGAGAGTACACATTTGTTAGAACCAGACAGGTGTCTTTTGGATGCTAACGGGATGTGGTGGGAAGACGACGACTTATGTCTTGCCCACACAGACGAAGATTGGGGAGTAAATCAACCAGACAGCACCTGGTACCTCAATGAGGTGGACCACATGACCAGGAGTGGGCGGTACTTTAAGCCCCCGCACCTAGACCAACCAGAAGCATCTGGTAAAGACAAGGAAACCGAAAAACAGAGGGAGAAGCAAATTGAAGAAGAAGCTGTGCTGAGGCAGGTGAAGAAGATACAAGCAGACATCTCCATCTGGGGACTGCTTATGGCTTCACGGGTACACAGACAGGCTGTCCTATCTGCCATGGACAAGGCCAAACTCTCAATCGATACTACACCAGAGCAACTGGTCGGGCTGATTTTTCCGGGAGGAGGTTCCCCGGCTTTAACCTTTTCAGACAAGGAACTGCCGCCTGAGGGCGTGAATCATAACAAACCTCTCTACATTTCCGTGGAATGTAGAGACAAGTGGATATCGGTGGTACTTGTTGATACCGGGTCTGCCATCAACGTCTGCCCAGCCAGAACAGTGTATGCAATCGGGTTGAAGCCCGCGGACTTCATCCCGACAACTCAGGTGATCAAAGCGTACGATAATACCAGCAGAGAAGTGATGGGAACTGTCAAGATTCAGACGAAGGTTGGACCTGGACAACACGAGATAGATTTCCATGTCTTGGAGGTTCCCGCAACTTTCAACCTGCTTCTGGGGCGACCGTGGTTGCACCAGGTAAAGGCCGTCTCGTCTACTCTGCATCAAATGGTGAAATACCCCTGTGGAAAGGGAGTAGCCATCGTGTTTGGGAATTCATCGATCCATCCCCCTCTGGAGGTGTCTACACCAGTCCTAGAAATAGAGCACGGCATGGAGGATGTGTTTATATCAGGATTTACTCTGGCCGAGGCCCGGGTTGTGCAAAACATTATGGCTGTGAATGAAGGTATGTACGTCAGTGCTCAATCCGTCTACCTCATGAACAAGCTACAACACATCCCCAGGATGGGATTAGGAAGGAGCGGCAGGAAAGGCGTCGCAACATTGGCCGAAGTGCCACATAACCCGCATACCTTTGGACTGGGTTATCTGCCCACCAAAGAGGACTGGGCAAGGAAAGGGAAAGAAATGGCCGGAAGGGCCAAAGCAAAGCAGGCTGGGAAGCCATTTGACTTGATGCATAGGCCCATTCAGGGCACCCTAAACGGACGCTTCGTCCGGGAGGGGGAGGACTTTCCATTTTGCGGCTTCCCAGAGCCGTGGATAAACACGGAGAAGAAGCGCGTGCCCGGTTTTGAGATCTTCTTTGACCTGCAACTACCCGGGGAGGATGTTGCCGAAGAGCAGACGGACCCATCAGCTGAGGTTGAGCAGTATAGGGCAGTGGATCCTGAGGGCATAGAATTTGAAATGGGGGTAGCGCTGGCATGTCTACTCTCTGATCCTCCGATCGACCATAAGTGCTTGGGGGATAACTCCGAGGTTTCCATGATTGGGGATGAAACGGCTGCGAGCCAACCAGCAGCTATCTTGGATGCATCTATCGCACCCTCTCTCACTTGGCAGTACGAGGAGGGATTTTTGTCCAGCAGCACCGGGTCAGGTAGTGAGCCGGAATCTGATTCCACCGAGTCTTGTGAGTCGGAATCAGGTTCCAGCTCGACTGAGTCTGAGTCTGGTACTCCTGGGGATGTTAACTTGGATGCCACGGTCCTGTCTAGGTCGTCTTTTTCCTTTTCATTTGAGTCTGTTGTAACCGATGAATTGGACGATCTGGCTGTGCCTAATGAGAATGAACTATCTGTGGTTTCCGAGTACTTTTCTGTGCCCCTAATTTATTGCATTAATTCAGACTTTCAAAATTTTGATGAAAACGAAGAGGACGAAGTTCCTCCGGTTTTACAATGTTTAATTGAGCAAGAGCAAGAGAGATTTGTTAAACCATTAATGGATGAAATCATTACCGTGAATATTGGTACTGAGGAGGACCCGCGGCTGGTCCAGATCGGGTCCACGTTGTCTTCGGAGGAACGCGAGCGCTTAGTCGCTTTATTAAAAGATTTCAAAGATGTTTTCGCGTGGTCCTACGAAGACATGCCTGGAATCGATCCTGAGATTGTACAGCATCGGATCCCTCTTGACCCCGAGGCCCGACCTGTCAAGCAGAAACTCAGAAGGATCCGCCCGGACTGGGCTCTCAAGATTAAGGAAGAGGTCACGAAGCAAATCGATGCAGGCTTCCTGCTGGTATCTGAATATCCGACTTGGTTGGCCAACATCGTTCCGGTGCCGAAGAAAGATGGCAGGATTCGAGTATGCGTGGACTTCAGGGATTTGAACAGAGCTAGTCCGAAGGACGACTTTCCCTTACCGCATATTGATGAGTTGGTGGATTTCACAGCGGGGCATGCATTGCTCTCATTCATGGATGGCTTCTCAGGCTACAACCAGATAGTAATGGCACCAGAAGACAGGGAAAAGACCGCATTCACCACCCCGTGGGGGACATACTGCTATAGGGTCATGCCGTTTGGGTTAAAGAATGCTGGAGCTACTTATCAACGGGCCGCGACCACAATATTACATGATATGATCCACAAGGAGGTTGAGGTGTACGTGGACGACATGATTGTCAAGTCCAAGGAAAGAGAGGGCCACTACACCGCCTTGCATAAGTTTTTTCAAAGGATCAGGGAATTCCGGTTGCGGCTGAACCCTCAAAAATGTACGTTTGGTGTTACAGCGGGAAAAATGCTGGGGTTTCTGATTACACAAAGGGGCATCGAAGTCGACCCTTCCAAAATCAAGGCCATTCTAGAAATGCCCCCACCAAGGACTGAAAAGGAGGTGAGAGGCTTTCTGGGTAAAGTGCAATTCATAAGACGGTTTATCTCAAAATTAACCTTAACTTGTGAACCACTTTTTGGTCTCCTGAAGAAAGGAAAGAAGTTCCAATGGGACGGCCGATGTCAAGCTGCGTTTGAGCAGATTAAAGAGTATCTACAGAACCCGCCCGTTTTATCGCCACCAGAACCGGGGAAACCGTTGATTTTGTATCTGTCAGTGATGGAGACCACGATGGGCTGCATGCTTGCTCAAGAATCAGAAGACAAGGTGGAGAAAGCCATCTACTATTTAAGCAAGAAAATGCTGGAATATGAGACCCGATATACACCGCTGGAAAAGGCTTGCTTAGCTCTGGTATGGGCTACCAGGAAGCTGCGGCACTACTTGTTAGCTCACTCCGTAATGTTGGTTTCACGACTCGATCCCATCAAATATCTTTTCGAGAAACCAGCGCTTACGGGTAGGCTAGCTCGTTGGTTGCTGTTGCTCTCCGAATTTGACCTCAAGTATGTCACACGCAAGTCAGTGAAGGGAAGAGCAGTAGCAGAGTTCCTTGCCGACCATCCGGTTGAGGGGGATGAAGCAGTGGAGTATTTGTTCCCAGATGAAGCCATTTTGCATATCAACGATGAAACTTGGACGATGTACTTTGACGGAGCGTCAAATCAACATGGGTATGGGATAGGAGTGTTGCTGATAGCGCCCGACAATTCCCGTATCCCTCTAGCCTTCAAACTCCGGTTCAAAGTCTCGAACAATGAAGCAGAATATGAGGCGTGCATCGCTGGCCTAGAAGCAGCCCTGGAACTAGGGGCAAGACGGCTGGACGTCATTGGGGACTCAAACCTCGTTGTGTCTCAAGCTAAAGGAGACTGGAAAGTAAAAGAGGAAAAGATGATGATGTATCACCAAACCTTAGATTTGCTAATTCCTCGGTTTGAGAAGCTAAGTTTTACTCATCTACTAAGAGAGAACAACAGGTTCGCAGATTCTTCAGCAACTCTATCATCCATGATAGACATCCCGTGTGGAGTCCGGATGCGTCCAGTCATCATTGACCAGAAATTTGCACCAGTCTATGAGTCGATTGCAGCCATAGATGAAGTTCAGGATGAACACCCTTGGTATTACGACATTTGGAATTTCTTGGAGAAGGAAGCATACCCGCCAGGGGTAAATGCCAAGGACAAAAGGGCAATAAGAAGATTGGCCGTTCAGTTCATCATCTGTGGGGGTAAGCTGTATAGAAGAGGTCATCTGGGAATGCATAAACTGTGTGTTGATGCCGAAGAGTCAAAGAGTCTAATGGAAGCCATCCATGGAGGGGAATGCGGAGCACATATGAATGGGGTAATGCTAGCACGGAAGATTCTCAGACAAGGTTACTACTGGTCCACCATGGAGGAGGATTGTATTGGTTTTGTTCGGCGATGCCATAAATGTCAGATCCATGCAAATCGCATGAACATCCCGCCATCAAAGCTGTACAACATGACTTCGCCATAGCCATTTTCAGTCTGGGGAATTGATGTGATCGGAGCTGTCACGCCAAAGGGGTCGAATGGGCATGAGTTCATCTTGGTAGCGATAGATTATTTCACAAAGTGGGTTGAGGCCCAATCTTATGCGGTGTTGAAGGCTTCGCACGTTGCAAAGTTTATCAGAAACAACATGATCTGTCGCTACGGAGTCCCAAACAAAATAATTTCAGATAACGGTTCCCACTTCAAGAAGGAAGTGATAGACTTGTTGGAAAAATACAATGTGGCTTTTCATAAGTCGTCTACCTATCGGCCGCAAACCAATGGAGCGGTTGAGGTCGCCAACAAGAACATCAAGCGCATACTACAGAAGATGGTGGAAACCTACCGGGACTGGCCAGATAAGCTGCCGTTTGCTCTGTGGGGCTACCGGACTTCAATTAGAACTTCAACTGGGGTGACTCCGTATTCATTGGTTTATGGGATGGAGGCCGTTCTACCTATTGAGATTGAGGTTCCGTCATTACGAGTATTGGCCGAATGCCAGATAGCCGAAGCGGATTGGCAGCAAAATAGATTTGAGGAACTCATGCTTTTCGATGAAAGAAGACTGAAAGCACTGTACCATGTTCAGGGTTATCAACGCAGAATTGCCCGGGCTTTTAACAAGAAGGTTAAGTCCAGGAATTTAAAGGAAGGAGATTTGGTATTCAAGGACAACCGAGCTCCCATCCACGACCCTAGGGGCAAGTTCAGACCTAATTGGACTGGTCCCTACATCATTAAGTCTATCTGGTCAGGTGGAGCTGTGGTTCTGATGGATCTGGATGGCTTAGAGTTTTCACAACCGATCAACATGGACAAGTTGAAGAAATACTACCCTTAAGAGGCTCGCTAGGCCGAAAACCCGAAAGGGCGACCCAGGCAAAACTCAGAGCACAAAAAATTTGAAAATATAAAAGCTGAGCTCGCAAGGTTGAAAACCCGCAAAGGGCGGCCTTGGCAAAAGTTAGAGCGCAAAAGGAGAGTAAAAATACCCGAGCGAACCTAAGCCTGAACTACGTAAGGCTTGATTCCCATCTTTGGGATACGTAGGCAGCTTCATCCTGAAGTTTAGCCATAAACATTTTCCCTTATCAAATTTGTCCATTTTGATCATCTCAGTCATCCTTATCCATCAGCATTCATCGTAATCTCTGGTGCAGTGCTATTCAGACTAGGGGCAACTTTCCGTTGCCAGGAGGTGCTGTGGTACCATTCAGACTATGGGCAACTTTCCAGTTACTGGGATCCGGGGTTGTGCATCTCAGTGACAGATCTCAGGCGTGTCCAGTTCTGATCCTTATCGAAAATAGTTTTGAAAAGTTTTAATAAAAGTTGTCTTTGTTCAAATTAATCTTTTCACAACTAAGACCATTTTTGGACCAAAGCGGAAAATTTTCAGTACCACAACCTTCAATTTCATTGATTTCAAAACAGAGTTCTCTTGCTCTTGCATACAATTGAAGTTGCTTTTTATTACACTCATAATGAAAGCTTGAAAGTACTAATAAAGCAATAAATCTGGGGCATAGTCAGGTCAGATGTCCCTGCGCCCCCTCCCGGAGCTAGTCGAAGCCTCCGATGCCGACCTAGGCCCAATCTGTGCCTCCTCATTGAGCCAATCCCAGCACTCATCAGACAAAGTGCAACTGAAAATAAGGGCGGGGGGCAGGAGCTCTCTAGTCTTCCAAGCCGTAGTATGTCGGGCGAGGTGTGCACCTCGGATCGGGAAGGCGACCGGATACTCTATCCCCTCCGGAGGGCAAGTCTGATCATGGCCGAACTGGCGCAGAATGCGGAATGGGAAATAGAATACACAATGGGTCAGGCCAATCAGCCGGATCCCAGTATCCTGGAACATGCTATAGCTCATCGCCGGAAGGTTAAGCCAAGGACAGCGCCAAGCAATGCGTTCAGCTGACAAGTTGCACATCCATTCAACCCACCATCCCTCATCAAGGGCGTCAACCAGGCGTTGTCGAAAGAAGTAGCCACGGGTTGAGTAAGCAGGGCAAGAGTCCACAACTTGCAATTTATCCATCAACCATATCTGGGGAGGGATGAAAAATGAGAGAATAAAGAATAGAGAGATGTGCGATGAGAGAAAAGTAAGATGAGGGTTCTGTGAGAAAAACCGAGCCTGAGGACCGAGCGATGTGAGCAACTACATATGTGAGCTTGGGTGGGAAACATTACCTGCAACAGTAGTGGGCTCCCCGCAAACCTGGGAGTCTCCTGGCGGTGGAAGGCATCCAAACCCAGCAGTATCTCAGCCAATGTCATGGCGGTACAGCTCTTTCCTTCTGTAGACGTCCCCCGAACGCCCCGGGAGGGATGAACTCCCGTTCTGTTCGTTTTGGGTCACTACAGCTCGGACTCAAATTGTTACGGTTCTTAATCTTGAACCAAAGAGTCCAAATCCGGCAAATCGTTTTGAGAAAACAGATTTTTTTGAAAGAAGTGCCAAACATGGACTGCTTTGCCAGATACAGAGTCGCCACCTAAATGTTTTATTTTTGGGAAATTTAGGAAACCCTGACTCGGTGCCAAAGGCCACGTGTCCGTCATCACCAAAGTTGCCTCGGCTCGGGAACTTGGGTACGATTGGGGAAGGTCACTTCGTGAGCACCCCCGCTCGGCCGGTCAAAGACCGGCCTCTACTAACCATGATATCTTATTTTGAAAACATTGTGCGTTCTTATTCCAGTTATTAGCCTAGGTTACTATGTGATGCGCACAGCATACAAGTATAGACTGAGTCGCTTGAATTGGAACAAAACGTTTCATGTTTGTTTGTTTGAAAATGGTTTGATGGTGCTACCCGCAGGTAGGCTAAGACGTAGATTTGCCACCCTCGGGTGGGCTTAGAAAACATGATTTTGCCACTATCTAGTGGGCTTAAAACAAACAATCAGCGATTTGTCCCAATTCAAATAACCCAACCTCCACCCACAGGCATTCAAGGCAGTTATATCACATAAGCAAATAGCCTCATGGCAAGCATGCTATCATGGCAACACTCACACGCATGCAAGGATGCTAAAGCATAAAACTCACCGAGTACTCCAAGCCAAAACAGAAGCTTATTAGAAATCATGCATGATCCTAAATGTACAGAAATGCCTAATGCAACACATGCAAATATGCAACTATAGCAGGCTCGGCTGTCTTAAACATGGCATATGGAATGCTACAACTAACACGTATTCAATTTGGAATTGAAATACAAATGCAGTTTGTATGATGCGCCGAGCCCGGTGCGTGCAAAACAAATGAATGATGCAAACATGCTGTCATACTGTATGCTAATTGAAATATGCCCTATATCCAACCATCGTAAGCAGGTAAATAAAAGGGAAGAAAGACGTGGGGTTAGAAGATATACATCGCACTCACCCACACTTATTACAATTATGCCCTCGCATAGAGGGTCCGAATAAATAATACAGTCCGAAATAAAAGAATAATACAGTCCGAATAAATATACAGATTCCTAATTAATTAACAGATTAACTAAGAAAAACTGTAAACTGGCATGCAAGCCAGGGGCTGTCTCGATTCTGATGAATGATGTACGTTGGAGCTGCCTTGCGCGGAAATCCACTGGGATGCCCTAATTAGCCTCTGTTTGCACCCTTCCTCGAAATGCGTGCCAGACTCCGAAAAGTTACTGATTCTTCAATTTGCTGCAACAGAGAGCAGGAAAGGGGCATAGCAATGTATTTCACAAATATATGCATGTCTCGATCCTCGTGCCACCAATCACGCACCTCGATGCATGATGGCCGAGGAATCGGATTGCACAACTCAATATAGGATGAATGCATATGAATGTTACAACAAAACCTAACTCCATCATGGATAATCCGGAGTGTCGGTGACTTGGGAATTGAGACCCGTTCCGCCACTCGAGTGCGGAACGTGCCTCGTTTCCTATGCCCGGGCTAATTCCTATCCCGAACACAATGCAATATGCATGATATGTATGAAATGCAACTAAGATACAATCCTAACATACACAACGCTATGAAAATGAGATGTCTCGGAATGCGTGCACACGGGCACGCAAACCGAGGAAATGATCCTAAGGCATAAAATGGCATACGCAATGCAATTGGACTTACACTAACATGAGTGGACCTCAGCCACACTCACATAAGAGGCCGATGGATGAAAATGAAGTGCCTCGAAATGCGTGCACACGGGCACGCAAACCGAGGCAATGGCATTAAGGCATGAAATGACATAGAAAATGATATGCAAACATGCCAATGGAATTTCAGCACTGAAATATGGGGGAAAACAGTCCCGAAAGATGGCGAAATGACACCAAATGCAAGGAATGGTCCCGAAATGCGAATTTAGGCACCCGAAATGGCCTATAGCTATGCAATGCATGCACAATATGGACATGGAATGACGATACAGTAGCAAGGCAGCCCCAAAACAAGCATTTTCTAGTCTAAAACATGGCCAAACAGCAAGCATAGATAGGGCAACAATGGCATACAAAAATGGCTCCGCAAGAGGGGTATTGAAGCAAGTGATACATGCGATGCCCAAATGGAAACATACCCTTCTACAACACTGATGAGGGACTAAAAATATGAACATTTACAGTAGATGACATCCCCCAACTCAGTATGCAAACATGCTAAAATGTCATGCAAGAACTAGGATACAAAAGGCTATAACATGAGGTACCCCAAACATTCATCAAACCAGCAAAGACCCTTAATGAAATATGTCAAGAAGATAAAAATATGACTCTTTCCAGCTCTGATGATGGCTGAAAACAGAAGCTAGATAAGCTTAAAAAAGCATGCAAAAATGGGGGTCAAAGAGGGGTATAATGACAAGTATAACATGGAGACCCCCAACAAGGTTGATCCCTTCTACAATGTTGTAGAGGGACACAAGATAATCCTACTCACAGTTCATTACATGCTCCGAAACAGACTACATGTAGGCCAAACAAATCATGCAAATTTACGGTAAATTGGAGGAATTGTGAAGCAAGTGCAAGATAGGGGGCCTAAACAGGGTTGAGCCCTTCTTCAATGTTGAAGAGGGGCTCAAAATAGGCCCACTTACAGTTTACATTATGCTCGAAAACAGATCACTCATAGGCTAGAAATTTCATGCAAAATATTGTCATACAAGAGGATATTGAAACAAGTGTCAAAAATAAGCTTCAAACTGTAATAAGACCTTAATGAAACATGGAATATAGCTCAAAAAAATGACATTTTATGTTTTGGTCGGAGCTCAAAACAGCAAGTAAAGAGGCTAAAAAAATGAGGCAAAAATGAACTAGAAAGAGGGAGAAGAGTGCTCACCCTTGAAGACCCAACCTTTGCTGCCTCTAAGACCGAAAAAATGTTGCCTCTTAGCTGCTGGAAAGCCACTCCTATCTGCCGGAATGGAGTAGTGGTGGTGGTGCTTGGTGGTGGTGAAGAAATGGGTGTAGGAACTTGGAGTTTTAAGGTTAGAATATAGAGAGAGAGAGATTGTATGGAGGAGCTCCCAAATCAGATTTTTTGTAGCCCTTAAACCAGCTGGGGAGGGGCTGTATATATAGGCAAATGAGGTGAAAAAGAGGGGGGAAAAAAGGGGGGGAATTTCGGATTCAAAATTCCCCCCAAAAAGGCCAAAAGGGTGAGGTAAAGGGGCAAGTGATAGCTGCGGGTCCCAAATGGCCGAGAGCCCTTCAACAAAGTTGAAGAGGGGCTCAAAATAAGACACTTTGTAGTTTATGACCAAGTCCGATACAGCCCACAAGTACGCCTAAAATACCATGCAAGAATAGGGGAAAAACGAGGGGTAAAGAAGCAAGTGGTATATGCAGATGTCAAACAACAAAAGGTCCTTAATAAAACATGAAAAGGACCTCAAAATATGACTATCTCAAGTTCAGGTCGGAGCCCAAAAATGTAGAATGAAGGTTCGGGAGCCGAAACACGCAGTTCGGGGCCCCGAAAGTGGGCTGTTAGGCACCGGGAGTGGTGTTCGACCACGAAGTTGGTCTCTCAGACCCCAGTGTCCCTCGAAAGGGAGTAAATAGGATGCATGCCAAAAATCGGGGCAATCGGAGATGGTTAGGCGGTCCCGAACCGAGGCACACGGCCTGACGGCTCCGAAAAAAACCGGGAACTAGGCTCCAAAATGGGCAAAATGGCCCACGACCACGAAACGTAGCCTACGGCTACTGAGAGATGATCTACTAGACCTCTCCCTCCCTTTGGGAAGGGAAAACAGAGAAAACGGAGCCTGGTTCGCAAACTGAGGCAAAGCACAAAAGAGTCCGGAAGTCCGGAGGCAAGGCTCGTGGCTGGGACTCCGCAACCTCAGAACGAGCACAATATGCAACATCACCAAGCGCTCAATTGATGACGTCTGAGTCTTAAGGTCGGTCAAAAATGGGGTGTCTACAGTTGCCCCTCTTTGACAGAACTCGAAAGTCATAAGAATGACGGGAGTGAATGTCAAAGCCCAGAGACGTCCCATTTTTGACAAGGCCGAAGACTTAGACAAAGCATACAAGCTACAGAGAAAGACATGCGCCCGAAGGCAGGGGCAAAATGCAACTGATAATGCAAGAAGCCGAACATAACTTATGATCATGCAGAGAAACATAGGGACGTATCCCGGTGTTTCGGAAATGTATAAGCATTAGAACGTATTCCGGATGCTCTTAACCAAAGATGGAGAAACATGGGGACGTATCCCGGTGTTTAGGGACGTATCCCAAGGATTAGGGACGTATCCCAAGATTTAGGGACGTATCCCAAAGGTTAGGGATGTATCCCAAAGATTAGGGACGTATCCCAAATGTCAGGGACGTATCCCAAGGGTTAGGGACGTATCCCAAATGTTAGGGACGTATCCCAGAGGTTAAGGACGTATCCCAAGATTTAGAAAAGAAGGAGAAACATAGGGACGTATCCCGGTGTTTCAGGAGGAAGGAGAAACATAAGGACGTATCCCGGTGTTCTGCAAGGAATGTGAAACATAGGGACGTATCCCGGTGTTCCGCAAGGAATGAGAAACATAGGGACGTATCCCGGTGTTCCGCAAGGAATGTGAAACATAGGGACGTATCCCGGTGTTCCGCAAAGAGAGGAGAAACGTAGGGATGTATCCCGGTGTTCCGCAAAGAGAGGAGAAACGTAGGGACGTATCCTGGTGTTTCAAAAAAAGAGAGAAACGTAAGGACGTATCCCGGTGTTTTGCAAGGAATGAGAAACATAGGGACGTATCCCGGTGTTCCGCAAAGAGAGGAGAAACGTAGGGACGTATCCCAGTGTTTCGAAAAGAGAGAGAAACGTAAGGACGTATCCCGGTGTTCTGCAAGGAATGAGAAACATAGGGACGTATCCCGGTGTTCCGCAAAGAGAGGAGAAACGTAGGGATGTATCCCAGTGTTTCGAAAAGAGAGAGAAACGTAAGGACGTATCCCGGTGTTCTGCAAGGAATGAGAAACATAGGGACGTATCCCGGTGTTCCGCAAAGAGAGGAGAAACGTAGGGACGTATCCCAGTGTTTCGAAAAGAGAGAGAAACGTAAGGACGTATCCCGGTGTTTCGAAAAGGGAGAAGAAACGTAGGGACATATCCCGGTGTTTCAGAAAGGTATAAGCATTGGAACGTATTCCAAATGCTCTAAACTAGAGGAGGTCCAACCCGTCGCACACGCAAGGTGCATAACAATGCTAGTAATGAGCAAAACAATGCTAGATAGATGTGCACAATCAATGCAACGAATGAGCATAACAATGCTAGACAGATGTGCATAACAATGCAACGAATGAGCATAGTGTGATTGATACACAAAGTGAGCAGAGTATGATAGACATACTAAAGGTGAACACAAAGTGTGATAGATGCACTATGTGAACAAGTGTGATTGATACACTAAAGGTGTGTGATGGATACACAAAAGGTGAACACAAAGTGTGATAGATGCACTGAGTGAACAAGTGTGTTTGATACACTAAAGGTGTGCGATGGATACACAAAAAGTGAATATGTGCGTGATAGATACACAAAGTGAGAATGTGTGTGATAGATACGCAAAAGTGAGAATGTGTGTGATAGATACACAAAATGAATGAAGTGTGATTGATACACTAAATGAATGAAGTGTGATTGATATACTAATAAATGATCTCAAACGGAACTTCTTTGGATGAACCGTACATACAATATTGTGCATGACTGAGAAAGAAACTTGATAGGTACAATGCATTACAATGCATGATGCTTAAGGAAAGCAATAAATGGACAAAGCGGCGCTTTAGAAAGCACCTCCTGAGGTGAGTGGCGGTGAACCGCTCTACTCTGACGGGGATCTCCCCTCGTGCTCTTCGAACACTTTACCTTGAACTCACAGTACAAAGGCTCTGAAATGCTGACAAGTAACAACATCTGTATGTAGGAGCTACGGCTGCTGCTTGTTTTCCTGATCATATTCACAACTTTCCCTATTCTCCAACGGGGTGACAGACTAGGTTGGTCCAGTATCCAGAATTGAGGTGCATACACGCTATCTCAACCTATGGGGCTTCCATACGGATTTCAAGCCGAGGACACGCCTCTGGGTATATAAACCAGACTTTAGTCTCGGAAATCCCGAACCTTTGCGTTCTAGGCAACAGCCATTCGAACTCTAGTTTCCACCGTCGCAGTTGGTCTCCTAGGAACTCATTGCGAACACATCCAAGATGACCCCGGCAAGGAACTGGTACTCAGAGAGAGCACTTCTGATCGCCATTCTGGCTTGAGGTAGACTTGATCTTGAGCTTGAGGTAGAGGCACACTCATACTTCGGAGCATTGGCAAGACCTGAAGAGGTACGCATGGAATACAATCTCGGAGCCTACTGAAGTTGGAACAAACTCAGATGCCCGACATTTTCCTCTTTTGCTTTCGCTTTGCAGTCCAGAACCATTATAGCTTCAGATAGGTCCTGGTTCTACTGTTCTCATATGACCTGAGTTGAATCCTGCGGTTTTATGAAAGAACAAATTTTGTTTTGCACAAATGTGGAGAACGGCACGGCACTTGGAGCACAAAACAATTATATTTTTGAAATTGAGAGATGAGTTTTTCGACCAGGTATTGAGCCTACGACTGAACACAGCAAAACGACTCAACAAGGAAATAAAAAGCACACAACCTAGACACATCGAGTAACACTCGAAACGACTCAAAACAAGAAACGAGATAAAACAAAAAGACACGACACTCAGACGTGCACAGGGAGCCTGTTTCACCGGGTAGTGTTTCCCACCCTTTTCTTATTTGTGGTTCTCACATCACTCGGCCCTCAAGCTCTGTTTTTCTGAAAAAGCCCTTTTCTCACTTTTCCTCTCATCGCACATCTCTCTATTCTTCAATCTCTCATTTTTCAATCCCTCCCCTGGGTGTTGATGGATAAACAGCAAGTTGTAGGCTCGTGCCCCTAGCATTCTGCTAGATTCTCTTTCTTCCGCTTACAGCTAGTGAATTCCTCCCACAGAGAGGTTGCGCTACAACTGGGTGTGTAGCAAATTTGCAGCTGACATCGGTTGACGATGCTCTGCTGGAGAGTTTGGACGTAATCAGATGTGTTCAGATGAGGGAGTGGAATATCTTGATCCATTCCAGTTCATGCTTCGCACTGGGCTTGATACCTCGTTGCTTGGAGGATGAGGGAGCTTTTCGGCCCTTTTGTTGTCGCCTTCAGTTGTGCCTTTTCTGGCAGGTAGAGTGCCCTTCTTGGCAAGTATTTTGACAAAGGAGAAAAGACAGAACTCCTGACTCAACTGTGCCCCTAGTTCATCATGTTGACCATTTTTTATTTTTCCTTTCTACTAAAACAGTTTTGACCAACATGAGAGTTAGATTAACATGCTTATTCAATTTTCTGATTTAAAATCATGCAAGTTAGGCTATGAGCACTGAGAATTTTCCTTTTTTGGGTCCAAGAAATGGTCCAGAGGAAAAAAAAAAATGGAGCACTTTTCGAGAAGATTAGTCAACCTCAGTAAAAATTCTCAAAAGCTATTTTTGCAAACGGCCACTGCTGAACGAGCACGGAACCTACTCTTGAGATGCACAACCTCGGATTCGAAGGAAAATTGCCCCTTGCTGGAGGGGAGCTGCATGGCAACGGAAAGTTGACCCTTGTTTGAACGGCACCGCGGCGCATTGAATGGCAACGGAAAGTTGCCCCTTGTTTGAATGGCGCCGCGGCACACAGAATGGCAACGAAGAGTTGCCCCTTGTTCGAATGGCGCCGCAGCACACTGAATGGCAACGGAAAGTTGCCCCTTGTTTGGATAGCACCGCGGCGCATTGTAGTCAGTCCTCAGAGTGACGAACACAACCAAATCCTCAGATACAGAGAAGACAAAGATGACCAGAACCATCGCATGGACACAATCAAATTGAAGCATTTTCGGCTGGACTTCAGGATGAAGTTGCCTACGTATCCCAAACATGGGAATCAAGCCTTACGTAGTTCGGGGTTAAGGTACACTCGGGTATTAACCTCTCCTTTTTAGGCTCTAACTTTTGCCAAGGCGCCCGTTGCAGGTTTTCAACCTTGCGAGCTTTGTTCTTCTTTCTTTGTCTTTTCAATTCTTTTCTTCTTCTTTTTTTTGATATTTTTTCTCTTTTCTTCTTTTTTCTTTTTTGCTTTTCTTCTTTTTTCTCTTTTTTTTTTCTTTTTCTTTTTTTTTCTCTTTTTTGTTCTTTTTCTTTTTTTTTCTTGCTCTAACTTTTGCCTGGGTCGCCCTTCCGGGTTTTCGGCCCAGCGAGCCTCTCAAGGGTAAAAGTGTAGCTTGGTCCATGCCAAATGGTTGTAGGGTTTCGAAGCCTTCCGTATCCAGGAGAGTGGCTGTTGATTTGCAAGAGGATTCATCTTCAACTCTTCGAGCATGTCCGATATCTTTGCCCCTAGTTCGAAGGGTACTTCTGTTCTAGCTTTGCAAGCTTCTTCTGGTCTTCTGATCTTCTTGATCCGACTTTCCTGGCCTTTTGTTCGAGGGCTGCTTCAAATCTGGCCACACAGGCCTCACATCGTAGTTGACCGTTGAACCTTCTGAATTCAAGTTCAAGGTTTGGAAGCAAAGGGGTTGAGTCTCGAGGCTGAGAGCGATCCTAGGCTGCACAATCTCAAGAGCGATTCCACACAGGTCTTCGCAGGACCGCGCAAAACATTTTTTGAAATCTTTTAAGAAAGCGACAAATCGCTCGCGCTGAAGACAGTGTGGGACCAGTCTGGATCAAGCCAGGGTCCTTCTCAGTACTCACGCTAACAAGCATGATTTCATTCATTAAGGGCTTAGCACGCCTCTCTTTCTCTCAAATGATCAAAGTTTTGCAAATCCCGAGGAATTCCTCCCTCTTCGTTTTCACCACAGTGTTTAAAAAGTTTTGAAAAACTTAGGTCGTTACAATGACTTCTAGGCACAGAAAAGACAGAGTTCTTAGTCAAATACTGTCGTTATTCAGAACTTCCGGCACGACTGGCACAAGGCAAAAGCAAACGCGAGAGCGTGAAAATCACTGCTGTTTCATTCAAAATCTGCTGGCACAACTGGCTCCCTGGCAGAAACAGACTCAAAACGAAAAGACAAACGCAAAACAAAATGGTGACGCCCGAGGTAACACCCCTGGAATCACCTGACTCCTATATAACAGGATTGACTCGATACAACAAGACAAACCCAAAACAAAAGAGACTGACTCAAAACAAAAAGACAGACTCAAAACAAAACAACAAAACTGACCCAATACCCAAGTCAGAAAGCACAAAAACTGGTATTTGCACATTGCTCAGAACAGTGCGTGCCATTCCCACGTCTGGAGTTAATCAAGCGCCGCTCGCAGGTGGTTCATCCCCCGATCACATAACATTATCCCCCAAGTTCACTGATCAAGTGCCGATAGACTTTGTAGGACCCGGTGCGGGGATGACTCTGTTGTCGATCAGATCTTGTATTTCGTGGCGAAGACGAAAGCACATGTCAGTGTCATGGCCAGCTCGCTGATGGAAGGCACAGTAGTCGGCTGGGTTGTGGGAGAGAGGGAGGTTCTTTGGTAGTGGCTGTGGCTCCAGGGGCTTCAGATGCCCTTTCTTGATCAAAACCCCCAGAGCTTTGGATAGGGGCATGTATAGTGGAGTAAACACCCTTTGGCTCTGAGGTGGGTTTTTGGCTATTTGCGAGCTAGCTCCGGACACACCGGTGAATGAGGTGGCTGTTTTTTGTGTGGTGGTGGTAACCATGCCCACGTCTGAAGCTCTGGCATTTTCAGCACTACTTACGCCTGTATTTGTGTTGTGGTTGAAGGTCCTCCTGGGTTGCTCCCTGTCACTGTCAATCAAGCCCTGTTTCATAGCATCCTCAATTTGTACCCCCATCTCATGCAAATCAGAAAAGGTAGGGAAGGGGAGCACGATCATCTTTTGCATCAGCTTAGGCTGGAGGTTGCGCACAATCATCCGAATTTGGTCCTTATCAGTAGGCCTTAGAGTCATCATTGAGGCCTTCGCCCTCCACCGCATCACAAAATCCAAGAAACTTTCATCGGGCTCTTGCCTTGTTGTCTCATGATCACGGGTTGTGATCTCGATCTGAGTGTTATAGGAGTAATGCGGGACGAAGGCCTCGGCCATCTCCTCCCAGCTTCGTTTCACTGAATCCTCCAATTTGGCGTACCAGATGGCCGCAATACCTGACAAGGTCCTGCCAAAAAGGGAGAGCTTCTGTAATCTTGTCAAGCCCATCGGGCGCAAAACATCTGAAAACAAACTCAGGTGGACCATAGGATCTCCTGACCCATCAAAACGGTCGATGTGAGGCATCTTGAACCTGTCCGGCAGTGTCACAGCTGCGTCGGTGTACCCGTCCTCAATGTCCGGGATGGACTTTACCCCATGGGATTTCTTGAACAACTTTTCAAGCTTGCTCAACTTCAACGCTGTATGGTCTACCTCGAACTCAAAGGGAGAGTCTGGTAGGTTGATTGGTGCTTTAGACAGCTGGGGTAAGGTTGGGGGCGGAGCCGGCCCCGTCGGAATGTCCGTATTTGCTTGGACATTTGGCGTCTCCCCGGGTATTGGACCTACTGGTGCGAGAGGAGCTTGATGCGAAGCAGATGCTTCGTTTTGCTGTTGCAATCTGGTGATTAGCTTTGCCTGTTGGGCCATGACCGCAGCCTGCTGTTTGGAAAATTCAGATTGGCGGACAGCATCTTGCTGCATGAGTTTCATACTTTCTTGCATCTGGCGCATCATTGCCTCTATCCCTGACGTGTTCTGCTGATCCATCTGACTGACTGGTATCCATCCCTACAGTAGAAACTGAGACCTCAGCCTGACTGTTCACTGGTGGGGTGGATAAGGGCCACTGATCTGGTAACTGCTGAACTGGTGATCTGTGCCTGACTGGCCCTTTTACCCTGCCTCTGGCAAAGGAACACTGATTGCCCTTGAACTGAATCTCTGACCCGACAAAGTCTATCAACACAAGTTCGGTGTACCTGGGGGATATTGGAGCATTCTGAAGCTATAGTTCTGAGACTACCTAGCAAAAGAGAAAACCGACAGCATCTCAGCCTGATTTCACCATAGCCAATATGAGCAAAGCTGAATGAGTGTGCTCTCCACTGAATTCTGTCCAAAATTCTGCCTGTAAACTGATACCCTCAGGTAAAACTGATTCCCCAAAACACTAACGCTGATGCCCGCAGGCCTGATACCCAAACTCATAAACTGATACATGCATTCCCTGTAGAGACGCACTCTAAAAGCACATAGCAGATAAGTGAGAGCCAAAACACCCCTATGTTGGGGTAGGGTTTCCCTGTCCTATTTTGTCAGGAGCTAGGGTTTCACTACGCACACAGCGGTTTCAAACAACCTATCGGGTAAGCAACCTATCCTAGTTTGGAATGGTCACTATGGATCCGAATATGCACTAGGTCGAATGGTCAAAAAGGGTGCCCCGGTAAAACCGGGGTTTGTGTTCCCATACTGGCAGAGCCCGTAACCGGTCAGCCTTATGGACATGCCTTGACAAGACAAGCCTCCGGCAAACCGCTCAGGAATAGCAGATGGCAAACACGGTGTCCTAGGCGCACCAATGCAAATGCAATGCAAAGGCCACGTGAGGGATGAACTCCCGTTCTGTTCGTTTTGGGTCACTACAGCTCGGACTCAAATTGTCACGGTTCTTAATCTTGAACCAAAGAGTCCAAATCCGGCAAATCATTTTGAGAAAACAGATTTTTTTGAAAGAAGTGCCAAACATGGACTGCTTTGCCAGATACAGAGTCGCCACCTAAATGTTTTATTTTTGGGAAATTTAGGAAACCCTGACTCGGTGCCAAAGGCCACGTGTCCGTCATCACCAAAGTTGCCTCAGCTCGGGAACTTGGGTACGATTGGGGAAGGTCACTTTGTGAGCACCCCCGCTCGCCCGGTCAAAGACCGGCCTCTACTAACCATGATATCTTATTTTGAAAACATTGTGCGTTCTTATTCCAGTTATTAGCCTAGGTTACTATGTGATGCGCACAACATACAAGTATAGACTGAGTCGCTTGAATTGGAACAAAACGTTTCATGTTTGTTTGTTTGAAAATGGTTTGATGGTGCTACCCGCAGGTAGGCTAAGACGTGGATTTGCCACCCTCGGGTGGGCTTAGAAAACATGATTTTGCCACTATCTAGTGGGCTTAAAACAAACAATCAGCGATTTGTCCCAATTTAAATAACCCAACCTCCACCCACAGGCATTCAAGGCAGTTATATCACATAAGCAAATAGCCTCATGGCAAGCATGCTATCATGGCAACACTCACACGCATGCAAGGATGCTAAAGCATAAAACTCACCGAGTACTCCAAGCCAAAACAGAAGCTTATTAGAAATCATGCATGATCCTAAATGTACAGAAATGCCTAATGCAACACATGCAAATATGCAACTATAGCAGGCTCGGCTGTCTTAAACATGGCATATGGAATGCTACAACTAACACGTATTCAATTTGGAATTGAAATACAAATGCAGTTTGTATGATGCGCCGAGCCCGGTGCGTGCAAAACAAATGAATGATGCAAACATGCTGTCATACTGTATGCTAATTGAAATATGCCCTATATCCAACCATCGTAAGCAGGTAAATAAAAGGGAAGAAAGACGTGGGGTTAGAAAATATACATTGCACTCACCCACACTTATTACAATTATGCCCTCGCACAGAGGGTCCGAATAAATAATACAGTCCGAAATAAAAGAATAATACAGTCCGAATAAATATACAGATTCCTAATTAATTAACAGATTAACTAAGAAAAACTGTAAACTGGCATGCAAGCCAGGGGCTGTCTCGATTCTGATGAATGATGTACGTTGGAGCTGCCTTGCGCGGAAATCCACTGGGATGCCCCAATTAGCCTCTGTTTGCACCCTTCCTCGAAATGCGTGCCAGACTCCGAAAAGTTACTGATTCTTCAATTTGCTGCAACAGAGAGCAGGAAAGGGGCATAGCAATGTATTTCACAAATATATGCATGTCTCGATCCTCGTGCCACCAATCACGCACCTCGATGCATGATGGCCGAGGAATCGGATTGCACAACTCAATATAGGATGAATGCATATGAATGTTACAACAAAACCTAACTCCATCATGGATAATCCGGAGTGTCGGTGACTTGGGAATTGAGACCCGTTCCGCCACTCGGAGTGCGGAACGTGCCTCGTTTCCCGTGCCCGGGCTAATTCCTATCCCGAACACAATGCAATATGCATGATATGTATGAAATGCAACTAAGATACAATCCTAACATACACAACGCTATGAAAATGAGATGTCTCGGAATGCGTGCACACGGGCACGCAAACCGAGGAAATGATCCTAAGGCATAAAATGGCATACGCAATGCAATTGGACTTACACTAACATGAGTGGACCTCAGCCACACTCACATAAGAGGCCGATGGATGAAAATAAAGTGCCTCGAAATGCGTGCACACGGGCACGCAAACTGAGGCAATGGCATTAAGCCATGAAATGACATAGAAAATGATATGCAAACATGCCAATGGAATTTCAGCACTGAAATATGGGGGAAAACAGTCCCGAAAGATGGCGAAATGACACCAAATGCAAGGAATGGTCCCGAAATGCGAATTTAGGCACCCGAAATGGCCTATAGCTATGCAATGCATGCACAATATGGACATGGAATGACGATACAGTAGCAAGGCAGCCCCAAAACAAGCATTTTCTAGTCTAAAACATGGCCAAACAGCAAGCATAGATAGGGCAACAATGGCATACAAAAATGGCTCCGCAAGAGGGGTATTGAAGCAAGTGATACATGCGATGCCCAAATGGAAACATACCCTTCTACAACACTGATGAGGGACTACAAATATGAACATTTACAGTAGATGACATCCCCCAACTCTGTATGCAAACATGCTAAAATGTCATGCAAGAACTAGGATACAAAAGGCTATAACATGAGGTACCCCAAACATTCATCAAACCAGCAAAGGCCCTTAATGAAATATGTGAAGAAGATCAAAATATGACTCTTTCCAGCTCTGATGATGGCCGAAAATAGAAGCTAGATAAGCTTAAAAAAGCATGCAAAAATGGGGGTCAAAGAGGGGTATAATGACAAGTATAACATGGAGACCCCCAACAAGGTTGATCCCTTCTACAATGTTGTAGAGGGACACAAGATAAGCCTACTCACAGTTCATTACATGCTCCAAAACAGACTACATGTAGGCCAAACAAATCATGCAAATTTACGGTAAATTGGAGGAATTGTGAAGCAAGTGCAAGATAGGGGGCCTAAAAAGGGTTGAGCCCTTCTTCAATGTTGAAGAGGGGCTCAAAATAGGCCCACTTATAGTTTACATTATGCTCAAAAACAGATCACTCATAGGCTAGAAATTTCATGCAAAATATTGTCATACAAGAGGATATTGAAACAAGTGTCAAAAATAAGCTTCAAACTGTAATAAGACCTTTATGAAACATGGAATATAGCTCAAAAAAATGACATTTTATGTTTTGGTCGGAGCTCAAAACAGCAAGTAAAGAGGCTAAAAAAATGAGGCAAAAATGAACTAGAAAGAGGGAGAAGAGTGCTCACCCTTGAAGACCCAACCTTTGCTGCCTCTAAGACTGAAAAAATGTTGCCTCTTAGCTGCTGGAAAGCCACTCCTATCTTCCGGAATGGAGTAGTGGTGGTGGTGCTTGGTGGTGGTGAAGAAATGGGTGTAGGAACTTGGAGTTTTAAGGTTAGAATATAGAGAGAGAGAGATTGTATGGAGGAGCTCCCAAATCAGATTTTTTGTAACCCTTAAACCAGCTGGGGAGGGGCTGTATATATAGGCAAATGAGGTGAAAAAGAGGGGGGAAAAAAGGGGGGGAATTTCGGATTCAAAATTCCCCCCAAAAAGGCCAAAAGGGTGAGGTAAAGGGGCAAGTGATAGCTGCGGGTCCCAAATGGCCGAGAGCCCTTCAACAAAGTTAAAGAGGGGCTCAAAATAAGACACTTTGTAGTTTATGACCAAGTCCGACACAGCCCACAAGTACGCCTAAAATACAATGGAAGAAAAGGGAAAAAACGAGGGGTAAAGAAGCAAGTGGTATATGGAGATGTCAAACAACAAAAGGTCCTTAATCAAACATGAAAAGGACCTCAAAATATGACTATCTCAAGTTTGGGTCGGAGCCCGAAAATGTAGAATGAAGGTTTGGGAGCCGAAACACGCAGTTTGGGGCCCCGAAAGTGGGCTGTTAGGCACCGGGAGTGGTGTTCGACCACGAAGTTGGTCTCTCGGACCCCAGTGTCCCTCGAAAGGGAGTAAATAGGATGCATGCCAAAAACCGGGGCAATCGGAGATGGTTAGGCGGTCCCGAACAGAGGCACACGGCCTGACGGCTCCGAAAAAAACCGGGAACTAGGCTCCAAAATGGGAAAAATGGCCCACGACCACGAAACGTAGCCTACGGCCACTGAGAGATGATCTACTAGACCTTTCCCTCCCTTTGGGAAGGGAAATAGAGAAAACGGAGCCTGGTTCGCAAACCGAGGCAAAGCACAAAAGAGTCCGGAAGTCCGGGGGCAAGGCTCGTAGCCGGGACTCCGCAACCTCAGAACGAGCACAATATGCAACATCACCAAGCGCTCAATTGATGACGTCTGAGTCTTAAGCTCGGTCAAAAATGGGGTGTCTACACCTTCCCTCGAGCCTTGAGCAACTTCAATCAAACGGATGTTAGCTCCCCCGGAGCCCGAGACAAACAGAAAATGAGATAGCATGCACAAGCAGAGGGCATGTTGTCGAAAACCTTGCCGATAATGGTCACCGCGGTCATCGGCATCGGAGAATCGGTAAATCAGGCTCGGGATATCCAACCTCCCGTTACAAATCAGGGATCGAGCATCATGCGCGTTGAGACCGCACATCCGCCCTAAAGCTTGGGCGTGGCCGAAACGAGACTGAGGCAAGATCTCTTCTGAATGTTCAGACTCCATCAAAACTTGAAAATCTTCAAAAGTGGGACATACCTCTCGCCCTCCAAAGCTGAAAACGTGCGTCACCGGGTTCCAAAATCTCGCCGCCGCATGGAGGAAAGGAAAGTGCAGTGGAGTCCGGCCCAGCGTGAATAGTGCATTCAAGCCGAAACCCCGGAAGTTCAACTTTTCCGAGCCATCTAGAGAAGAGCTCCAACATGTGAGATTTTCTGCGAGAAATGCCTCCATTTTTGTGCAAAGCAGTGATGAAATGAATGAATCTCGAAGTTGGAGCTTTTATAGAGGAGAAAACACTATTCAGGGGACAAGTGTCAAAATTCTGGAGGCTGCAGAGAAAAGTGGCCGGCCGGCCACCTATTCTAGCAGGCCGGCCACCTATGGCTCTCCAAAAGCAAAGTGGGGCCCACCATGCTCATTGGTCCTGTTTACCCTCCGGAAGGAAATTTGAGGCATCTCGATGCATCGGGAATGTCAAAGGCCTCCATTTCTCTCAGTTTCGGATGCGTTCCGTCACCCAGATCATCTGAATGTACGCTTTGTTTTGCCCATCGAGTTGTTGTTTTGCTTATCGAGTTGTCGTTTTGTTTATCGAGTTGTAAGTTTTGTCGAGCTGTCACATTTGGTGTTTTGAGTTGTTACTCTTTTGTTTACGCAATTTTGTTAAGTCTTGTTTATCGAGTCGTTAACATTGTTGTATTTTGCTTATCGAGTTGTAAACTTGTTAAGATCTTGTCTTTTCTTAACGAGTTGAGTTGTTTGTTTTGTTGTGTCGACTCATTACCTGACTCGGTGAATACACAGTGCGCACATTTCATTCGATTTTATTTTTGTGCAAAATGACGCGATGCGATGCTAAGACTTTCAAATACAAACATCCTTTTCAAAAGCTGTTTCATTCCATCATGTTTTCCAACAAATAATGGTACGAGTTTTACAGGAAATAAAACTGCCTGATAATCTGCAAAGTGCTACAAACTACTAGCAAAAAGTAAAATAAAGCAGGAAACAGCATCAATGCCCTCGGGAGCGGGAATGAGGAGGCCCCCTCATCCTCTTCTGCGGGACAACCTCTGCACCATCATCGCCATCCGGGTCGGAGCTGTCATCCTCAGGATCCCCCTCAGCCTCGCCTCCACTTCCGGAACCAAGGCCGGAATCCTCCTCCTTAGCGGATGTATCCGATTGACGGTCTGCGACCTCCTCCTCCTCATCCTCATCGGGCTCTGGCTCTATAACATGAGCCCTACGTCTGTGAGACGACCCCACTCCTCGAGCCCCTCGAGAAGGCCTAGATGGCCCAGCTCCTCGGGACGGCCCAGATGGTCCACCACCTCGAAAAGATCCAGACGGTCTACCTCCCTGAGAAGGCCCAGGCGGTCTAGCCTGTGGCGGAGTATATACAGGAGGCATCTGAAAATGAACAGTTCAATACATCAGTTCAAATATGAAAACCAGATGAAAGTACAGTATGTGAGTGGGGTGTGTGTCAGATGTGGTCTACACAAACGGCTTATCAATGCAGTAGAATGTTCAAGATCAGCATATCATCAGGAGTATGGTAAATACCAGAAAACTAAAAGGGTACCTGGAAGCCCATGATGGACAACTGCGCCTCTCTACGCAGGACCATCCCCTCAAGTGAGGCCAGCATCCCAAGCATCTCATCCATGTACTCAACTGGAGGCTACAGACACAAATGCAAAACTGTCAGTAAAGGAATGGATGTCCAAATATCCGACTGATAAATCAAAGCTGTAAAACATACCGGTGGTGAATCAGGGTCTCTGACATATCTGTGACCAGGCATCGGAGGCTCTATAGGGATCGGAATCGGCGAAGTAGTCCCATATTACCACCCCATCAACTCGGTCGGCATGTCTGGCCACCCAGGATGATGAAGAGTCGGAGGAATCGGGGGAATGAATCCGCCCCCACCTCGAGACGTACCAGCCCCGCTGGAGGAGGGGATATCTGTAGCACGAGCCCGACTCGAAGATGGTACACCAGAGGGCCTCAGTGGCGGAGCGCGCACTCCTGTCAAGGGAGGCATCAGATATGTGTGACGATAAGTGGCGTAGTCTCCCTCTGTAAGATGTAGCAAAGCATCAGTGCCCTGCATAGCGCTAATGACCTCCTGGGTAGAGAGTCTATCAGCAGTTCGCATAGTGGCTGGAGGTGCTGCAGGAGGATCCTGAGAAAGGTATCCCCACACCTGACGCAGGAAGCGTTCCCCCAGAAACCATGCTCTACCAACCGGTCCCTCGAGCAGGATCCTGTACTGGGAGGTGCCCGATCCTCCGGCATACTGGAATCGAAGACCATCACCCAAGATCGCCCAAGGCTGCCACGTGATCTGCGGATAACCAGTGCATGAATCAATCAGAAATCAAGAATATAGAAGGCAGATCAAAGATGAAAACGGAAAGGAACTGAGAGTTCTGAAATACCTCTGTCGTTCGCACGGTGTCAAAGTACTGTCACAGATATAGGAGAGTCTCTCGGGGCCTCGGTCGGTGCTCGCCCTCGAATACCAAGGAATACGGGGTCATGAGGGGCCCTGCCACCACCATCTCCGGGGCTAATGTCGGAAAATATACATAGACCCATAGCTGTGGAAAACAGTGCAGAATGTGAATACAAAATGTTGAGTGCAAAATACAGGATGTAAAGTACGCTGTGTGTGCAATGAACAAGTAATAAGGTGCAGAAATGTAAATCAAGAGGACAGAACGTACCTCCCAGGCTCTTCAATAGCCGCCAAGTAAGTCTCCCTGCCCGCGGGAAGTGGCGCTCATGTAGCAATAGAGGGTAGCCAGGCCGGCGCCGCCCCAGTCGTACCGACTGACCTGTGATAGGTCCACCAGGGCACTCAAAAGATACAACCCGACAGTGTTCCCCCTATCTGCAAACAGAGTGGTGCCAAAGAGGAACATAAGGAAACCGCGGGCGTACTGCTCAGCCTCCGCAGGAGACTCAGGCTCCATCTCCGGCCTCCGAAAATGGGAAGAGAACCAGGTGTACCGGACTCTCCCGGAAGCTCTGTCCACAAGCGGGCGAGCCCCCAGCAAATACATCCAAGCGGCCTCCCACTCGCCCATATCCTCGTCGTAAGGAATGGGCCAACCTCCTATGTCTAGGCCGGTGAGTACAGCAAAATCTAGCGGGGTCATAGTCAGATCCCCGGTGGCAGAAAAATGGAAGGAATTGGTGGTGTCCCACCACCTCTCCACCAAAGCTCCCAACAGAGTCCTACTGGCAGGACAGCGTGATAATCCAACGCAGAAGGCCCCAAACCCTGCTAGATCAACTAAGTCCCGGACAGCCTCCGGAAGCTCAACATACCAATCCCTGGCTGCAGTGGAGCCATACCCCCGTACCGTGCGAGAGCCAACCTGCATTCAGAATGAATACACGTTTCAGCAAATGAAATGAGTGAGCTGTGTGCAAATGAAATGAATGAGCTGTGTGCAAATGAAAATAAAGTTAGCTGTGTGCAAATGAAATGAATGAGCTGTGTGCAAATGAAAATAAAGTTAGCTGTGTGCAAATGAAATGAATGAGCTGTGTGTAAATGAAATGAATGAGTTGTGTTCAGTGGGCTGCGTGTTCACTTCAAACTGGGCTGTGTGTTCAGAAAATCGGAGTTAGGGCTGCGTGTTCTACTCTCTATCTATATGGGCTGCGTGTTCACCTTCAAACTGGGCTGCGTGTTCAGTAAATTGGTATTTGGGCTGCGTGTTCAAATTTCAAAATCAGTGGGCTGCGTGTTCACCTGTAATCTGGGCTGCGTGTTCAGTAAATTGGTATTTGGGCTGCGTGTTCAAATTTCAAAATCAGTGGGCTGCGTGTTCACCTGTAATCTGGGCTGCGTGTTCAGTAAATTGGTATTTGGGCTGCGTGTTCAAATTTCAAAATCAGTGGGCTGCGTGTTCACCTGTAATCTGGGCTGCGTGTTCAGTAAATTGGTATTTGGGCTGCGTGTTCAAATTTCAAAATCAGTGGGCTGCGTGTTCAGTAAATTGGTATTTGGGCTGCGTGTTCAAATTTCAAAATCAGTGGGCTGCGTGTTCACCTGTAATCTGGGCTGCGTGTTCAGTAAATTGGTATTTGGGCTGCGTGTTCAAATTTCAAAATCAGTGGGCTGCGTGTTCACTCCAATCTGGGCTGCGTGTTCAGAAATTCGTTATTTGGGCTGCGTGTTCAAATTTCAAAGTCAGTGGGCTGCGTGTTCACTTCAATCTGGGTTGCGTGTTCAGAAATTCGTTATTTGGGTTGCGTGTTCAAATCTCAAAGTCAGTGGGCTGCGTGTTCACTCCAATCTGGGCTGCGTGTTCAGAAATTCGTTATTTGGGCTGTGTGTTCAAATTTCAAAGTCAGTGGGCTGTGTGTTCAAAAAAATTTGAGTTAGGACTGCATGTTCTACTCTTAATCAGTGTGGGCTGCGTGTTCACCATCAACTTGGACTGCGTGTTCAGAAAATTAGAGTTTAGGGCTGCGTGTTCTACTCTTAATCAGTGTGGGCTGTGTGTTCACCATCAACTTGGACTGCGTGTTCAGAAAATCAGAGTTTAGGGCTGCGTGTTCTACTCTTAATCAGTGTGGGCTGTGCGTTCACCTTTAATTTGAGCTGTGTGTTCAGAAAATCAGAGTTTAGGGCTGTGTGTTCTACTCTCAATCAGTGTGGGCTGTGTGTTCACCATCAACTTGGACTGTGTGTTCAGAAAATCAGAGTTTGGGACTGCGTGTTCTACTCTTAGTCAGTGTGTGCTGTGTGTTCACCTTCAAATTCGGGCTATGTGTTCAACAAATCAGTGTTTGAGCTGTGTGTTCAATTCTTAACTAATGTGTACTGTGCATTCACAAATCAATCAATGAGCCTAGTGTTCAGAAATTCAAGTGTTCAAGTCACATATTCAGGATGCAAGCAAAGCACTATGTCATAAGCTAAAAACTGTGTGTTCAAGCATGGCAAAGCTACAAAATGCACGAAAAATACAGAAAATGGAGTAAAATACCTCTCGTGCGTCGTGAGAAAGATGATGCTCCGGCTCCCGCAGAAGTAGATCCCCGGGTACCCGATCATTGAAGTCGGTGAAATGACGAAAAATAGCCCGCGGAAGAATGTGTACCGATGGGGCATACCTCCCGGGAATAAAAGGCCGGACCCTCGGAGGTAACGTCATGGCATCAAAATCATCCTCGGCACCTAGAGGACCTCCGCCGTGAGGGAAATTTCCCGCCATTTCAGAAAATCTGCAAAAAGGAGCAAAAATGAGCAAAAATGAGCCAAAATTGGAAAAAGTCAACAAAAGTCAACTCTCGGGAAATGGAAAAGTCAACAAAAGTCAACTCCCGAGAAAATCTTCCAAATATTAAGACAAACTTACCTCAAGTGGTGAAAATGAGAAAAGAAGCCCCCAAATCAAAATTTAATCGGTCCAAAGTGCTTAAAACTGAAAGATTTCGTGAAAACAACTTGCGTGGGAGGCTGAAAAACACGTATAAAGTGCAGATCTGAAGGAGGAAATGGTTTGGGAGACAAGAGAGGAAGATTTCGCAGCTGTGGGTGTGATCTCGGAGGCATTGGATGAGGGAATATAAAGAAAATGAGGCGAAAAGACAAAAAAGTCCCCGGATTTGGGCAGGTGGCCGGCCGGTCACCTTTTCTGGCTGGCCGGCCTTCCTCTTTTTTGTCCCTAGCCGGTGGCCTCCCCTAGGGCAACCACCTGGCCGGTGGTGTTCCCCACACCCCCACCTAGCTCTCTGCAAATTTTGAGGAAGATCGGAGTTCCCGGGACCTGAAAAAGTTCAAGAAAAGTGCACTTTCTGGCGCGAAACTGCTCCGCCGGAACTTCAGCTGCAATTTCTGACATGTGTCTCATCATTACTCATCAAAATCAAGGTGTATCCTTTTTGAACATGTTGTAACCTCTCCGGGAGGTGAACCAGAGGCCGCGATCAAGTTGCCTTCACCGAAATGCGCGTTTTCTTACACGTTGTTTCGCAACAAACGAGCACCCTGATTCGTGCTCATTTTACATTGTTTTGCACATAACTTGCATTCTCATCAACATTTTGCATTGTCATGCATGATTCCTTGGTGTACCATACCTCTGTGCTTGAGCGTGCGTTGTCACGCGTGTTCTTTTCTCTCATTGCGATGCATTCACTCACCGACACTGCGTGTGTCAAACTTTCGGAACCACAGGAATCACATTGAATATATGTTGTTAGCATATTGTTCTTGTTGAATTTCTCTCTTTTGCAGGCACGATATTGTATGTACGGTTCATTTGAGGCTGGTGCGACCAGACGAATCGCGCAGGTATCGTATCTTCTCCGTGTGAGACGCGACGAGAATTGAATGATTCTCCGCATTCCTAACTGCATGAAATGTAGTTGTTGCTTTGCATTCTTGCTTAAAACTGTTGCATCTATTTGCGAATACTTGCCTCATTACAGCTTGCGGCATTTGCATGATCATTTGGCTCTGTGCATGTCGCTTTGCATTTTGCCCCCCCTGCCTGCGGGCATGCCTGCGGGCACATATCTCTGTGCATCTTGTATGATTGTCTAAGTCTTTGGCCTTGTCAAAAATGGGTCGTCTCTGGGCTTTGACATTCACTCCCGTCATTCCTTGACTTCCGAGTTCTGTCAAAGAGGGGCAATTGTAGACACCCCATTTTTGACCGACCTTAAGACTCAGACGTCACCGATTGAGCGCTCGGTGATGATGCATATTGTGCTCGTTCAGAAGTCTCAGAGTCGCGGCCGTGCGCCTTACTTTCGGACTTCCGAACCCTCTTCTGTGCCTTGCCACGGTTTGCGAGCCAGGCTCGGTTTTCTCTGTTTTTCTTCCTGAGGGGAGGGCGAGGTCCAGCAGACCATCTCTCAGTGGCCGTGGGCTACATTTCGTGGCCGTAGGCCATTTTGCCCATTTCGGAGCCCCGTTCCCGGTTTTCGGAGCCGTTAGGCCGTGTGCCTCGGTTCGGGACCGCCTAACCATCTCCAACTGCTCCGGTTTTTGGCATGCATCTCATTTACTCCCTTTCGAGGGACACTGGGGTCTGAGAGACCCACTTCGTGGCCGAATGCCACTTTCGGTGCTTAACGGCCTATTTTCGGGACCCCGAACTGCGTGTTTTGGCCTCCGAGCATTCGTTTTGCATCGGTTTTTTGTTCGTTTTTGGCAGGTACCTCTGTTTTATCACCAGGAAGGTCACTGAAGGGTGGGAGGCCATCAATTGTCTCAGCAACCAGTTATGCTTCTCCGGCGCCCTCCGATGCCCGTTTTTCTCACTTCCGAGCCAATGTTGACCACCCTAGGGCCACCTTCTTCAACCCCAAACCACATATTTGTGTTGTACACACATGGGAGGACCCTAATATCATATGGCCGGCCATTAACTCAACTTGACCCTTTTGAACCCCTTCTAAAAATGGCTTGTTCTCTCTCCTGTTTTAGAGTTGCCAATTTTGAACTACATGGCTGTGTTGAGGGCACATGGGAGGACACCTTTCTCTGGTGGCCGGCCAGAAAATCAGCTTGAACCTTTTGACCCCTAGCCGGCCGGCCATAGGGGGTGGCCGGCCGGCCACCTGCAGCAAAAGTGCCTGGCCGGCCATGATCCTTGGGAGGTGTGCTTTACAGCTGTATAGCTGTTTCCCCCAAAATATCTGATTTCGGGGGACTTTTTGTATAGAAGGGAACTTAATCCCTTAAGCTACACACTTTGCCTCCCCCTCTCCCCACCATCCTTGCATGCATACATCTCTCTCTTTCTCCCTCAAGAGTTAGAACCCTTGCCTCAAGCTTATAAACACATATCCATCTCCATTTCTTTGATTCTTCTCAAGTTTTGTGCCATTTCTTCATCATCATCAAGCACCACCACCACCACTCCATTTCCAGTAGCAAGGAGAGGTTCTCAGAGGCTTAGAAGCAACATTCCTCAAGCCAAGGGGTAGAAAGGAAGAGGTCTTCAAGGGTAAGTCTCCATTTCCCTCTTTTGTAGCATTTTCTTGCTTCATTTCTTAAGCCTACTTGCTCACTGTTTTAGGCTCCGACCCTAACTGAAAAGGTCACTCTTTTGAGCTTATCTTCATGATTGTTCAAGGGCTTAACCCTGTTTGAGCCCTTCATTTGGTACTTGCTTCAATATCATCTTAGATGCCATTATTTTGCATGAGATTTCTATCCTATGTGTGATCTGTTTTTGAGCATGATGTAAACTGTGAGTGGGCCTATTTTGAGCCCCTCTTCAATATTAAAGAAGGGCTCAACCCTGTTTGGACCCCCTATCTTGCACTTACTTCATAATCTCTCCTATTTACCGTAAATTTGCATGATTTGTTTGGCCTACGTGTGATCTGTTTTGGAGTATTTCATGAACTGAGATTGTGCTTAATTTGAGCCTCTCGTCAATATTGAAGAAGGGCTCAACACTGTTTTCATACTCCATGTGTCACTTGCTTTGAATCCATGTTTTACCCTTGTTTTTGCATGCTTTGCTGGCCCATTTTGCTTCAGTTTTTGGACCATGATCAGAACTGAAAGTGGTCATTTTTTGACCTTCTTAACATGTTTTATTAAGGGTCTTTTCTTATTTGATGAATGTTTGGGGTACCTCATGTTATAACCTTTGCTGGCTTCAATCTTGCATGGCATTTCTAGCATGTTTGCATACTGTTTTTGGGGCTGTCATAAAGTTTAAATGTTCATATTTTTGGCCCCTCTTCAGTGTTATAGAAGGGAATTTTTCTGTTTGGGCTTTGTATTTACCATCTACTTCAATACCCCTCTCTTGGCCCCTATTTTTGCATACCATTGTTGCCCTATCTATGATTGCTGTTTGGCCTTGTTTTCTACTGAAAAAATGCTTTTCTTGGGGCTTCCTTGCTACTGTATTTTCATTCCATGTCCATATTGTGCATGCATTGCATAGCTATAGGCCATTTCGGGTGCCTAATTTTGCATTTCGGGGCCATTTCATGCATCGGGTGTACTTTCGCCTCATTTCGGGACTGTTTTGCATCATTTGTGAGTGCTGAAATTCATTTGCATGTTTGCATATCACTTCCATGCCATTTCATGCCTTAGGGCCACTGCCTCGGTTTGCGTGCCCGTGTGCACGCATTTCGAGGCACTTCATTTTCATCCATCGGCCTCTTATGTGAGTGTGGCTGAGGCTCACTCATGTTAGTGTAAGTCCATTTTGCATTCTTTATGTCATTTTAGCATCATTGCATTCCGTATGCCATTGCCTCAGTTTGCGTGCCCGTGTGCACGCATTTCGAGGCACTTCACTTTTATCCGACGGCCCCTTATGTGAGTGTGGCTGAGGCTCACTCATGTTAGTGTAAGTCCATTTTGCATTCTTTATGTCATTTTAGCATCATTTGCATTGCGTATGCCATTCTCTCGTTTTGCGTGCCCGTGTGCACGCATTTCGAGACATCTCATCTTTTATCTGATGGCCTCCTATGTGAGTGTGACTGAGGTTCACTCGTGTTGGTGTAAGCCCATACGACATTGCGTATGCCATTTCCTTGTTTTGCGTGCCCATGTGCACGCATTTCGAGACCTCTCTTTTTCATCTCACGGCTTCTAATGTGAGTGTAGCTGAGGCTCTCTCATGTTGGTATAAGTCCAATTTGCATTGCGTTTGCCATTTCATCCGTAGCATTGTGTATGCCCGGTCATGTATTACCTCGTTTAGCGTGTATGCCATTCCATGACATTGTGTATGTTAGGATTGCATATTAGCTGCATTTCATGCATATCATGCATATTGCATCGTGTTCGGGATAGGGGTTAGCCCGGGCACGGGAAACGAGGCGCGTTTCGTACTCCGAGTAACGGAACGTGTCTCAATTCCCCAGTCACCGACACTCCGGATTACCCATGATGGAGTTAGGTTTTGTTGTAGCATTCATATGCATTCATCCTATATTGAGTTGTGCAATTCGGCTCCTCGGCCATCATGCATCGAGATGCGTGATTGGTGGCACGAGGGTCGAGGCATGCATATATTTGTGAAATACATTGCTATGCCCCTTTCCTGCTCTCTGTTGCAGCATATCCAGAACCAGCGGTCTTCCGAAGCTTGGCGCGCTTTTCGAGAAACATTGCAAAACAGAGGCTAACTGGGGCATCCTAGTGGATTTCCGCGCAAGGCAGCTCCAACGTACATCATTCATCAGAATCAAGGCAGCCCCTGGCTTGCATGCCAGTTTTACATTTTTCTTATTTAATTTGTTAATTAATTAGGGATTTGTATATTATTCGGACTGTAATATTTGGACTGTATTATTCTTTCATTCGGGACTGTATATTCTTTTGGACCCTCTGCGCGAGGGCATAATTGTAATAAGTGTGGGTGAGTGTGATGTATGTCTTCCAACCCCACGTCTTTCTTCCCTTTTATTTACCTGCTTATGATGGTTAGATTAGGGCATATTTCAATTAGCATACAGTATGACAGCATGTTTGCATCATTCATCTGTTTTGCACGCACCGGGCTCGGCGCATCATACTAACTGCATTTGTATTTCAATTCCAAATTGAATACGTGTTAGTTGTAGCATTCTATATGCCATGTTTAGAATAGCTGAGCCTGCTATAATTGCATTTTTGCATGTGTTGCATTAGGCATTTCTGTATACTTAGGATCATGCATGATTTCTAATCAGCTTTTGTTTTGGCTTGGAGTACTCGGTAAGTTTTATGCTTTAGCATCCTTGCATGCGTGTGAGTGTTGCCATGAATAGCATGCTTACCATGAGGCTAATTGCTTATGTGATATAACTGCCTGAATGCCTGTGGGTGAAGGTTGGGTTATCTGAATTGGAATAATGCATTGATTGTTTGTTTTAAGCCCACTAGATTGTGGCAATACCATGTTTTCTAAGCCCACCTGAGGGTGGCAAAATCTGCATTTTTAAGCCTACCTGCGGGTAGCAAACCATCCTTCAAACAAACAAACATGAAATGTTTTGTTCCAATTCAGACGACTCAGTCTATACTTGTATGCTGTGCGCATCACATAGTAACCTAGGCTAATAACCGGAATAAGAACACACAATGTTTTCAAAAACAGATATCATGGTTAGTAGAGGCCGGTCTTTGACCGGGCGAGCGGGGGTGCTCACGAAGTGACCTTCCCCAATCGTACCCAAGTTCCCGAGCCGAGGCAACTTTGGTGATGACGGACACGTGGCCTTTGGCATCGAGTCAGGGTTTCCTAAATTTCCCATTAAAAAATATTTAGGTGGCGACTCTGTATCTGGCAAAGCAGTCCATGTTTGGCACTTCTTTCAAAAATCTGTTTTCAAAAACGATTTGCCGGATTTGGACTCTTTGGCTCAAGATTTGGAACCGTGACATTTGAGTCCTTCGAACTATAGTAACCCAATATCGAACCAGAACGGGGGGGACTCGCACTCCTCTCCCCGGGATGCGTTCGGGGACGTCTACAATATTAAGATAAGAATTGAGCTTGGATAGATCACTCTGAGAGTGTATAATGCATGCATGCATAATTCTCATAATTTTGAAGTTGAATTTAAAGAATTTCCTCATACATGTCCTCAATCTGTCGTTGTTCTAAGAATTCATCATGTTTTTCATTACTTTATCTTGTTTGAGCATGATTTGAAAGGTTAAGTTCAAGGAATTTACATGTATGTAATGTTTTCAATATTCTAAGCTTGATTTTGAATAATCGACTTACTCTTGAGCCATGATTTTGTGAAATGATTCTTAATCCTTGACGTTTTACAAGTGTAGTCATGTTTTCTCAAGTTTTGGGGCTTAAAATTTGCGATTTGGAAATTCCAAAATTTTGTTTCCCGCTCGAGTGATAGAACTTGTGCTCGAGTGACCACTCTTTCTTTGGCATTCCCGTTCGAGCTTCAAATAGTTGGCTTAAGCGTAAAATGAATGCTCCCAGAAGTTTACATGATTTGCAGACCGCTCGAGTGACAAGAGTTGCGCTCGAGCGAGGACCTCAGTCTCATGTTTGAGCGACCGTCGAGTGTGTGTTGAGCAAAAAAATCAAGCAATCATTACTTTTGCAAAGTTTACGGACTGCTCGAGTGACCACTCACATGTTTGGACGTCTACTCGAGGGAAGGATGTTGCGCTCGAGCGAGGCCCCTGGTTTTAATATATTTGACTAAGTGTTTTTAAGTGCATTTTAGCATCCTCATTGCATCATAGGCATTCCTAGGTTAAGATTAAGACATGATAATGAGGATAAGGGCTAGAAACACACTAAGAATGAAATGAAATAAGTTACGTGAAATCCAAGCGTGTGTTTCAATGCATGTATCTGTTATGTTTTTGTAGGTCACGCGCTGAGAGCTGTTGGTCATTAATTTACTATCAGAGCCATTTGTAAAACTATCTGTGAGTAATAACTCTGTAAAGTTACGTTTGACTTTAATTATTTTCTGATGATATGAAATGAACAGTTTTCAGAAATGCTATGTTTTGTATGAAAGAATGATTGTCCAATTTTGTTTGAAATGTATTTGTGGTATCCTTAGCAGAGGCCCTCGCCTAGGGGACATAATACTGTGGCTTATGGTCATGAGGCCCTCACCCGAGAGAAATAATATCGTGGCCCAGGCCCTCGTCCGGGGAAAACAATACCGTGGCTTATGTATGAGATATGTTACCTGGTACCGGCGGTTCCATAATGGGACTCGATATGATTGACCAAAGAAACATGTTAATGCAAATGGATGTACCACGCATGATATGAATGTGAAATGACTCTGTTTCTGATATGGATATGAAGATGATTGTGTTTCTGATTTGATAAGGGATTTGAATTCTTTATGGACATCATTCATTAAAATCTCTACTCTGTTATTATTCACTGGGCTTCAACTTACTCTATTATTTATGTATGTAGGTGACCAGGCGCGTGACTAGGCTCAGAGTTAATGACCCGGAACCTCAGTCCTGTCAGCCAGCTATTGTGCCTTCCAAGGAGGTTCCCTTTTGTGACACACATGCTTGAGACTTTGTTTTCTTTTGGTTTATGAACAAGTTTTATGTTTATCTATATATGGGGGCTAAGTTCCCCTTTGTTATATCTGTAATGAATGTGATGGGGATTACTGTAATTATGACGTCACGCTTATGTATATAAAGTTTTTGAAATTTCTATCTCATGTATGTCTACACAGCTCAATGGGCTATGTATGTTTCTATATTTGCTTCAGCTAGCCCCTTATATTTTGTTAATCAGGTCAGAGGCCTTCGATAATCTGAGGATTACTGGCTGGTTATGATGCTAAATCTGTAGGGGCGGGTTTGGGTCATGATAGAGTGGTATTAGAGCACGTGTTATACCACACACACAAGTCCATATGAGCTATATGATGTCCTAGAGAAAGAATAAGGACATTTTACCTATATGTGTGAGTGTTTGAGTTAATTTCTGTAAATGTGAAAATTGAATTTGAACATGAACACAAGAGATTGAGATAAATGAATTGGGAATGAATGTGCCTAATATTGCAAAAAGAACTATTTGCCTATGTTTATTATTGTCCTATTTATCTATAGCAATGGAAAATATAAGAAGAAATGGAATAGCTGAATCTTCTGAGGCTCGAATGAGCCGAATGGAACAAATGCTCATAGCCCTAATTCAAGCAATGAAACAGCAGCAAAGACAACAACCTTTGCCTCCTCCGCCTCCTCCGGTCCAAGTTGAGCCGGATAACAATGATATTATAAATTTAACTTAGAAGTTCATAAAGATGAAACCATCGAATTTCTTGGGTAGTATTGAACCCTTATAGGCAGAGACATGGTTATCGAAAATGGAGAAATTATTTGAAGTGTTTCTTTACTCCGAGACTCAAAAAGTTCTATTGGCCACCTATACCCTAAAAGATGAAGCTCGAAGACGGTGGTTGTTAATCCGAACTAATAATAGGAGCATGACATGGACTCAATTTAATAAAATCTTCTACAAGTACTTTCCTCAGTACTTCCGGGACCAAAAGGTTTCTGAATTTCAAGTACTCAAGCAAGGCAACATGTCGGTAGCTGAGTATGAGGCTAAATTCATGGAATTAGCTTGGTTTGCTCCTCATATAGTGGATACGAACTATAAGAAGGCTCGAAAATTCAAGGGAGGATTAGATTTGGATGTGTTTGATCGAGTAAGCGTATTGAAGTTACCTACATATGTGGAAGTACTTGATAGAGCATTGATGGCAGAAGCCACTTTAGCAGCAAAGAATCAAGCTAAAACTTCAACAACCGAATGGAAGGGTAAAAGATTTGGATTCAATTTCAAAAAGGGTCAGTTATTTTCAAAGAAGCAAAACACGGGATCCTTTAGTAGCTCTAGTCAAAGTAACAGATCTATTCTAAATTGCCCTGATTGTGGAAGGAAGCATAGGGAAGTGTGTTACCGTACATCTGGAGCTTGTTACTGGTGTGGCAAAGTTGGCCATATGATGAAAGATTGTTCACTTGGGTTTAAGAATCCCAATCGCCCTGCAGCAAGTTCAGCCGGATTTGCTTTTGTGACAAAGTCAAATGCCAGAATTAATGCTAGAGGTAACACTGGAAATGAAACACTAAGGCAACAGAGAGTATTCACACTGGTGCCGGGGGATCTACAGAACACCGAGTCTGTGGTGTCAAGTATAATTTCCATCTGTGCCCAAAATGCCTATGTTTTGATAGATTCCGGTTCTACCCACTCATTTGTATCGCATGCCTTTTCTTGAAAATTAACTAGACCCTTAGAACCCATGAATTATTTATTGTTTGTTGCTACGTCATCTGGGAGTTCCATGGTATATGCATATGTTTACCCAGCATGTGATATTGTGATCGGTAATGTGATGTTGTATGTTGATTTATTGCCTTTGGGAATTAATCATTTTGACTGCATATTGGGTATGGACTGGTTAATGAAGTACTATGCAACTATTGACTGTGTGAATAAGTCTGTTATATTTTGTCCACCTGGATTACCTAAATATGTGTTTGCTGTGAATGGGGTAGTTCCTCCCCCATATTTGATTTCTGCCATGAAAGCCATAAAACTACTTAGGAAGAGATGTAAGGGTTATATGTGTTGTGTTTTGATTGAGACTTTTACTGGTCCTAATGTGGAAACTATTTCTGTTGCTTGTGAATTTTCTGATGTGTTTCTGAATGAATTGCCTGGGGACTTAATTGATAGAGAAATTGAATTTAATATTGATGTAGTACCTGGAACACAACCTATCTCCAAAACCCCATATAGAATGTCAACTTCTGAACTGAAAGAATTGAAAACTCAACTTTAGGAACTGTTAGACAAGAAGTTCATACACTCGAGCACTTTACCATGGGGTGCTCCAGTTTTGTTTGTCAAAAAGAAAGATGGATCTTTGAGGCTGTGTATAGACTATCGGGAGTTGAACAAAGTGACTATCAAGAATAAATACCCATTGCCCCGAATAGATGATCTCTTTGATCAACTCCAGGGACACAAGTGTTCTCCAAGATAGACCTTAGATTTGGATATCATCAGCTAAAAGTTAAAGCAGAAGACGTAGAGAAAACTGCATTCAGGACTAGATATGGATACTATGAACTTTTGGTAATGCCATTTGGGATAACTAATGCACCTGCAGAGTTTATGGACCTAATGAATAGAGTGTTCAAATAGTTTCTTGATGATTTTGTTGTTGTGTTCATTGATGATATATTGATTTATTCTAAAGGCAGGGAAGAACATGAACATCATCTGAGAACAGTGCTACGGATTTTGAAAGAAAAGAAATTATATGCAGAATTTTCCACATGTGAATTTTGGCTTGACAGTGTAGCATTTCTAGGACATGTGATCAACCAAGATGGTATATTGGTGGACCCATAGAAAATTGAGGCTATTGTAGATTGGCCAAGACCAACCAATGTGTCAGTAATAAGAAGTTTTTTGGGACTTGCTGGCTACTACTGTAGATTTGTGAAAGGCTTCTCTAAGCTTGCCATGCCATTGACACAGTTGACCCAGAAAAATGTGCCATTTGATTGGACTAATCAGCGGGAATTGGCCTTTCAAGAACTGAAAACTAGATTGGTAATTGCACCGATTTTGATATTGCCCAACGGAACTGATGGGTTTCAAATTTATGGTGATGCTTCCTACAAAGGTTTGGGGTGTGTGTTAATACAGAATGGGAAGGTGACTTCCTATGCTTCTCGACAACTTCTCTCATGAAAAGAACTATCCAACTCATGACCTCAAATTAGCAGCTGTGGTTTTTGCATTAAAAATTTGGCGCATTATCTGTATGGAGTGACTTGTGAGGTGTACACTGATTACAAAAGCTTGAAATATTTCTTTACCCAAAAAGAACTGAACATGAGACAGAGAAGATGGCTGGAATTGATAAAGGATTATGATTTGTAGATTCAGTATCATCCGGGAAAGCCAATACTACTACAGATGCTTTGAGTTGGAAATCTATTAGGGACTTGTCATGTTTACTCACTGGTCAAAAAGATTTGTTATGTGACCTAGAAAGAATGGAATTGAAGTGGTTTTACGCTAACAAGGCAGAATCCTAGCCGCCATCTTTGCCCAGCCTGCAATAATTGAAGAAATTAAAGAGAAACAGCTTGAAGATGAATTTTTGAGGAAGGTTGTGAATGAAATGGACTCAAAACCGAGGCCAAGATTTGTGCTTGATAATAATGTGTTGAAATTTCATAATAGATTTTGTGCTCTGGATTGTTCTGACTTGAGGAAATGGGTTATGACTGATGCTCACAATTCTAGATTTGCTATGTATCCGGGAAATACGAAGATGTACCATGACTTGAAACAAAATTTCTGGTGGATGGGAATGAAGAAGAGCATTGCTAATTTTGTGGCTAGATGCTTGTATTGTCAACAAATTAAAGCTGAACATTAACGACTCGCTGGATTGTTTTAGCTGCTTCCAATACTGGAATGGAAATGGAAGCATATTATTATGAACTTCATTGTTGGACTACCTCACTCTTCTCGAGATATGGATTCTATTTGGGTTATTGTTGACCGTTTAACTAAAACTACCCACTTTTTGCCTGTGAGATTATGAAATTGCATGGAGTTCCAGTTTCCATAGTATCTAACAGAGATCCCAAGTTTACTTTGAGATTCTGGTAGAGTTTACAATATGCTTTGGGGACTGAACTGAGACTAAGTAGTGCTTATCATCCATAAACAGATGGCCGATCTGAACGGACCATTCAAACACTGGAAGACATGTTACGAATGTGTGTCCTAGATCTCCAAGGAGGGAGACCTACTTACCATTGGCCGAGTTTGTATATAACAATAGCTACCATTCGAGTATTGGTATGGCTCCACATGAAGCTTTGTATGGTAGAAAATGTCGTTCTCCGATATGTTGGGCCGAAGTAGGTGATAAACCTTTGCTAGGCGCGGAACTTGTGAAACGACTGAAAATGTGAAATTGATTAAACAAAGACTGAAAAATGCACAAAGTTTCCAAAAGAGTTATGCGGATGTCCGAAGGCGAGATAGAGAATACGAAGTTGGGGATCATGTGTTCATAAAAGCGACTCTAATGAAGGGCTAGACATGATTTGGAGTGAAGGGTAAGTTGGCACCAAGATATGTTGGGCCATATGAGATTCTTGAGAGAATCAATCCGGTGACGTATCAGGTAGCCTTACCGCCGGTCATGAAACATATGCATAATGTTTTTTATGTCTCAATGCTTCGGGAGTATCTACGAGATCCACACCATATTATTGAGCCGGCACATGTGCTTTTGAAAGATGACTACACGTATGAAGAATGGCCAATTCAAATTGTGAACCGCCGAATCAAAGACTGAGGAACAAGGAAATCCCACTAGTAAAGGTTGATTGGCAAAACCACGAAGGGACCTATGCAACCTGGGAGACCGAAGAAGATATGATAAAAAGATACCTTGACCTGTTCCCTTTGGATCTGATTTTCTTCCAAAATGAAGGTAATTTGAATTTGGAGGACCAAACTCTTTAAGGGGGGGAAGACTGTAATAACCCCGACCCGTGATTAACTATTAAACCATGATTAAGTGTACCTAATCAATAATTAAGATAGAATTTTGAATTGCTTGCATATGTGTTGCATTATTTGTGTTTCTATGTGTTTATCTTAGAAATATCTATTTGTGTTTCTGTTTTGTTTCGTGAATTGAAGGCCTTATCGGCATCCGATCACAAAATTGACTCGATATATGAGTTATTTGAAATTTTTAGAACATTATGGTAGGTTCAATTGAAATTCGATTCGGAACGAAATAATTAAAATAAATAATGCCCATTTGATTCAAGTTTAATTAAGACTCATTAATGAGCCTATATAAGGTCACTCTCAACAGCTTTTATACACTTTTCACACTCAATCCTTCATCCTTGAAGACTAAATGTGTGTGTGTGTGTGTGTGTGTGTGTGTGTGTGTGAGAGAGAGAGAGAGAGAGAGAGAGAGAGGAAGAGAGAATTGAGTTCAACCAAAGTGACTTGCTAAAGAATTGTAGGGAATTAAGGAGAATTAGCTTGTTCACTCAAGAATTGGACTACTTAAAGCTTAATTGGGAAGTTTAGGTGAGAATTCAAGCTTTTGATGATGAAATTAAGTTAGCTAAAATATGAGTTCAAAAGAAATTCTATATTAAGACAAGAATTGAGCTGGGATAGATGACTATGGGAGTGTATCATGCATGCATACATGCATAATTCTCATAATTTTGAAGTTGAATTCAAAGAATTTCCTTATGCATGTCCTCAATTTGGCTTTATTCTAAGAATTCATCATGTTTTCCATTACTTTGTCTTGTTTAAGCATGATTTGAAAGGTTAAGTTCAAGGAATTTACATGCATGTAATGTTTTCAATATTCCAAGCTTGATTTTGAACAATCGACTTACTCTTGAGCCTTGATTTTGTGAAATGATTCTTAATCCTTGACATTTTACAAGTGTAATCATGTTTTCTCAAGTTTTGGGGCTCAAAAACTGTATTTGAAGGCTTTGAATTCAAGTTTTGAACTTGGGAGTGTAATCTGGAAATTCTAGAATTCTCCTCCCCGCTCGAGCGACAAAACTTGGGCTCGAGCGACCACTCTTTCTTTGACACTCTTGTTTGAATGACAAACAGTTGGCTTGAGCGTAAATGCATGCTCCTAGAAGTTTACACTTTTTTGCAGACCGCTCGAGCAACAAGAGTTGCACTCGAGCGAGGACCTTAATCTCACGCTCGAGCGACGGTCGAGCATGTGTCGAGTAGAAAAATCAAGCAACCAGTACTTTTGCAAAGTTTATAGACAGCTCGAGCGAAGGAAGTTGCGCTTGAGCGAGGCCCCTATTTTCAGCATATTTGACTAAGTGTTTTCAAGTGCATTTTAGCATACTCATTGCATCCTTGGCATTCCTAGGTCAAGATTAAGACATGATAATGAGGATGAAGGTTAGAAACACACTAAGAACGAAATGAAATAAATTACGTGAAATCCAAGCGTGTGGTTCAATGCGTGTATCTATTATGTTTGTGTAGGTCACGCATCGAGAGCTATTGGTCATTAATTTGTTATTAGAGCTATCTGTGAAACTATCTGTGAATAATAACTCTGTAAAGTTTTGTTTAACTTTAATTATTTTCTGATGATATGAAATGAACAGTTTTCAGAAATGCTATGTTTTGTATGAATGAATGATTGTCCAATTTTGTTTGAAATGTATTTGTAGTATCCTTAGCAGAGGCCTTCGCCCAAGGGACATAATACTGTGGCTTATGGCCATGTGGCCCTCGCTTGGGGAAAACAATACTATGGCCCAGTCCTTCACCTGTGGAAAACAATACCACGGCGTATGTATGAGAAATGTGTAGACACCCCATTTTTGACCGCCCTTAAGACTTGGGCATCTTAGGTTGATCACTCGATAATAAAAGTTATGCTGTGCAAATGTTCAATTTTTTCAGCAAGAAGAGCTTCTAAATCCAAACCTTACACCCAATTTTTGACCAAAACTATTTTAGACCTTAAAATCCTCTTTTCCAATTTTTTTTTTCAAATGTTTTTATGATATTCCGAGGCTCACATTTCGTTAAAAATTACAATTTTCGATAAACCGAGTAATGACAAAGTGGAAATAAATGAAAGGGAGGTGAACTCTTTGAAAAAATATTTAAAACATCTTAATTAAAGGTTTGGAGTTAAAGAAAATAAGAGGGGAGGGAAGAAACCTAGTTGGGGAGAAGTTGGGCATCAATCCGTTAGAACAGAAATGAGTAGCCTTCACTAAAATAGGAATATCTTTTTACAAACTTAAAATTTAGATGTGAGGCCTCCACCATTAGAAATTAGACTTCCAGGGATTCAATTTAGACTCAAGAATGACCTAAAACCGAGTCCGGATGAGGGAGATATGCTCGTTTGAAATCAGGCCTGGAAGTAAATATTTGTGGCAGGCCACCATCAGTTGTGCAAAATTTGGCCGTTTTGAGTGTTTTGGCCTTCCAAGTGTCCCCCACTAGTGGCCTGCTGGCCACCAATAGTAGCCTGCCGGCCACTTGTGTCAAAAAGTAGATTTTTTTGCAGATATTTGTTGCCAACTATTACCACACTGCACCAGCTGTTTGTATATAGATATTTTCGACTGAGGCTTATGTTTTCTATATATACTTGACCTTCTCTCTTAGTTTGAAGGTTAGAAAAATTTAGAGGTGAGAAAATATTTTTGAAGAGCAAATTTTCAAAAATTCCTCTCTTTACAATTCTCTCTGTCTCTTACAACTTGCACAGCCTTTGCCTAAACACTCTAAACCAAACCTAGAGAGCTTCTTGCTAAGGTGATTTGAGCTTGAATTTGAGCTCTTAAGGCACTTGAGAGTGTGAAATTGGTGGTTTGTAACTTAAAGAAGCATTTCTCTTCAAGAGGTATACCTTCTAGTGTGTTTGTACCATCTCTACACCACTTGTTCTCTATCTTTTCTTGCTGCTTGTAAGTTATTTATTACCTATATTTTTGGGCTGAAACTTGTGATTTAAGGCCATTTAAGGTAGAGGGGTTGATAGCCCTTCGTTGAACCTTGCTTCTAAGGCCTTTGCCCTTATGTTTCCCACATTCTCATCAACTTTTTTTGAGCTTTTTACTACTGATTTTTAGAGGTTTTTCAGAGGCAAAAATCATGTTTTGAAGTCTCAAAAGTGGAGGGATTAGCCTCCCATCCTTGTGCTTGTGTGCTAGTATTTCAATATTTTAGCTTATTGTTTTAGCTATTTTTGTTTTCATTTCAGCACATTTTTGGACTATTTTATGACTATTTTAGGACTGTTTTTAATTGTTCATTGCATTTGAGCTTTGTATAGCATACTTATAGTGTAATGGTTCTCATAGGTTTGGTAGTTTAGGCCTTAGTTTTAGTAGCCGAGCCTATTAGATACATATCGCATGTGTTGCATTAGTTAGGAACATGCATATTTTCTAATTATTTTGTTTCTTTTAGCTCTCCTCGGAGTACTAGGTGAGCACTTTTGTGCTTTAGCATCTTGCACGAATGTGATTGTTGCCATGTTTAGCATGTTTGTCATGAGGCTAAGTGCTTAATTGATATATATATATATATATACTTGAATGCCTGTGGATGAAGGCTAATTGCTTGAATTGGAATAATTTGAGTGATATACATATGCGATCACTTTTTTTAAGTGGTACATATTCGAAACAATTTTGCAAACAAGCATGAAATCAAATGTTCCAATTTTTGCAAATTAGTCTATATTTGTGTGCGCATCACATTGTAATGTTAGACTAATAACCGGAACAAGAGCATATAATGTAAATAAGAATCACGTTATGATTAGTAGAGGCTAATCTTTAATCAGGCGAGCGGGAGTGCTCAATTCATGACCTTCCCCTTTCGTACCTAAGTTCCCGAGCCGAGACAATCTTGGTGATGACGGACATGTGGCCTCTGGCACGAGTCACGGGTTTCCTAAATTTCCCAAAAATATTTAGGTGGCGATTCTGTATCTGGCAAAGCAGTCCATTTTTGGCATTTTGATTCAAAATTGATTTTCCAAAAGATTTGTCAGAATTGGACTCTTTGGTGTTTATCTATTTCACATTGCACTTGTGAGATCAGATTCAGAACCGTGGGAGTCTGAACTATAGAGCTAGTCGTATCCGAAAGGAGCATGAAAAGTCGAGCTACAATATGTTACCTGGTACCAGAGGTTCCATTATGGGACTCGATATGCTTGACTAAAGAAATATGTTAATGCTAATGGATGTACCATGCATGATATGAATGTAAAATAACTCTGTTTCTGATATAAATATGGACATGACTATGTTTCTGATTTGATAAGGGATTTGAATTCTTTATGGACATCTGTAGCTCGACTTTTTCTGCGCCCTCCTTTTGGAGAACTCGAATTGGTCTTACAGTTCAGACTCCTATCACGGTTCTGAATCTAGTCTCACAAGTGCAATGTGAGACTGATAATCACCAAAGAGTCCAATCCGGCAAATCATTTTGGAAAATCGATTTTGAATCAAATAATGCCAAAATTGGACTGTTTTGCCAGATTACAGAGTCGCCGCCTAAATATTTTATTTTGGGAAAATTTAGGAAATCTTGACTCGTGACAAAGGCCACGTGTCCGTCATAACCAAAGTTGTCTCGGCTCGAAAACTTGGGTATGAGAGGGGAAAGTCCTGAAATGAGCACCCCCGCTCGCTCGATCAAAAGATCGGCCTCTACTAATCATGATATGTTGTTTTATAAACCTCACGTATTCTTATTCCGGTTATTAGCTAACTTTACTATGTGATGCACACAAGCAAGTATAGACTAAAATTGAAAGAATTGGAACGAATTCAACTCATGTTTGTTTTTCAAAAATGGTTTGAATTTGCCACCCTCAAGTGGGCTAAAACGCAAATTTGCCATCAAACATGATGGGCTTAAAACATGATTTGCCACTTTGCAAAGCGGGCTTAAAACACACAATCATCGAATCGTTACAATTCAAACAATAAAGCCTTCATCTATAGGCATTCATGTAGTTAATCATTTAAGCAAATAGCCTCATGGCAAGCATGCTATCATGGAAACATGGCAATCACACTCATGTAAGTGTGCTAAAGTGTAAAACTCACCGAGTACTCCAAGCCAAAACAAAAGCTTGTTAGAAATATGCATGATCCTAACCATACATACAAGATGCCTAATGCTACACATGCAACATCAAATTAATAGGCTCGGCTACTAATATGGCGTACGATCGATTTGAACAACATGCAATTGAACATGTATTCAAAGAAATATTGAAATTGACAATGTAATTTGAATGATGTGCCGAGCCTTGGTGTATGCAAGACAAATGAATGGATGCAAACATGCAAGCATAAGGTATGCTAATTGAAACATGATCCCTAATCTAACCATCAAAAGCGGATAAATAAAAGGGAGAAAGTCGTGGGGTTGGAAGACATACACACACTCACGCACACTTATTACAACATTGTGCCATCGCGAAGGAGGGTTCGAATGAATAAGCTAACTAATTAGCTATGCTAATTAAGCTAACTATTACAACATGAAACTAATTAACTATTCTAGTTAACTAATTATTTCAAACTGAAATGGAAGTAAATTAACTAATTATTCTAGGCTAGCTAAAATATTACAAACCAAAATTGAAGAATTAGTTACACTAACTAATTAAGTACAATATTTGAGTTAACTAGCTATTCTAAGCTGTCTAAAGAGATTAAATGGCCTCGAGGGCAAGGGATGCATGCATGCTCAATTGATCCACCCGAAAATGCCATTGCCTTGCCATCGGATGCCTCTGTTTGCACTTGTTTGATCACTGAAAATTGTACCAGCTCCCAGAATGCCTTTGCTCCAACTCAGGAGCTGATTTGTGCAAAAATTCATTGGTGGCCGGTTGGTTACAAAAAGTGGCTGTCGGCTACCTCAACTGGCCGGTCGGCCACAAAAAGTGGCTGTCGGCCACTAAAACTGGTTGGTCGGCCGCCACATCCCTAGACTTCTTCTTTTGTTGCAACAGAGAGCAAACAGAGGCAAATCAATGCATTTTCAAGGAATATATGTACTGCTACCTTCCTTATCATTGCGCAAACTCAAAGGAAGGTAACTCTTGGCCTTCGAGCCGTCAACCAAGCATTTTCAATGCATGATGGCTAGACAACCAAGCTTGTACAAGCTTAATGAATGCACAATAAGACTCGAAGGACCACCACCCTATCATGCATGATCAAGGGTGAGGGTGACTAAGAAAAGCGGCACATTTCATCACTTTGAGTATGAAACATCCCATTTTTCTTGTGTTCGGATTAACGTCCGATCCGAACACATGCAATGCAACACAAAGATGCTTAATCTTGCCTCTTTTACTTTGTTCATTTTTGTTTACTCATTTTACATTACTGATTAGTCCTTTAATCGATTAAGTCCAAGGTGAGAGTCTTCTAAAGAGAAAGAAGTGTCAACCAATGAATGATTTAAGGCAAGAGAGAGGTCATGCCTTTGGTTAGTAGAAACCCCCAAAAGAGGATTAAAACCATTAAGCATAAACTCTATCTCAAGCTTAAAGGATTCCAAACTTGAAACAACTCTCAAAAGCGATTGAAAGTGAGACAAATGAGAATGTGGCAGAGATTATGATGCTGAGATTATATGCAAAATAACACTACAATATGCAATCAATTCAAGCATTTCATGCTTAAAGCAAACAAAGAGCTAGTGAAGACCATTACACTATGAGCATGCAATATAAAGCTCAAAAGGCACAAACACTTTAAAATAGTCCTAAGACAGCCTAAAAGGAGTCTTAAAACATGTTTGAAGTAAGCCAAAAATGTCTAGAATAAGAGGCCAAAACATAGCACAAGCTAGACCCTTAAGCACAATTGCACTACAACTATGCAAAACAAGGGTCAAGGGCTCCAAGAAGCCCAAAACAGAGTTGAAACATGCCAAAACAGTAGCAAAAACATGCTGAGATCAAGCTAGGCTATGCTAGAAAATCATGCTAACATGTGAAGCAACCTAGGCATGAAAGCAAAACACAAGGAGGGGAGGCTAACCCCTCCCATTTTGGACTTCAAAACATGTTTTCCACCACTGAATTAACTCTGAATTTCAGTGGTTTAAAGGTCCAAAAAGTTTGATTTGAAAGCCTTGAAAGATGGCACAAAAAGCTATAAAAGCTAATGAACAAAAGGGAGAGACAACCCCCTAACACAAAATAGGCTCAAACCACCATTTTTAGGACTGAAAAACAGAGGTTTTTGCAGTTGAAAACCAGCTCAAAAATAGTGTGAAAAGATGGCAAAACAAGTGTTCAAAACAAGTTAACAAAGCAAGTAATATACTTCTTGGAGCCAAAGCCCAAAATATGCATAAATCTGAGCTTATACCACCTTCTAGAGCTCAAAGGAGGCTCCGAGAGAGCTTCAAGCAACCTTAGCCCAAAGATGAACCACTTTGGTTAAGGGTTGATAGGTTAAATTTTGAAGTATACAAGCTTCTAAGCACAAAAGCTCAAGAGAGAGAGAGAGATCTAGAGAAAGAGAGGATTATAGAGAGAAAGAGAGAGATTTTAGAGAGAGAGGCTCCCAAACTTTCTAACATTGCAATATGAGAGATATGGCCTCTATATCTAGCAATATATGAGCTTCAGTTCGAAATATCTGAATTAGGACAGCTGGAGCAATGTGAAAACAGCTAAAGGAGAAATATCTGCAAAATATTTGAGTTTTGGACACCAGTGACCGACCGGCCACTTTTGGTGGCCGACGGCCACTTTTTGTGGACGAGAAGAACTCTTTTTGGATGACATATGGCTGAAAAAGGCCATTAGTGGCCGACAGATGGCTGACAAGCTTCACTAGTGGCTGGAAAGCAAAGACTGGTTTATGGCCCCAACTTCAATTAGGCATATCTCCTTCATTTGGACTCCTTTACAGGTCAGTCTTGTGCCTAAATTGAAGCCCCAGAAGTCTTCTTTCCCATGGTGGCAGCCTCACATCAAAATTCTAAGTGTGAAAAAAGATATGCCTCTTTTAGTGAAGACTGCTTAGTTTCAGTCCTAACTGGATTGATGCCCAACTTCAACCAACCATATCTCCCTCATCCGGACTCGGCTTTAGGAGATTCTTGAGTGCAAAATGAAGCCCCGAAAGTCTAATTTCCAATGGTGGTGGCCTCATAGCTGAAATCCAAGTGTACAAATAGATAGGCCTGATTTAGAGAGGGCCACTCGACTCTCTCTTAACGATTCATGCCAAACTTCTTCCCCAACTTGGTTTCTTCCCTCTCCTCCGATTTTATTCAACTCCAAACCCCTAAATAAGTTGTTTTAGAAGATTTTTAAAAAATTTCACCTCTCTTTCATGTATTTCTACTTTGTCCTTGCTCGGTTTACCGAAAAGCGCAACATTTAACAAAATGCAAGCCTCGGAACATCGTAGAAACTTTTTCCAAAAATATTTTGAAAGAGAGGGTTTTAAGGTCTAAAATCATTTTGGTCCAAAAGTGGGGTGTGAGGTTTGGATTTGACGCTCTCCTTGTCAAAGGAATTGAACCTTTGCACTACACAACTTTCATCACCAAGTAAGCAATCAGTAGCGCCGAAGTCTTAAGGGCGGTCAAAAATGGGGTGTCTACAACATCATTCATTAAAATCTTTACTCTGTTATTATTTACTGGGTTTCAGCTCATTTTATTATTTATCTATGTAGGTGACCAGGCTCAGAGTTGATGACCTGGAACCTCAGTCGTGTTAGCCAGCTGTTGTGCCTCCCAAGAAGGTTCTCTTTCTGACACACATGTTTGAAACTTTGTTTTCTTTTGGTTTATGAACAAGTTTTATGTTTATGCGTATAGGGGCTAAGTTCCCCTTTGTTATATCTGTAATGAAAGTGATAGGGATTATTGTAATTATGACGCCACGCTTATGTATATAAAGTTTTTGAAATTTTTGTCCCATGTATGTCTACACAACTCAATGGGCTATATATGTTTTTATATTTGCTTCCGCTAGCCCCTTATATTTTGTTAATCAGGTTAGAGGCCTTCAGTAATCCGAGGATTACTGGCTGATTACGACACTAAATCTGTAGGGGCGAGTTTGGGTTGTGACAACTCCCAATTAACTATACATTTCAAATACACATAACATAGCTAAGAATCATACGGAGAGGTTGAAAAAATCTCTACCTCGAGATTAGAAAAGTTGATGAAGAACACCCAAGATTTGATGAAACTGAAACTTGAACTTTCTTTGATCAAAGCAACCACCTCTACATTCTACACTTTTCTTTCAGGTACTAAGGTGGAGAAATCAATGGATTTGGGTGTATGTAAGTTTTTAAAGAACCTAGAGAGAGAGAGTGAAGAAATTAGGTTTGGGAATGTTTTAGAGAGAGAGAGTGATTAAAAAGTAACATCAAGTGACCTTTCCCCGATTTGATATATGCACAGACTGTTTGAGTGACCAAAACACCGCTTGAGTGACCAAAACACAACTTGAGCGCACAATGATCCCCTCCCAAAAGTTTTGCAAACCTGCAAAAGACCGCTCGAGCGAAGAAAGAACCGCTTGAGCAAACTCCTTTAAAAAACTAACTCCCAACTTGTTCAAACACAACTAATAACCAAACCCAAATGACAACAAGGCAAGAAGGAATATAGACAATGATAAAGAGTATCGGATCCCGGATCCAAGAACATGAAATGGTCGGGTCTAACCCAAGCCATTATAATCTTTCCCTCTTAAGAAATTCCATGCCTGAAATTTAAGTCAAAACAATAATAACCTCAATCTAATCCCATTGACAATCCATACTACTGACAATGATAAAACGATGTCATCAAACACAGAATATTACAATTTGAATCTCCAAAACATTTACAATGTCTACATATTACAACATAATTGAAATTTTAGTACAAAGAGTTAAACACCAACAAACAAGTCCAGATACTTCTCACAGACTTCAGCCTCATGTTCCCAAGTTGCCTCCTTGACTCTATGATGTTGCCACAACACCTTAACTAATGGGATGGTCTTGCCCCTAAGACTTTATCCCGAGAATCTAAAACTTGCACCGGTCTCTCCGTATATGAGGCATCCTCGTCTACCTCTAACTCAATCCAATCCAACATGTATGAAGGATCATGCTTGTAATTCCAAAGCATACAAATATAAAACATGACATGAACCCCAAAAAGTTGGGGCATCAAGGCCAAACGATAAGTTACCTCCCCAATCTGCTCTAGAATCTCTAAAGGCCTAATAAATCTTGGAGATAGCTTCCCACCTTTTCCAAATCTCATTAAACCCCATCTCGGTGACATCTTAAGAAACACGTGATCCCCCACCTCAAAATACAAAGGTCTCCTTCTCCAATCGACATAGCTCTTCTGACGACTCTAAGTTGCAACCAACTTCTTACGGATAAGTGCAACTTTCTTCGTCATTTTTCAGACTAATTCAGGACCTAACATAGGTGCGTCACCCACCTTGGCCCAACATACTGGAGATCTATATGGTCGGCCATACAAGGTCTCAAAAGGTGCCATACCATCTCTTCTAAAAACTATTATTATAGGTAAACTCCACCAAAGGCAAATGCCTCTCCCACGACCCTTTTAAAATCAAGGACACAAGCTCAAAGCATGTCCTCTAAATTTGAATGGTGAGCTTGGACTACCCATCAGTCTGAGGATGATAAGTGGTGCTAAAAGTCAACTTAGTACCCAAGGCACTATGTAGGCTCCGCCATAACCGAGTCATGAAATGGGGATCCTTATACGAGATGATAGTCACCGAAACCCCGTGAAGTTGCATTATATCTCTAACATACAGGTCGGCAAGATAGTCCACCATGTCACTTGTGCGCATAGGTACAAAGTATGCAGATTTGGTTAACCAGTTGACTACTACCCACACAGCGTCATTACCCCCTTGAATCCTCGGAAGACCCACAACAAATCCACTGATCGTTGGTGCTCGACCTTTACTTATTGATAAGTAAGGCATCTTGAAACAAACAAGGCCACATCTCTCTTCATTCCCTTCCACCAAAACTGATGGCAAAGGTCATGATACATTTTTGTGCCTCCCAAGTATACCGCAAGACATGAATGGTAGAACTCTCAGAGTACCTCTTCTCTATAAGACTCTGGCACACAAAGGTGGTCTAGATACCTCACTCTAATCCAAATGAACAATCAAACTCTTCTCTACCTTCTCACTGGAGATCTTCTTAGCCTCTACCTCGTGATCATTCTGTTGTGCCTCTATAACTCGGCTAACTAAAGTAAGTTAAACAACTACAGTGTGCAAGGTAGTTAACCTGATGAACTAGCCAAGATGTAAGTCAAACTTGCCTACAACACACAACATCTCCTATTCATGGATGACAATACTAGCTACATCATTTACAGACTTTCTACTCAAGGCATCAGCCACTACATTGGCCTTTTCCATATGATAGTGCAACTCGAAGTCATAATCTTCCATAAAATCCATCCACATCCTCTTCCTTAAATTCAAGTCTTTTAGTGAAAACAAATATTTTAAACTTTTATGATCAGAAAATACCTCAAATTTTTCTTCATACAAATAGTGTCTCTAGATTTGTAAGGCAAAAATCACCACTGGTAGTTCTAAGTCATGAGTATGATAGTTTCTCTCGTGCGTTTTCAATTGTCATGAACCATAGGCTACAACTTTCCCCTTTTGCATCAATACACAACCCAAACCTTCCCAAGACACATCACAATAAACTGAATAACCTAAACCTCTCTCTAGAATAATCAAAACTGGATCAGTGAAGAGTGTATCCTGAAATTCTTGAAATGACTTCTTACAAGCCTCACTCCACGCAAATCTAACTCTTTTCCTCATCAACCAAGTTAATAGCGATGCCAATCTAGAGAAATCTTTTACAAAACATCGGTAATACCCAGCTAAGCCCAAGAAAATCCAGATCTCAAAAGCATTCTTAGGTTGTTCCTAATCTTGTATTGCGTCTATCTTAAACGAATCTACAATCACCCCTTCCCTGGACAACACATGGTTTAGAAACTTAATTTCATTGAACTATAACTCACACTTTTTGAACTTAGCATATAAACAATGTGCTCTAAGAAACTCAAGTACAACCCGCACGTGTTCCCTATGTTCCTCCTCAGAGGGTGAGTAGAATAAGATGTCGTTGACGAAGATGACCACGGACTAATCTAAGAACTTACGAAAGACTCGATTCATCAAGTCCATAAATGAAGCCGGTGTATTGGTCAGCCCAAAAGGCATCACTAAAAACTCGTAATGGCCATACCACGTACAGAATGTCATTTTCTGAATATCCTCCTCCTTCACCCTTAACTAGTGATACCCTGATATCAAATCAATCTTTGAAAAACAACCGACCCTTTCAACTAGCCAAATAGATCATCTATTCGCGTAAAGGGTACTTGTTCTTAATAGTTACCCGATTCAATTTTCTATAGTTAATGCACATAGTGAATCGCCGATAGGAACATAGAGTTAAAAATGGCTAGGGAACACGAACATCTATAGAGTGAAATCGGTCTTGGGACCACAATCTACCATCCTTCTTATTCACAAAGAGAGTTTGTTCTCTCCAAGGCGAGGTACTAGGGAGAATGAAGCCCTTATCTAATAAATCCTAGAGTTATACTTTCAACTCACACAACTCGGCTAGCGCAAACCCATATGGTGCCATGAAAACTGGAGTCATGCCCAGCGCTAAGTCGATAGAGAACTCAATCTCTCTTTGTGGTGGTAACTCTGTGAGATCCTCAAGAAATACATCTAGATACTCTTGATCTACTCTCGGCAATTCTCCCCTAACTATACTACCCTCATTAGCTACTGTGATGGCAAAAAGAAAACTCAACTCTTATCGACCTTTAAAGTCATATAACGGAGGAGTATGACTATCGCCCCGGTCATACATAAAGTAGAAGCACTCTTCTTATAGTGTACACACTGACACCCTTCTACGATGGCAATTTAACGAAGCCCGGTAATAAGGCAACTAATCTATACCCAGAATTACGTCAAAAACATGAATCTGAAGAATGACAATGTAGCACTTGTGTCCTTTAAACTATTGGAGAGTGTATTTAATTCCTTTATTTTCATTTTGGGAGTCATTAGAGTTGTTGTATCTTGGTTTTGGAGGAATACAATTCGATTCGGACTTGTTGGGACTGTTCATTCGCATTTGTTTTCGTTGAAAAGTTCTTTGGGAACTTTGAAAATTTATTCTGGTGTCGACATTGGTCTTTCTAGGGGTCGACACCACCTTTTTGCCTTGCTCTTAGTATCTCTGCTAGTTTAAAGGATCGATACCACTGGTTCCAAGGGTCAACCCTTGTCCGCTGCTGTGTTCTGGGTGTTGCTACTGAAATAAAGGGTCAACACCACTGGTTCCAACGGTCGACCCTTGTTTGTTGCATACATTGGTGTCTCAGCATTTCTTCGCAAGGGTCGACACCACTGTCCTAAAGGTCAACTCTTGTGAGTAAATTTCAGATTTTTGGGTGCGGTTTGGGCCCTACTTTTTGGGGGTTTTGACTTATTCTTTTCATTTACTTTGGGGCTATTATTCTACTACTATAAATAGGCTCCAAACACATTTTTCTCATTATTTTCTTTGCTCTCTCTTTCTCTTTTCCATCTCTACATCGTGAGTCTCCCTTCTTTCTCTTTAAACTCAACTTTTTCACTTAGATCTTTAGATCTACTCACTTAGAGTCATCTTTTCACCTTGGTCCTTTGAGAAAGGTTGTAGATCTAGTCAATGGCTTCCTTTTGATCCAAGTAGTTCATGGTTTCGTCGCCGGTGATTTTTGGGTTGTCTCCTCTTCGCTTCAAGAGGTAGAGATTTCTTTGCTCCTTTTCAATACCTCGTCTATAGATAGACATGTGGTAGATTTTATTGCATAAAAACCATATTCCTTATCGATTTCCTTGAAAGACATGAAAGGGATCTAGGGTTTGATATTTGTGATTGAGGTTGTTTGGGTTAATTGGGGAGTAGTTTAATATGTTTATGTTGAGAGGGAGGAAAGCTTTAATTTAATATTGTTGACTGAATGGATTTAAAAGGGACGAAGTTGAATAACCTTTTGTATTTAGTTAATATGGATTATGTAATTGTGTTGATATCTAAAAGGGAGATGTAACCATGGTATTGGAACTGTTTGGATTAATCATGTTGAGTGGGGTTGAGTTGTGGCTTTGGCATCAAGGATGTGGTTTTTAATTAAATGAAGAGAATGATTTTTTAGAAAATGATTGGAGTAGTGTGGATTGGAAAATAAGAAAAACTAGTTTTTGGAAAGAAAATGAAATCATAACCCTTCATAAATTAATAATGAACTTGAGGTCAGATTTTGAAACCTTTACATATTATTATTGTTATTGGACTTAAGATATCGTGAGAATTGGATTGTTGTGTTACGTGTATTTAATACATATGCTTAGAAGTTTTATCCTTGGTCATCAGTGGATGATGGCTTTGTGGTGTTGATTAATATTGTGTATGTAGTACACTTGTGTTATTATGCATTCTAGTATGTTGAGATGGTTGGAAATGTTCGGAAATACTCTTTGGATCCAATGGGACGCTCGAGATCCTCAGCGTGTAGCTTGAAAAAGAATGAACACTTCGGTCGGGCGTACCGGAATTAGTACTCCGACGGATAAATCAGTGTATACTCTTTTGGTTGCTTGTATTTTAAGTTAAGCTTGCTTTTTCTCACATACCTTTCTTTGACTGTTGTTCCTCTATTTATACTCGCTTCCTTTTTCACCCATTATCCTCTTATTTATTTGGCTCCTCCCATGATGAAGCAATTATCACTTGGCTCCATAATCCGATAACTATTCGGCCTATTTATTATATTTGGCCTCCGGATCGTGCAGGATAGGGCCGAATAATGTCTATCTCCTAGGCCTCCAAGTGTATAATCGGCTCATCTGATTCCGCTATTATTCGGCTCCCACAGTTGAGAATGAGAGGTACCATTACCTTCCAGCTAGTGCCTGGAGAATTGTTTGCGCTTAGAATGAGAGGTACTAGTACCTTCCACCTAACGCCTGGAGAACTTGGCAGAGGTACCATTAACTTCCAGCCAGTGTCTGGTAAATTGGTAGAGGTACCATTACCTTCCAACTTGTGTCTGGTAAATTGGTATTTCGTTATGGAAAGGTGTATCCTTGGCTTACCGTGCTTAAGGCAGGTAGAGCATTGTTTTGTTTCTCATTTTGTCTCAGTGTATCCTTATCTATTATGAGTAGGTGATGGTTATGGTTAGGTGAGGCCGAATTGTTTTATGTGATAGTATAGTAATCGTTGTACATGTCTTGATTTCGTATTCGTGTTAGGAAATATATGTATGTACATAGGCGTATTGGGCAAGTTATTGAAAGTGTTTCTTGACCATGGACTTAGGGCCAAGGGAATGTGATGAATGTATCAGAAGTGAACGTTTGTTTTGTATTAGGCATAAATAATGAGAAGTAATCGGGTTTTGTGAAAGTATTTTTTAAAAATAACCAATTGTGATGCGTTATTTATAAATGGGAACTTTTAAAGAAAAGCGAATTGTTTGTGTTGTTGGGTAAATTGAATGATTTTAAAGAAAAGTACTTGTATAAGTATATGTTCAGTATAAACCGTTACATTATTTATATGATATGATATAAAGCATTCATGATCATAGCTATTTGTATGTTGTTATTATTTAGGATCATGTTAAGATCCCTACTGGACTTTATGTCCATTCCACGTTACTAATCAATTTTTCAGGTAAACATCGAGAAGTGTTTTAAGGTCAAGGATCTTCTTTATTTGTTGGCCACGAGGCTTTTTATTTGTGGGCGGAATGCCATTGATGTGGAAGGGTTAAACCCTTTCTATTAATTTAAAAGATGTAAACCTATGAGCAATTTATTTAATTATAACTCCTATTGCATTCATATTATATTCGGATAAGAGAATCTTTATTCATGTGTTCTTGTAAATGTAAAGAGTTTCCGCATGTTATCTCTGAAATTGAATCTATAATAATGGTTTGGTAATGGAATCTGAGTAATAAAAAGTGGGGCGTGACAGATGAAGTCAAAAGAGAGTAAACGATCTGAGACTTCAATCTCATAGGAGCAGCCTACTTGACCCAATGCCACTCTACCCCCAATAGATGTCTCGATAAATAGAGGAGACCTAGACTGATTCAAACTCCAATCCCAAAGTGGATACGAAAGAATACCAAATGAAGGAATGAGATGCACCAGTATCAATCAACACATTGGCAATAGAGTTGAACAACAAGAAATTAGCTCTCACAATTGAAGGCACAAGCAACTGATCTCGTGTGGTAACAGTATACACACACCTTGAAGGCTTCTAATCAACTTGCTCACCCCTTGGAGTATAGGCTTGATATACGGATTGAGCCGAAGTGGCTCATTAATTGGCCCTCAAGGCCTGTACTCACTGTGCTAGCTGATGGCTCTATGTCTGCCTCAAACTAGATGCACCATATGTGCCACTAAGCTAAGGGCAAAACCTTTTCAAGTGCTCGGTCTGCCTACACTGATAACAGATAGGCGGCTGTCCTCTCCCCTGACTCTGGCTATAAGGACAAGCTAAAGACTATGCCGGTTGCTGCCCTTTTTCTCTTTTCTGTAGGCATGCTGGAGATTTGTAGCCCAATTGACCACATCTAAAACATATGAATCCACCTTGATTGCGTCTTCCCAAACGAGAACTTGGTACGGGAAAAGTAGACCTCAATTGTATAGGCTAGGACTGTTGTGGGGTGGAACACTTTTACCGTTTGTTGTCCCTCGCATCACCTTGAATATCTTAACTCCTCTGCCTGGAGCCCCTCATCCGCTCCTCTCCAACTTCGATCACAGTCTCCAAGTGAGCCGCTGGCTCCACAAGACGACCTTAATCCCTAATCGTGGACCCGACCACCTTGAAAAGGAGCTCAGTCTTCTACCTTTTCTCGAACTCGATGCAACGGCGTTCCTCCGTCGCCACAAGTTCTGGTGTAAACCTCGAAAGGCTAGTGAAAGCCGACTCAAACTTGGCCACTGGTGTGTTCAACTGTTTGAGTTTCAAAAATTGCTCCCTCAACTTCTCCCTAGCTATGGGTGGCAAAAACTTATCCTAGAAAGCATTAACAAAAGCCTCCAAAGTCACCTCGATATGCTTCCTCGCATACTTTCACTATTGACCTGCGTCACCTTTAAGTTGAAAAGACGCTAAGGTCACCCTCACACCATTGTTGTCAATGCCAAGCATCTCAAACATCTTCACCATTTACTTGAGCCACTCATCGGCCTTTAATGGCTCTTTCAGATCCCCGATAAACTCGTATAGATTTGATCGGAAGAACTCCTCTTAAGAAAAGATGGCCTTGTCTCTATAACATAGGCCTGGACTTGATTTTCAGCCCTGAGAATATCTATGGATTCTGGCAAATGCTTCTGTCATTTTGCGAGCTAAGGTGCCCATGGCTTGTGAACCTGCTGGTTTGGCCACGTTGGCCTTACCAACTCCCTCTTTCTGTGGCAGAATTTCATCTGAAACAAGCACTTCTTGCCATCTAGGCCTTCTATGCCAACTGCCTCCATGTCCGTGTTCTGACATTCTAAGAAAGGTAACACAATAATTTAGTGCATTTATAAATGTGTTGTCTTAATATAGTGGACAACAAAATAATTCATTCAACATAAGCACCGAGTCACATAACCACAAATGAATTTCCTTTTTAGATAATAATCGTTCTGCGATATTGTTAGAGTTCCGGTTAGAATTAGCAGTGATCAAGTGCTCTTTTAACAGGACTTCTAGAAACTCGTAGACACAATCAATATTTTAGAAACTAAACCCCATACTCATTTAATCACATAAACATGTTATCACATATCATACCAGGTTTACTTCTAATGTTATCTAGCGAGACAAATCCATTGTAATAAAAACCATATTCCACGATCCTAAAGTATTCAAACCCGGTTAGTTTTGATACCAAGTTGTAATGCCCTAAATTCACAACAATAAACCACCTCATGATATTCAATAGAAAAAACTTACCAGATGTTAACCTTTCATTAATCCCCTTAAACCGTACAAAGATGACATATGCATGTATACATTCATAAATCCTAGATCCTAAATCTATATCATATCACATGTGGAAATAACATGAATCAAAGAAAGTACAAATAAGTTTATGCCCTAATGGCTACATCTTTCCAATTCGATGCTTGAGAACAACAAAATAAGTCAAACTCCATGCATATAAAACCCAAGGCTTGTACAACAAATATTTATGCAAAAGAACAAAAAGAAGCTCTCAGCTCTGAGGTCCTCCCATGCTACTTCCTTGGTGAAGGCATATCATCAGCACCTAAAAATTGTTTTCCACATAGGGTGAGCTAAAGCCTAGTAGAGATACTTGAACAAAATGTATGAAGCTTAACAAAGTTATATAGTGAATGCATATGCATGTCGGTATCAAAACATTACACTTTCTTTTTCAAAACAATGCCATGCCATAGTTATATATCAATTCATAAAACAATACATTTTTAAATTAGAAAATAAGGCGGTAGATACATAACACTGGGAATCTCTAGATACGTATCTGCCAATAGGCTATACAAGCTCTACCAAAGCCATTTTACCAATACTAACCAGAAGGATTGACACCTAATCGTGTGGGTTTCTGGACTTTCACTACGAACACACAAGCCAACATCATAAAACTACAATCACACACCCTAACCAGATTCACCAAGGTATTCACCCCTTTTTCTTTTCTTTATTTATTTATTTTTTTTTAAAAAAAAAACGTTTTTAATGTAAGGATATGAAACAATGTTCAATGCAATATGTATGAGTAAATAGTTTTTGTTTAACCTATTCCTTATGCAATTTCTACAACAATCAAGTTATCTTCCACCGATAGCCCAAAATAGATATCTCTATACAAAAGATAAATTTCCAACAACAAGCATAATCTCATAATTTCAATATAGGAGTGATATTACATATTCAACTCTACTCTTATCATCAACATTTATATATATATATGTATATAATTTCAAAACTCAATCTCTTCTTTTTGTTTCTTAGTTTCAATAAATTCAAAGATTTCCAACCAAAAATCTATACATTTCAATAGTACTTTAAAAGAGAAATTTCTAAGATTTCAACACAAATTAACAAGATAACCATCTCCACAACATCACTCATGAATCCATTTGAAAACCCCCATTTTTCATTCCCAAAATCAAACCAAATCAAACCCTAAATCCAAACCCATAACTCCTAAATAACTATACTTGTCAAATACACATAACATAGCTAAGAATCATACAAAGAGGTTGAAGAAATTCCTACCTCAAGATTTGAAGAGTTGATGAACAAGACCCAAGTGTAACATCACCTGGGGGGTACCTGTGCCGCTAAATAGTTCAGACTCTCGATTTCTTTGATCAAGTCTCATGAGTGCAATGTGAAGCATAGATGAGAGAGGAAATCCTGTAACTTTTATAGAAAATCAATTTTATTGCAAAACGTTTGCCAGAAATAGACTGTATCTCCAGATCTTAGAGTTGCCACCTAAGATTTTGGGAAACTTGCATGACTTGTGCCAAGGTCATTGTTCATCATAACCAAAGATGTCTCGGTTCAGAACATTAGGTATGAGAGGGAAATGTCATTAAATGAGCACCCCTGCCCACCCGATCAAAAGATCAGCATCTACTAAACCATGATATGAGTTTTATTTATTGTATATGTTCATATTCTAATTTATTTAATAAAACCTAAATTTTACTATGTGTTGCAAACAAGTATAGACTATGTCATTCATTTTGGAATAATTTGATTTCATGTATTTTGAAAGAGTTTTGAAGATGTACAACTCAAAGAAATTGAGTTTACAAACATGAAAATCAACATCATCCCAAATTAAGTGACACGACCTCCATCCACTGGCATTCACAGAGTTATATCAAATAGGCAAATATCCTCATGGTAGAATGCTGAACATAATAAGGAGAATACAAACAAACAGGATGCTAAAGCATAAAAACTTATATATTTACCGACGTCTTGTGAATAGCTACAAAACAAAGTTAGTAAAATATGCATGATCTTATATACAAAATTCTAATGCAATTCACTCATGAAATGAAACTAAAGATTCGACTTCTAATAAATGCAAATTTAACCAAATCAAGATGCATGAAACATGGATGCAAAGCATGGATATGATGAAAAACAAGATATGATGTATATTTACAAGTAAGGAAATCAAGTAAAACGATGGGATAAAAAGAAGTAAGGTGGAGAAGTATTTCAACAATTGAATAATTACATATTCAAATAAGGGAGGAGAGGAATAAAATATTATAACAAAATAAAAACCTCACAAATCTCTCAAATAAAAATAAAATAGAAGATCTAGGTCTTCAGGATCGCCAAAAACTATTATGCTCAATGCCAGAAGATTGTTTTGTTCTATCTAGAACAAGTTAGTCGACTGGCCAAATAATTAGCCGGCCGGTTGTTTTGTTGCAACATTGAGAAAAGAACAAACAAAGAATATGTAGGTGGCTCAACCAATCACTTCTAGTTAGATTACAACAAGTTTATAATATGAAATCAAAGAAAGAAAATTAATATAAGAAAAATAAATGAAATTGAAAATTCACCTTTCAAAGAAAGGATGAACTTGTTGATTTCCAAACTTTCTTTCTATCACCCTCAAGGTTGTGAAGTGTGTTATCAATGCTCAATTCAAAAGCTTGGACTTTGAGTTAGAATGGTGACTTGAATTATGGAACACTATATGTGGAGGAAAATTGGTGAACTCCTTGATTTTCTCTCTTTTAACAATAATCACTCTCTCTTTGATCAAAGCTCTAGAATTTAACTACAATAACATGATCGGATGAATTTTGTAATAGAAGATGAGACATAGTGTATGGCTTGAGAAAATGGAAGTTCACAACTAACACTCAATTGTGGCCAACTCTTCAATTTAAAGCTTAGACTCTTTCTTTTACTATCTCTAGCCTTCTCTTCCAATCAATCTATCCTTACCCCTCTTAACAATCTGATGTGTTTATATAGGCAATGCGAGTGGAGAAATGGTGGAAGACAAGAATGGAGCATTAAGGAAGATAATGGAGCAAATGGAGCACAAATGGAGCTAATGGAAGACAAAAATAGAGCATTACCTTCAATAGATCAAGCACTAGGCAATGGAGGTTGAGTTTGTATGCATTCAATGCATGAATGGATCAGAAAATGAGGTTGTGAAGTGCCTTACCTGAGCTAAACAAAAACAGGTTTGCACTGTCCCTAGGTGGTCGATCGGGTGGACGACTGGTTAGTGAGAAATTTGCCCATTTTTCTCTACTTCAATCCAACTTTGCTCCAGCTATCAAATGGAACTTAAACACTTGGCCAAAATAGGTTTAGAGTTAAGAAGAAAGCTCAAATTCTATCTTTCTTACTGAGGATTTTGTGAAAAACACATTCTTATTTTCATCATTGAGTAATCAAAAGAAAGTGCCCAAGTCTTAGGGCCAGTCAAAATAGAGTGTCTATAGTTGCTCTTCTTTGACAAAGCTCGAAGTCATTTCACGACGTGAGTGAATGAGGTCCAACCGTATCTCACACAGAAACGAGGAATCAAATGTTAGCTCCGAACACGTTTCACATGAAAGAAAAGATGGTGTAACCAACAAGCATACCTAACCGTATTTGATACAGAGAGGAGGGAGGTTTTAACTGAGTAAACTTGAAATCCTAATGTGATTCACGCGATAGGAGAAAAAAATGGTGTAACCAATAGGCTTACCTAACTATATTTCATACGGAGAGGGGGAATGTTTTAACTGAGTAAACTTGAAATCCTAACGTGTTTCATACGAAAGGAGGAAATATGGTGTAACCAACATGCATACCTAGCCATATTTCATACGGAGAGGGAAAAGGTTTTAATCGAGTAATCTAGGACTCCTAACGCGTTTCATATGAAAGAAGGAAAGGTGGTGTAACCAACAAGCGTACACGTAGTGCGATAGATGCACGAGAGCGGTATGATCGAGCGAGAGATACACGAGGGCAGTTGGATTGTGCGATAGGTACACGAGAACGGTGCAATTATGCGATGGATGCACGAGAAACAGTGCGATTGTGTGATAAATGCTTGAAAACAATTAGATCGTGTGATAGATGCATGAGAGCGGTGCGATCGTATGATAGATGCACGAGGGTGGTTGGATCATGCAATAGATACATGAGAATGGTGCGATCGTGTGATGGATGCACAAGAATAGTGAGATCGTGCGATCGATGCACGATGGCAGTTGGATCATGTGATAGATGCACGAGAATAGTTCGATCGTGCAATAGATGCTCAAGGGTGGTTGGCTCGTGTGATAGATACACGAGAATGGTGTGATCGTGTGATCGATGCATGAGGGCGATTGGATCAAGTGATCGATACAAGAGAATAATGCAATCGTGCGGTAGATACACGAGGGCGGTTGGATCGTATGATAGATACACAAGAACAGTGTGATCGTGCGATCGATGCAATGTACTACTAAATTCAAGCTGGGGCATTTTGATCATACATAAGAGAGGTGCTTGCTTAGAGCAGTATGCTTTTAGCTTTGAAGCGCCCTTAAAGTAAGTTTTCATTTTATCACACAAAATGATAGAACTAGTATATACAACACCTCAAAAGAAGTCTAATCATACAATCGATGCTCAAAGATGGCTTGATGGATGCAAAAACCAAAACAAAATAGTTTGATGAATGCACTATAGCCATTCTAGTTTAGAGCCGACCTATTAGATGCTTTGGATCCGGGATTCGTTGTCTTATATAGTTGTTCATGCCTTGTTTTCCCTAATTTCTCTTTGAGTTTGGCTATTAGGATGTGTTGGTGGTGCTTGGAACATGATGGTAGCTTATTTTTCAAATTGTTGCTATTCATAATTCTGCTTCTTCGCTCGAGCGGCACTTCTTATGCTCGAGCAGTCTTTGTGAAGTCCCAGTACTTTTGCAAGTCAGCAGAGATACTGGGAGTTAGCATTTTCTGCTCGAGCGGTCTTTCTTGGGCTCGAGCGGTGTTAGCTCGGGCAGTCTTTGTTAAGCTCGAGTGGTGGTTTTTTTTGTCTACAAAACTTCTAGGAGTTTGTATTCTTCACTTGAGTGGAAACTCTTATGCTCGAGCGGTTCGATGTTTTTGTGTCTGGACGCTCGAGTAACACTTCTTGTGCTTGAGCGATTTGTGTGTATATCAGTTCACAGGTCACTTTTCCAAGTCACTTTTTCACCTCTCTCTCTAAAATTTCTAAAACACTATATCTACGTACTCTCTCTCTAAAACCCTACTTCTCTCTACAAATGCACCTAGATCTATCGAGTTCTTCACCCGTGTCCCTTTGTTAAAAAAGCAGAGCACGCCGTGGTTCCTTTTGATCCAAACAAAGTTGGGTTTTGGCTTAAAGTTCCATCACTCTTTCTCTTGTCTTCTAAACTTGATGTAGGGGTTCTTCACACCTTCCATGAGTTTTAACTTAGTTATTTGCGATTTATAAACAATATTGTGATTTTCGTGATTTTTAAAACAAACCTAGGCTTTTGGGTTAAAGATCAAAAGAGGGGTTTTTACAATGGATTCTTGAAAATGGTTGTGGGATTGGAAATGAGATTGGGTTGTGATAAAATAGTTGATTTCGTTGTGTAGAATTGATTTTGGAAGAAAATGGGGTTTTGCCCTAATTACATTAAATGTTGATTCTATATAGATTATGGAATTGGTGTTGAGAATATAAAATTGGATTGGTTTTGATGAGGATGGTGGAGTTGGATATTTATTATCACTCAAATCTTGAAAATTTGGAAAGTTTATCTTTAATGAGAATTATGTATTTGTTTAGAAATATCTGTTCTAGGCTATCGATGGAGGATAGCTATGATTGTTGTAGAAATTGCATGAGAATTATGGAAATTGAAACTATTTTCTCATTCATTTACATTGAGCATTATCTCACACTTATACATTGAAAATGTTTATTGTTTTGAGAAAAAAGGGGTGAATCTGGGAAACATGTATTGTTTTGTTGAAATAAGTTGGCCCGAGTGTCCATAGTTAAAGTCCTAAAAACCGTGCGTATACATGGGTGCCTATCCCGTAGATGAAATATCCGTAAAATGGCAATAGTAGTGGTTGCATAGCTTGCGTTTACATGGGTGTCGGTTCATGATTTTTTGCAGACGAAATTTTTGTGAAAGGTTGTATTTGTTTGAGATTCCCAGAGTGTGATTCACTGCCCAGTTTTCATTTGTAAAGGAAATGATTTATGATATTAACATGGCATTGCATAGTTTTGGAAAGAGATATAAAATGTTTTGGCACAAGCATTGCATATGTATCCACCTTATAGTTTTGTTAAGATTCATATACTGTGTTGGATTATTTCTACTGGGCTTTGGCTCACTTTATGTGGGAAAACATTTCAGATGCTGATGATATGCCTCCGCAAAGGCAATAGCTTGGGAGGACATGGAGCAAGAGCTTCATAATGTTGATTTCTTTTGTATATGTTTCATACAGGCTAAGGGCCTCTAACTTTATTGGACTTGAATTCCACTTTTGTTGTAACCAAACACTATCTTGGAAAGTTGTAAGCATTTAGGGCATTTATTTTCTGTTTTATTCCTGTATCTTATCTCTTGTTGTAACATATGCTATAGATTCGGGGTTAGACTTGTGAATGTATATCTACATATGTTACCCTTTTGTATAAGTAATTGGGATTAATGGAAGATAACTATTTTATCGCATGTCATTACGTAATTAATATTGTGGATGGTTTATTGTAATTATTTCAGGGCTTTACAACTTGGTATAAGAGCATATCGGGTTTGAATACTTTGGGTACGTGGAAAGTGATTCTTACCCCGATGGGTTTATCTCGCTTGATAGAGATGTTTGTATGTTTGGTATGCTATGTGATAACATGCTCATGTGATTATATGGGTATGGGATTTAATTTCTAAGATATTAATTGGGTCTACGGGTTTCTAGAAGTCATATTAGAAGAGCACTTGATCACTGTTATTTCCAATTGGAACTCTAGCAATGCCGCGGGATGATCATTATCTAGAAAGGAAATTCGTATGTGTTTATGTGACTATGTGCTTATGTAGAGTGAATTACTGTTGTCCATTGCCTTAGGACGCGAGTGAGTTAGTTTCGACACATTTGTAAATGTGCTAATCTCTTTTGTTACCTTCATTAGGATGTCAGGACGTGGACATGCTGGTGGCAAGACTAGTAGGCCTAGATAGCATGAGGTGTCATTACCGGATGAGATTTCAGTGCAAGAGAAAGGGATTGGTCAGGCCAATGTGGTCGAACAAATGGATCAGCAGGCTATGGGCAGTTTAGCCCATGAAATGGCCAGACCTTTGTGGAAATCTATGGACATTCTCAGGGCTGAGAATAAAGTCCAGGTCCAAGTTATAGAAGCAAGGCCGTCATTTTTTAAGAGGGAGTTCTTCTAGTGTAATCCAGATGAGTTTTTGGGTGATCTTAAGGAACCATTGACGGCGGATGATTGGTTAGAACAAATGGTGAAGACATTTGAGATGCTTGGCATCAAAGATGATGGGCTGAGAGTGACCTTGGCATCTTTCCTGCTGAAGGGAGATGCAGGTCAATGATGGAAGTATGCGTGTGAGCGCATTGCGGTGACTTGGGAGGCTTTCATCAACGCTTTTTAGGACAAGTTCTTGCCTCTCACTGCTAGAGAGAAGTTGAGGAATCAGTTTCTGAAGTTCAAGCAGCTTAGTTTGCCAGTAGCCGAGTTTGAGGCAGCTTTCACTAGCCTCTCTAGATTCGCACCAGAACTCGTGGCGACTAAGGAACGTTGTATTGAGTTCAAGAAGAGATTGAGGAACTGATCTTCTTTTCAAGGTAGCTGGGTTAATGATTAGGGACTACGGACGCCTTATGGAGGCGACAACTCATCTTGAGACTGTAGTTTAGGTAGAGGAGGAGCGGATGAGGGGCTCTAGGAGGAGTCAAGAGGTTCAGTGGGAGAATCGGGACAGTAAGAGGCAAAAGGGTCCCACCCCACAGCAGTCCCAGGCTGCACAGTCTAGATCCACCTTTCTTGTGCCGAATTTGGGTTCAGGGAGGCTTTTCTTGTTTTAAGTGTGGCCAGTTGGCTCACAAGTCTCCAGTTTGCCTGCAGAGAGGAGGAGGGCAATAGTCTATACCGTCGGTGGCTCATTCTTAGAGCAAGAGTCAGGGAGAGGGCAGCCGCCTACCTGTTATCAGTGTAGGCAATTAAGGCATGTGAGGAGATTTTTCCCTCAGTCAAGTGGTACACCTGGTGCGTCTGGTTCGGGGAAGACACATAGCCACTAGCCTGCACAGTTAGCACATGCCTCGAGGGCCAATCAGAGAGCCTTTCTGGCTTAGTTAGTGCATCAGACTTATGCTTTGAGGGATGAACAAGTGGAACAGAGACCTACGGGGCGTGTGTATGTTGTTGCCATGCCAGATTTAGTGCCAGCGCCTTTCTGGCTCAATATAGATATGAACTATATATAAAAAACGTACATATACATATACAAACAAAATATATACATGCAAATGCATACATATACGTATATATACGGACACGTACATATATATATAAAGACAAAATGTATACATATACAGATACATACATATATGTATACATACGAACACATATATGCATATCATGTATAGTCAAACCATACATATACATTATATATGTATACATATATACACATATACAAATATAATTTCTTCCATTTCCCAGTTCTTGTCTCTCTCTTCTTCTTTCGTCTTCTTCGAGCATCGTGTCTGGCGCGCGATTTCAACAATCGTGGTGCTTGATAGACAATAGCTGGACTCGACCCAAATCCTTCAACGATCATCTTGACCTTCCTTGTCGCATCGCCCGAGGGGTACCCATGCACACTAAACAGTTTGGACTCTCAATTTCTTTGATCTAGACTCATGAGTGCAATGTGAAACATAGATGAAAGTCCAAATTCGGCAATTTTGGTTTTATAGAAAATCCATTTTATTGCAAAACATTTGTCATAAATGGACTACATCACCAGATCTCAAAGTCCCTACCTAATATTTTGGGAAAATTAGGAAACCTGTGACTCATGCCAAGGCCATTGTTCATTGTAACTAGAGATGTCTCAGTTCGGAACCTTAGGTATGAGGAGGAAAGGTCATTAATTGAGCATCCCCGCTCACCTGATCAAATAATCTGCCTCTACTAAACCATGATATGAATTTTATTAACTTTATATATTCATGTTATTTAATAAATCTCAAAATTACTATGTGAAGCAAACAAGTATAGATTGTGTCGTTTATTTTGGAACAATCTGATTTCATGTATTTTTGAAAGAATTTTGAACAACTCAAGAGAAATTGAGTTCACAACATGAAAATCTGTTTTATTTCAAATTAAACAACACAACCTCCATCCACTGGCATTCATAGAGATATATCACTTAAGCAAATAACATCATAGTAGAATGCTAAACATAATAAGGAAAACACACACAAGCAGGATGTTAAAGCATAAAAACTTACATATTTACCAGCGTCCTGCGAACAGTTACAAAACAAAGTTAGTAAAATATGTATGATCCTAGATTCAAGATTCTAATGCAATACATACACAAAAATGCAACTAAAAATTCAGCTACTAATATATGACATATGAATCATTTCAAGACAAGGGATAGCGCACAAAATCACATAGAAATTGATTAAACCCACATATGTAAATGAGCCGAATTTTAATGCATGAAATATGAGTGCAAAACATGGATATGGTGAAAAATAAAACATGATGCTTATTTACAAATATAAAAACAAAAAAACAAAGAAATGAAAAGGGATAGAAAGAAGCAGGGTGGAGAATTATTACAATACTGAATATTTACAATACCGAATAAAAGACATGAGGTAGGAATTATTACAACATATGACTATCTAACTTAAACATAAGTTGAATCTAACAAATCAAATATAATAATAATAATAGTAATAATAATAATAATAATAATAAAGAAATAAATATACATACATTTTAGAGAAGTGTGTGTGTGGTAGTTTTATCCACCATTGCACGAAAAAACATATATTATTATAATATACAACATAATATAATTAATATATTATTATATTATTTACATTATTATTAAAATTAAAAAAAAACTACATATTTAAAACAATAAAAAAAATGCAAGAAAATAAAGAAATTATATCAAATAAATCAGCTAACTATTTCTACCATGTTGTGTTATATATTTAAAGACCAAAAAAAAATAATAATAATAATAAAATAAATGAAAAAGTGCAAAAACTCACCTTTAGAGGAAAATATGAATTTTCTTATTACCAAATTTTCTTTCTAACAGCCTCACGGTTATGGAGTATGCTTTGAGCTCTCAGCAAGAAGTTGCAAGTTTAAGCTTTAATGGAATTTTTGGGTGGTATATATATATCAGTGGATAAAAAGGTTTAAGATTTATTGAAACAAAAATTATTTTTTCAAAATTTTCTCTTCTCAAGACTTTGTGAAACAAAAAGTGCAAAAACTTACCTTTGGAAGAAAAGATGAATTTTTGGATTACCAAACTTTTTTCCTAACACCCTAACGGTTATGGAGTATGCTTTGAGCTCTCAGCAAGAAGTTGCAAGTTTAAGCTTTAATGGAATTTTTGGGTGGTATATATATTAGTCGATAGAAAGATTTAAGATTTGTTGAAACAAAAATTATTTTTTCAAAATTTTCTTTTCTCAAGACTTTGTGAAACAAAAGTTTTCCAAAAATTTCTCTCATTTTTTCCTCTTTTCTAAAATTTTTTCTCCATCCTTTTTTTTTTTTTTTTTTTTTCAAACAACAATATAAGGGAGTATTTATAGACTTTCAAAACATCCAAAAGCACATGGCTTGCCATGTGGTATTTCTAAATCATGTGGCTTGCCAGGTGGTATGGGAACCAATTTTTCCAAAACTGCTCAATTTTTCAGAAAAAAAAAAAATTTGGAAAAATATTTTTGAATAGGTCTAAAATAATTTTGGCCAAAACGGGCTTAAGGTTGGAATTAAAGCTTAAACCCGACTTTTCTGCTAAGAAATTTGTAAAACCGTACATTCTAATTTTCATCATCGGGTGTTCGGAAGAAAGCGCTCAAGTTTTAAGGCTGGTCAAAATGGGGTGTCTACAGTTGCCCCTATTTGATAGAGCTCGAAGTCATTTCATGACATGAGTGAATGTCAAAGCCTGAAGATGACTCTTTTGAAAAGGCAGCAAGACTTGGGCAAACAAACAGAATGCAAATGCAGTTAGTAGAACTTGTGGGTTGCCTATGTATCTATTTGCAAGGAATCAAACAAGCATAGTTCAAGAGAAAAATGCAAATGACATGCTCAAAATACAATTGAAAGCTAGACTTACACGCATCGCATACAATTGTGGCAAAGCACAAATGATAGAGGGGATGCATCACATACAAATGTGTATACCATACAAATGATATTGGAGGTGCATCGCATACAAATGTGCCAAAGCACAAATAATAGAGGGGATGGTGGATTGCAACAAATTTTGAAAAAGAGAAAAAACTTTTTTTTTTTTTGAAAGTGCATGACTTATGCAATGGAATGCAATAGATTATATATAAGAATGGAAATGGTAATGCAAGACTCATGCAAATGATATGAAGCATAACAAGGGGTACAATCCAAAAACACTCACGTAAGAGAAGGAAATGTAGTGTTAACCATCAATCCAAAAAGCAGAGGTATTAACCGATGGTGCTTTTAACAGACAACCCAAGAAATGGATAGTATTGTCATCTCAAAAAGGGGCTAGTATTAACCGATGGATAGTTTTAACCAAAAGTTTTCCGTGCAGGTTCTTTGTTATCAACAATGATTTGCTTGATTGCATCCTCTATCTTGACCTTCATTTCATGTAGCTCTTTGAAGGTGAACAATGGAAGGACTATCAACATTTGCAACATCTTACCATGAAAATTTCTTACCACCATACGAATTTGGTCTTTCTCAGGTGGTCTATTAGTCATCATTGCCGTCCTGGCCCTCCATCTGGTAATGAAGGCTACAAAACTTTCGTTTGGTTCCTGATGGGTTGTTTCGAACTCCCAGGTGGTCACTTCAATTTGAGTGGTGTATGCATATTGGGTGATGAAAGCCTCAACTACTTATTTCTAACTATGTTTTACTGAGTCTTCTAGCTTGGCATACCAGATGGCAGCCACTCTTGACAGAGTTAGCCCGAATAACAATAGCTTTTGAGGACAGGTCAAATCCATAGGCTTCAAGATATCAAAAAATAGGTGGATATGTATCACAGGATCACCAGAACCATCGAATCTGTCAATCTGTGGCATCTTGAATCATTTAGAAATTTCACAGTTGTTTCCGTATACCCGTCTTCAATGTCTAGAATAGAGCTGATTCCTTATGACCTTTTGAATATCTTTTCTAGCTTGGCTAGTTTTAGTGTAGTTGGATTGAACTCATTCATGTCTATGGGAAAAAGTCCTGTCGTTGGTTGTAGAAGGGGAAAAGGTCCTCCTGACGTTGGGTGGGAACCCTCAGGTCTTCTAGTAAACTGGGTTCAGGAAGTTCCTCATTTGGAATTGGATAAGTCACCAGAGGTTGTTGAGTAGTGGACACCCTAGATGGGCATTGCAATTCAATGAGAGCATCATCGTGGGTGGCAACCGTATTGGCAATTATAGCGATTCTGTTTTAGACAGGACCCATTTGATGTTCTGAATTCGGGTTTCATTATCTTATATGGTTGTTCATGCTTTGTTTCTCCTTATTCTTCATTGAGTTTGGTTATTGAAGTGTCTCAGTTGCATTTGGAACAGGTTGGTAGCTTGTTTTTCAAAACTATTGTCGTCTAGAATTTTGTTTTTTCGCTAGAGCGGTGATTCTTATGCTCGAGCGGTCTTTGTGGACTTCTAGTACTTTTGTAGGTCTGAAGAGATACTGGGAGATGGTATTCTTCGCTTGAGCGGTCTTTCTTGCGCTCGAGCGGTGTTAAGTCGAGTGGTCGTTCTTGAGATTGAGCAATGGTCCTCTGTCTGTAAAACTTTTAGGAGTTTGTATTCTTCGCTCGAGCGCTTTTTGTGTCTGGTCGCTCGAGCGACACTTCTTGCGCTCGAGCGATCTGCGCTTATATCAAATCGTATAGTCACATTTTTTAGTCATTTTTCATCCCTAAACATTTCAAAACCCTATTTTTTCTCACTCTATCTCTAAAACTGACATTCTCTCTACAAATACACCAAGATCCATTGATTTCTTTACCCATGTCCCTTTGATAGAAAGGTAGAGCGCGATGAGGGCTTCATTCCAATCGGAGCAAAGTTGGATTTCGGCTTCGTTGTGGTTTCTTCTCTCTCTCTCTCTCTCTCTCCCCTTGGTCTTCTAGCCTTGAGGTAGGGATTTTTCGCACTTTCTTATGATTTTTAACTTAGCTATATGCTTTTCTAAAACAATATTGAAAATTGGGGGATTTGGAACAAACTTAGGGTTTTAGTTTAAAAATCAAAATAGAGGTTTTCAAATGAATTCTTAGAAATGGTTGTGGGATTGGAAATGAGGTTGTGTTGTGATAAAATTGTTGGTTTTGATACTTAGAATTGATTTTGCAAGAAAAAGGGGTTTTTGTCCTAAATATCTCAAATGTTGATTTTGTATAAATAAATGGAATTGATGTTGGAAATGTGAAATTGGGTTGATATTGATGGGGATGGTGGAGTTGGATATGTATTAGCACTCATATCTTGGAATTTGAAAAGTTTATCTTTATAGAAATTATTTATTTGTTTAGAAATATCCGTTTTGGGCTATCGGTGGAGGATAGCTACGATTGTTATAGAAATTGTATGAGAATTAGGAGAATCAAAACTATTTTCTCATCCATTGCATTAAGCATTGTTGCATATTTAAAACATTTGAAAATGTTATTATTTTGAGAAAAATGGGTGAATACTTGGTCAATTCAGGTAGGGTATCTGGTTATGGAAATTAAGTTCGCCTGTGCGTCCTTGTTGAAAGACCAGAAACCCACGCGGATAAGTGTCGAGCCTTTTGGTTAATACTGATAAAAATGACAATTGGTAGTACTTGTATAGTCTACTTGCAAACTCGTACCTAGGGATTCCTAGAGTGTGATTCACTACCCTGTTTTCTATTATAATGGAAATGATTTTATGAATTGCAACATTAACCTCGCATTGCATGAGTTGGAAAGAGATATAAAATGTTTTGGCATGAGTATTGCATATGTATTCACCTTATATCTTTGTTAAGATTCATATACTGTGTTGGATTATTTCTACTAAGGTTTGGCTCACCATTTTTAGGTGCTGACAATATGCCTCCACCAAGATCATAACTTGGGAGGAACTTGGAGCTAAAGGATTCTTTTTTATTATCTAATGTATTCGTTTTGTAGAAGCCAAGGGCTTTTAATTCTATTGGATTTTAAATCCATCTTTGTTGTAACCAATCATTGTTTTGGAAGTTGTAAACCTTTAAGGCACTCATTATCCGTTCGACTTTTATTTAATATTTCTCATTATGTGGGTGTTTGGGAAGTGGCTATTTTAGTAGACTATTTTAGTTTTTGTGTTTGGAAAGATGAGATGGATTTTTATTTGAGTTGTTGTATTGAAAAATGTGTTGAAATGATGTTTAAACTTAAAATGATAAATTTATCCCTAACTTCACATTTTTCAAAATTAATGTAAAGGGGCAAAATCATCATTTACCAATAATGGGACAACTTGTCAATGGTGACAGTGGTAGGCTGTGTTACATTGTCACTGTGACAGCCCACGGTTTCAGCTATATTTTTTTTTTATTTTAATATAAAGTATTGGTTTAGGGGCTTTTTTGGCTTTTTTTTTCAACTTCCCAAACACCTCCTATGACACATGCTATAAATTCAGGATTAGGACTTATGAATGTATAATTGCATGTGTTATCTTTTGTATATCTGAATCATATGAAATGGAAGGACATTATAATCAGAATGCTTGTCATTTATTTATTATTGAGAAAAGAGTTTATTATCATTTATTTAGGGCGTTACAGCTTGGTATCAGAACGTACCGGGTTCGAATACTTTGGGTACGTGAGAAGTGGTTCTTACCATAGTGAGTTTATTTTGCTTGATAGAGATAATTGTATGTATGGTATGCTATGTGATAACATGTTTATGTGACTAAGTGGGTATGGAATTTAATATCTAAGATGTTGATTGGGTCTATGGGTTTCTAGAAGTCTTGTTAGAAGAGCACTTGATCCCTACTATTTCTAACTAGAACTCTAGTAACGCCGTAGAACAAGAAATTCGTATGTGTTTATGTGACTATGTGCTTATGTAGAGTGAATTAATTGTTGTCCATTGCATTAGGACACGAGTGAATTAACTTCGGCACATTTATATATGTACTAATCTCTTGTGTTACCTTTATTAAGATGTCAGAATGTGGACATGGTGGTGGTAGGCGTGGTAGGCCTATATGGCATGAGGTGCCATTACTGGATGAAATTCCAGTGCAGGAAGGAGGAGTTGGTCAGGGTAATGTGGCCGAGCTAGTTGGTCAACAGGCCATGGGCGCTTTGGCCCGCAAAATGGCTGGAGCTTTACGAGAATCTATGGACATTCTTAGAGCTAAGAATCAAGTCCAGCCCTATGTTGTTGAGACAGGGCCGTCTTTCTTGAAGAGGGAGTTTTTCTGGTCGAATTCGGATGAGTTTTTGGGGGATCCTAAGGAACCACTGAAGGCGAATGAGTGTCCAAAATAGATGGTGGATATATTTGAAACGCTTGGTATCAAGGATGATTGTTTGAGAGTGACCTTGACATCCTTCCCACTAAAGAGAGATGCGGGTCAATGGTGGAAGTATGCGCGTAGGTGCATTGGAGTAACTTGGGAGGCTTTCATCAACGCCTTCTAGGATAAGTTTTTACCTCCCACTGCTAGGGAGAAGTTGAGAGAGCAGTTCCTGAAGCTCAAACAGTTGAACACATTGGTGGTCGAGTTTGAGGCTGCCTTTACCAATTTGTCAAGGTTGGCACCGGAGCTCGTGGCGACGGAGGAATGCTATTGCATCGAGTTTGAGAAGAGGTTGAGGACTGGGCTCTTGTTCAAAGTGGTCGGGTCAATGATTAGGGACTACGGATGCCTTGTAAAGGTGGCGGCTCATCTTGAGACTGTGGTTCAGATGGAGAAGGAGTGGATAAGGGGCCCTAGGAGGAGTTAGGAGGTTTACAAGGAGATGTGGGATAGTAAGTGTAACGTCCCAACCCCTCACATGTCATCGATATTGTCCGCTTTGGGCCATGCCCGCACAAATTTGTTCTTCCTAGTGGGTCACCCATCCCAGAACTACTCTAGCCTAAGCACGCTTAACTGGGGAGTTCTGCTAGGGATTTCACCACCCGAGAAAAGGCCTCGATACTATATGAGTGTCCAAGTTTTTACTTTTATAGCTAAGGAACTCCCCTTCCATTCCCGATGTGGGACACCGGGACCTTACAATCCATCCCCTTGAAGGTTGCACGTCCTCGTGCAGTAGCCTGCCAACTCACAAGCCTGCCCACATGCACCGAGAGACACCAGAGGCCCACACTCGGTACTTCAGAGAGTCGGCTCTGACACCATTTGTAATGCCCCAACCCTTCACATGTCATCGATATTGTCCGCTTTGGGCCACGCCCGCACGGATTCTTTCTTCCCAGCGGGTCACCCATCCCAGAACTACTTTAGCCTAAGCACGCTTAACTGAGGAGTTCTGCTAGGGATTTCACTACCTGAAAAAAGGCCTTGATGCTATATAAGGGTCCAAGTTTTTACTTTTATAACCCAAGAACTCCCTCTCCATTCCTGATGTGGGACATAGGGACCTTATAATAAGAGACAGAGGGGTTCCACCCCACATCAGTCCTAAGGAGCACAGTCTAGGTCCACTTTTCCTGTACTAAGTTTCGGGTCAGGGAGAGGTGGTGAGGAAGGGATTACTAGCTTCAAGTGTGGCCAGCTGAGTCACAAATCCATAGTTTGCCTACAGAGGGGAGGATGGTAACAATATGCACCGTTGGTGGCTAGTTCTCAGAACTAGAGTCAGAGCAGAGGGAAGTTGCCTACCTGTTATGAGTTTAGGCAGTCGGGCACATTAAGAGGTTTTTTCCTCAGTCTAGTGGCAGATCTAGTGCATCTGGTCAGAGGTAGACACATAGCCATTAGCCTACACAGTCAGCTCAGGCCTCGAGGCCCAATCAGGGAGCTTTTTCGACTCAATCCGTGCATCAGACTTTTGCTCTGAGGGGTAAGCAGGTAGAACAGAGACCTACAGGGTGTATGTATGCTATTACCACGCCAGATTTAGTGCCAGCATCTTCGGTAGTGAGAGGTAACTTCTTGTTATGTAATTCTATTGTCAATGTGTTGATTAATACGGGTGCATCCCATTCTTTTATCTCGTCTGCATTTGCCTCGACATTGGGGTTAGAAGTGGCTCAGTTAGCATCTCCACTTAAGGTAAAGTCACCAGTTGGTGGAGAGGTTGTGTTGCATCAGGGGTATAGGGGTTGTGAAATAGAAGTTGCCAGCCGTCGACTTCCTTTTTCATTTGTATTGATTGATATGTAGAGCTTTGATATTATATTGGGTATGGATTGATTGTCATCTTATCGGGCTGTCATAGACTGCTATTGTTAGAGGGTTACTGTATATACCTCAAGTGGTGACTGTTTTCATTTCTTGGGGGACCGAGTTGATAAAGCTTTATTGCCATTGTGTGACCCGTATGGTTGGGGTGAACTTAGTCTCCTTATTGCTACATTTTTGAGTGTTGAGAGTGATGTGGTCTGAGTGGAGTTGCTGAGGGTACTTTGTGAATACCCGAACGTCTTTCTCGAGGATCTCACTAGTTTACCACCTCACCATGAGTTTGAGTTCTCTATTGATTTAGTGCTTGGCACGACACCGATTTCTATGGCACCGTATAAATTTGAACCGTCGAGTTGAGTAAGTTGAAGATTCAACTCTAAGAATTGTTAGATAAATGTTTTATCTGTCCTAGTACATCACCTTGGAGAGTACCAGCTCTCTTTGCTAAGAAAAAGGATGACGCATTGTGACTTTGTATTGATTACCGAAAGTTGAACCGGGTAACTATTAAAAATAAATACCTAATGTCTCGTATAGATGACTTGTTTGATTAGTTGAAGGGGTCTTGTTGCTTTTCTAAGATAGACCTGAGATCGGGTTATCACCAATTGAGAGTGAAGGAGGAGGATATCCAGAAAATGGCATTCTGTACGCAGTATGGCCATTATAAGTTCCTAGTGATGCCTTTTGGGTTAACCAATGCACTGGTCTTGTTTATGGATTTGATGAATCAGATTTTTCATGAGTTCCTAGATCATTTTGTAGTTGTCTTTGTTGATGACATCTTGATTTACTCACCCTCTGAGGAAGAACACAAGGGACACTTAAGGGTTATGCTTGAGTTGCTTAGAGCCCACAAGTTGTATCATATGTTCAGGAAGTGTGAGTTCAGGTTGAAAGAAGTGTGGTATTCGGGGACGGAGTGACTGTAGATTCTTCCAAAATAGAAGCAGTACAAGATTGGGAGCAACCTAAGAATGCCTTTGAAATTCATAGTTTTTTGGGGTTGGTCGGGTATTACCGTCGGTTCATGAAGGATTTCTCTAGATTAGCCTTACTATTGACTAGGCTTACGAGAAAGGGAGTTAAGTTTGTGTGGAATGAGACTTGTGAGAAGGCATTTTAGGAGCTTAAGGCTAGACTTACCACAATTCTAGTGTTGATTATTCCGAAGAGGGGTTTAGGCTATTCTGTGTATTGTGACACGTCTCAGGAAGGTTTGGGTTGTGTCTTGATGCAAGAGGGGAAGGTAGTAGCTTATGTCTCACGCCAGTTGAAAACACACGAGAGAAACTATCCTACTCATAATCTAGAGCTAGTAGTAGTGATCTTTGCCTTGAAGATTTGGAGATATTACTTGTATGGTGAGAAGTTTGAGATTTTCTCTGATCATAAGAGTTTGAAATACCTACTTTCATAAAAGATCTAAATTTGAGACATAAAAGATGGATGAAGTTATGGAGAACTATGATTTTGAGCTGCACTATCATCCATGGAAGACCAGTTTAGTGGCTGACGCCTTGAGTAGGAAATCCTTTAACAGTATAGCTAGTATTGTTATCCGGGAATGGGAGATGTTGGGTGCCATTGGTGAGTTTGACTTGCATATTGGCGAGTTTGTTGAGTCGGCTGCTTGGTTTACTACAGTTGCACAACCTACACTTGTGAGTCAAGTTATAGAAGACAACAGGGTGATTATGAGGTAGAAACCCTCGGAGAGAAGATATCTAGTGGGAAGGCAGAGAAGGGCTTGAACATGTATTCTGACTCTAGTGTTAGATACCTCGACTATCTTTTCGTGCTAAGTTTTGTCGAGAAAAAGGTACTCTGAGAGTTTCACCATTCACGCTTTACGGTACATTCAGAAGGCACAAAGATGTATCACGACCTTAGTTGCTAGTTTTAGTAGAAGGGGATGAAGAAGAATGTAGCTGTGTTTGTATTGAGGTGCCTTACCTATCAACAAGTGAAGGTTGAGTATCAGAGGTCGGCGGGTTTGTTGCAACCCTTGCCTATAGCCGAGTGGAAATGGGAGTATGTCACTATAGATTTTGTTATGGGCCTTCCGAGGACTCAACGGGGTAATGATGCCATTTAGGTGATAGTTGCTTGGTTAACTAAGTCGACGCACTTTGTACCTATGCGTACGAGTGACTTGGTAGATTTTCTTGCCGACCTTTATGTTAGGGACATTGTTTGACTACATGGGATCCCTATGACTATTGTTTCGGATAGAGATCCGTGTTTTACAGCTCGGTTATGGCAGAACCTACAAAATGCTTTGGGCACTAGACTGACTTTTAGTATTGCTTATCATCCTCAGACTAACGGACAGTTGGAGCATACCATTCAAATTCCAAAGGATTTGCTTCGGGGTTGTGTTCTTGACTTTAAGGGGTTGTGGGAGAGGCACTTACCTTTAGTGTAGTTTGCCTATAACAATAGCTTCTAGTCGAGTATTGGCATGGCACCGTTTGACGTCTTGTATGGCCAACCGTATTGATCTCCTATGTGTTAGGCCGAGGTGGGTGGTGCACCTATGATAGGTCCTAAGTTAGTCTGGGAAACAACAGAGAATGTTGCACTTATTTATAAGAGGTTGGTCACAGCTCAGAGTCGTCAGAAGAGCTATGACGACCGTATGAGGAGATCGTTATCATTTGAGGTAGAAGACCACGTCTTCTTAAAAATATTATGTAGACAAGGTTTGATGAGGTTTGGGAAAAGCGGGAAGTTGTCTCCTAGATATATTAGGCCTTTTGAGATCCTCGAGCAGATTGGAGAGGTAGTTTATCATTTGGCCTTGCCACCATAGGTTTCTGAGGTTCATGACGTGCTTCATATTTATATGCTCCGGAAATATGAGCCGGATCCATCACTTGTGTTGGATTGGGCCGAGCTAGAGGTAGGTGAGGATGTCTCGTATGAGGAGAGGCTGGTGAGAGTCCTAGATACACGAGACCAAGTCTTGCACGGCAAGACAATTCCATTTGTAAAGGTGTTGTGTACGGAAGCGACTTGGGAACATGAGGCGGAAGTCTGTGAGAAATATCTGGATCCATTTGTTGATCTTTGAACTCATACTAAAAATCTTGTCTTGCTTATTTAATATAAACATTGTGTATGTTTTGGAAATGTGAATTGTATATTCAGTAATGAGCACGTGTTTATCATGATGATGAGAATGAATGCCCGGGGATGGGTCATGGTGACGAATTTTCTTTACTACCATTGTTGTAATTAGTTTAATCATAGTTTTGTTATTGATTAAAAATTTCAGGGATGAAATTCCATAAGGGGGAGGGGGTTATAACGATTCTAGTTTAGACTCGACCCATTTGATGTTCTGAATTCGGGTTTCATTGTCTTATATGGTTGTTTATGCTTTGTTTCTCGTTATTCCTTATTGAGTTTGGTTATTGGAGTGTCTCGGTTGCATTTGGAACAAATTTGTAGCTTGTTTTTCAAAACTGTTATTGCCCAGAATTTTGTTTCTTCGTTGGAGCAGTAATTCTTGCACTCGAGTAGTCTTTGTGAATTCCTAATACTTTTGCAAGTCTGTAAAGATATTGGGAGATGGTATTCTTTACTTGAGCGGTCTTTCTTGCGTTTGAGCAGTATTGGCTCGAGCGATCGTTGTTGAGCTCGAGTGATGGTCCTCTATCTGTAAAACTTCTGAAAGTTTGTATTCTTTGCTCGAGCAGTCTCACTTATTGTGTATGGTCGCTCGAACGACACTTCTTACACTTGAGCGGTCTGCGTGTATATCAGATCGTCATGTCACATTTTTTAGTCACTTTTTCATCTCTAAACATTACAAAACCCTATTTTCTCTCACACTCTCTCTAAAACTGACCTTCTCTCTACAAATACAACTAGATCCATTGATTTCTTCACCTGTGTCCCTTTGATAAAAAGGTAGAGCACGACGAGGGCTTCGTTCTAATCGAAGCAAAGTTGGATTTCGGCTTCGTTGTGGTTTCTCCACTCTCTCCTTGGTCTTTTAGGCTTGATGTAGGGATTTTCCGCACTTTCTTATGATCTTTAACTTAGTTATTTGCCTTTTTAAAACAATATTGGAAATTGGGAGATTTTGAACAAACCTAGGGTTTTGGTCTAGAAATCAAAAGAGGGGTTTTCAAATGAATTCTTAAAAATAGTTGTGGGATTGGAAATGAGGTTGAGTTGTGATAAAATAGTTAGTTTTAATACGTGGAATTGATTTGGGAAGAAAAATGGGTTTTTTCCCTAAATATCTCAAATGTTGATTTTGTATAAATAAATGGAATTGATGTTGGAAATGTGAAATTGGGTTGATATTGATGGCGATGGTGGATATAACGATTCTGGTTTAGACCCAAAACCATTTGATGCTGTGGATCCAGGTTTTCTTGTCTTGAATGAGTGTTAGTCTTTGTTCTCATTATTCCTCATTGAGTTTGGTTATTGGGGTGTGTTAGTTACATTTGGAGCAGGTTGGTTACTTGTTTTTTTTAAAACTGTTGTTGCCTTGAATTTTGCCTCTATGCTCAACTGAAGCTTCTTGTGCTTGAGCGATTTTTGAAAACTCTCAATACTTTTGTAGGTCTACAAAAGCACTGGAAGAATGCATTCTTTGCCAGAGCGGTAATATGCTCGAGCGACGCTTCTTGCGCTTGAGCGGTTTATCCGAATTCAGTAACTATAAAAGTCACTTTTGGTCACATCTGAATCACTTTTCTCTCTCTCTCTCTCTCTCTTCTCTGTCATTCCACCATTGTTGAGCTTTCAAGCTCTTGCTACCTAGTTTTCATCTATTTTTATACATCTTTGACCCCTAGTTTCGTATACCTTCCAGCTAGCACCTGGTGAATTGGTTGCGCTGAGAATGTGGGGTACTAGTACCTTCCAGCTAGTAATTAGAGAACGTGGCAGATGTGCCATTACCTTCTAGCTGGTGACTAGTAAATTGGATTGGAACAAGTATTGAAAAGGTGTATCGTTGGCTTACCGTGCTTGAAGCCGGTAGAGCGTAGTTGGATTTCTCATTATTATTCTTAGTTCTCTTTATGTGTTTCATGCATAGTGATGATTATTTTGTAGAGGATGTCACTTGTCTTAATTGGTTATGTGGGGAGTATTTTATATGTATCATCTTCATGTTCGTTTAGCATACTTCTATTCAGAAATTGTAGAATGAAATTGGTGTAAATTCGGTAATCGAAGAAAACGTAATTGGGTTCTATGGATTTGTGTCAAAAACTGATTATTGTCGGTGAGTTTAAAATTGAAATGGTAACAAAAAGAAGGAAAGACGAATGGTTGTGTTGTTGAACAAATTGAACATTTTTTAGGAAATTATCTAAGTATATTTTTATGTATTAACCGACACTTATGTATATGGTATGACTTAAAACATTCATGATCATAGCTACTTGTATGTTGTTATTGTTTAGGATCATGTTGGGATCTCTACTGGACTTTATGTTCATCCCACGTTGTTATTCTTTTTTTAGGTGTATATCGAGAGGTGGTTCAAGATTAAGAATTTTCATTATCTGTTGGCCACGAGGCCTTTTATTTGTTGGTTGAATGCCGTTGTTGTAAAAGAGGGTTGAACCCTTTCTCTTATATGTAATGATGTAAGTTTACGGGCAATTCACTTAATTATAGCTCATGTTACACTCATTATGTATTCGAATGAAAGAACGTTTACTTAATTGTCCTTTTTAATGTATTGAAGTTCTTACATTGTCACTGAAATTGTATAATAATAAAGGATTTGGTAATGGCATTCGAGCAATTAAAAAGTGGGGTGTGACAGTGGAGATTGGTATGTATTACCACTCACAATTTGGAATTTGAAAAGCTTATCTTTATGGAACTTATTTATCTGCTTAGATATATTCATTTTGGGCTATCGGTGGAGGATAGTTATGATTGTTATAGAAAATGTATGAGAATTATGAGAATCAAAACTATTTCCTCATCCATTGCATTGAGCATTGTTGCATATTTAAAACATTTGAAAATGTTGTTTTTTGGGAAAAATAGGTGACTACTTGGTCAATTTGGGTAGGGTATGTGGTTATGGAAATGAAGTTGGCCTGTGTGTCCTTGGTGAAAGAACAGAAACCTGCGCGGATAAGTGTCGAGCCTTCCAGTTAATATCGGTAAAAATGACAATTTGTAGTACTTGTATAGTCTATTTGCAGACACGTACCTAGGGATTCCCAGAGTGTGATTCAATGCCCTATTTTCTATTATAATGGAAATGATTTTATGAATTGCGACATTAACCTCACATTGCATGTCACGCCCTAAACTTGCCCCTAAAAGTTTGGGCATGACCTATTCAGAAACGGACATTTAACCTGGTATACATAACATACGGGGCCTTATCGGAAGCACTAACTATAAAAAAAAAAAAAAAAACAACAATAAGACAAACATCTCCATTGAGCTACTAATACCATGCCAGGATCACATACATCAGAATAAGCAGATAAAGTCTAAAAAAAAATATCCCTTAGCTGTAGTTATACACATACATATATACAGTCCCAGCCCTAAAGTCGGGCGTATGCAAAACTATGGAAGTTATATACATTCAACCTTAGATGGGCAACCAAAAAGTAGGCCAATCATCTTAACAAGCTTCACAAAATAAATGGCCTCGTAAAGTGCCTGGACACACGAGGGTTGACAAAAGAAAACGGGTGTCGTGGCTAGGACTGACCACCTGGTTGGTTACCTACAGAAACAGACATAACACAGAGTAAGCCAGGCTCAGTAAATAGTAATACTTAAATAAAACAATGCTTAACTTGAAACATAATAGATCAATGCGTATGAAAGTGCACACATAGTTAGTCTGATTCTGTACTAATTTCATAACGGCTTTAGGCTCGGTCTTGAAACATAATGGCTTGAAACATAATGGCTGTAAGCCCTTGAATAGAGTGGCATAAAGCCCTTGAACGTTGTGGCGCAAAGCCCTTAAACATAGTGGCACAAAGCCCTTAAATAGATTGGCATTACTCCCTTGGATAAACTCTTATGAACTCAAGAGGTGCCTCACACGGATTCTAGAGGTGACTCACATCGTAGCACTTAGTTCCGTGTAGCACTTTGTTTCATATCATAACAACTTATACGGAATGGCCATAGGCCCCGAGTTTTACAAACACTTAGAATCATGTGAAAATATTTCATTCTTTCCTTTATTTCTTTTCATGCTTGGCTTCATTCACATAGTTACATACATAATAGTCATGCGTTAATAGAATGCTAATGACAATCATTAGCTATATGTGAAGCGTACTACTACTCACAGTGTTGTGATGACGTGCTTGTTCCTTCCGAAGTGTGCCCTGCACACATTCAAAACTTACATTTTAGTTCATCTTTCATATTAAATTACTTTCTGTTTCGCTTTACTTTGAAGGAATTTATAAATATCGAAAATGCATCAAATATATATTCCGACAACATTAGAGGGTCCTACACGCAAAACGGAGCAACCCATGTTTTTCAGCATGGGCCGCACATGCGGCTGTGAGCCCCGCACGTGCGGCAAACTCCTTCGCACGTGCGGCAAAATTCCCCCGCACGTGCCTTTTAAGCAGAACCAACCGTCAAAATTCAGCATTTGCCACACGTGCGGCAGTGACTCCCGCACGTGCGGCGATTGCCCTGTTTTGGCCCGAAAATTTCAACAAACCTCATTCTTTTGGAAGTGTTTGCAAGGCTCCAAGATGGATCTTTTCATTGCCAAATCATGGTTCAAAAAGCATGTAATTCAAAGTACAACATACAACAATCTAACTTGAATTAAACTCATGAACACAACTCAATTGATTGATCAAAAGTTGAAATTCATAGACACAATTCCATTTCTTGAGGTTCTTAACTTCACATGCACATAACATAACATAGATACACAAAATCATGATCATAAGAGTGAATACCAACTTCATGATGAATGAGACACATAAATGATAGGATTATCATACCAAAACTTCAACACACACATCCAAGACTTTCATCACACACTAGATCATACCAAATCAAAAACATTCTATTTCAAATTGAGGAAGAGGTTTGGACTAGGGAAATTAAACTTACCTTGGCTTCAATCTCTCTCAATTCTTCCTTGTTCCTATCCTCTCTTCACTTTTCTCCCAGGGAATATTTTATGAGAAGGTTCGTAAGTCTTGAGCTCAATGGGGATCTTATAGACATACATATATATAGATTGAATAAGGACAAAAATCAATCGTTTAAACATCCGAAATTGAAATTTCCTAGAAATGCTTAATATTACCTAAAAATTATGCTGATCACATATATAAAATCAATTTCAGATAATTAAGCCCCTAAGGCCTCCTATTTCTGATCCAAACATTCTAATGTAACAGATACTTTGCTTGTTAAACAGATAGACATCCTTAAACATGGGGTTCACTTACTTAACCTTAATTTCTCATAGGATTTCATAATAAGCATTCAAAAACACAAAATAGGGTCCGAAAATATATCAGAAAACATGTACGAGGGTCAGGTTATTACATTGCATGATTTGGAAAAAGATATAAAATGTTTTGATACGAGCATTGCATATGTATTCACCTTATATCTTTGTTAAGATTCATATACTGTGTTAGATTATTTCTACTGAGGTTTGGCTCACCCTATTTGGGAAACCATTTTCAGGTGCTGACGATATGCCTCCACCAATATCATAGCTTGGGAGGAACTTGGAGCTGAAAGCTTCTTTTTGATTATCTAATGTATTTGTTTGGTAGAAGCCAAGGGCTTTTAATTGTATTGGATTTTAAATCCATCTTTGTTGTAACCAAGCATTGTCTTGGAAAGTTATAAGCCTTTAAGGCACTCATTATCTGTTCAACTTTTATTTCATATTTCTCATTATAACACATGCTATAGATTCGGGGTTAAGACTTATGAATGTATAATTGCAGGTGTTATCTTTTGTATATTTGAATCATGTGAAATGGAAGGACATTATAATCAAAATGCTTGTCATTTATTTATTATTGAGAATAGAGTTTATTATCATTTATTTTGGGACGTTAGAGTAATGGCATCCATGCTTCATTGAAGAGCTAAAAACATGTCTACTATATTTTCTGGAACTTGTGCCATCACTGGTTCTGGTGAATTGAGTGGGGATGATATGGTTGGTGAATGAAGGGTACTCTGGACTATCAGTGAGGATTTGACCCTTATTCTTCTTCTAATTGGTGGTAAAGAAACTAACATTGGTTGTCCTTGAACCAAATCTGCAATCTTATAAAGTCTACCAGCGCGAGTCCACAGAACTTGGGGGATATTAGACCGTTCTAAAGCTATAGTGCCAGACTACCTTACAAAAATAAAACGGAACCCCCAATCAAACTTTCAGCAACATTCTGGCTCAAGTGATTACTACTAAATCATGTTGAAAAACTAAAATTAATCCCACAAATTGAAATGCCTAAAACACTCATATGAATTTGAGAATTCCTGTATAGATCCCATATATTGCAGATAATAGGAAATAGAACAAACACCCCTATGGAGGGTAGGGTTACTCTGTCCTAACTTTGAAATGATCTACGGTTTCACTCTTCAAACAAGCGGTGTCGTACATCCTAAAAATGGAATATCATTCTGTCCTAAGTTGGGAAGGTGCTATAGCTTACTATATATACATGATCAGGTTTATTCTTAGGGGTTGAAGTCAAGGTGACGTCACCAAAGAGTCCTTTAGTTAATAACCAAACAAGATCCTAGGAAGTTAGAAGAGTCAATATAGCCTCTCTTCTAAGTCCGATAACCTTAGATAGCGGAGCTACCTTTTGACAGATCTTTAAGAGGTATTAACACAATGTCTCAAAAGTAATGTGGAGATGGCATAGTGTCACAAAAAAATTTGCCTGTGTTCTCACTAGAACTTAGGCAACACAGGGACTTTAAGTGCACTAATGCATGCAATGCAATGATCATATAATCAAAAATAAAGTCATACCATGGAGTTCGAGCCAAGGTTTTTTAATATCCCAACAAAGTCACTAGAAATTGTAACATCGCCCGGGGGGTACCCGTGCGCTAAACAATTCAAACTCTCGATTTCTTAGATGTAGTCTCAAGAGTGTAATGTGAAGCATAGATAAGAGTCCAAATCAAACAACCTTTATAGAAAATCCATTTTGTTGCAAAAACTCTGCTAGAAATAGACTACATCTCTAGATCTCAAAGTGGCCACCTAATATTTTAGAAAATTAGGAAACCCCGTGATTCATGCCAAGGCCATTATTCATCATAACTAAAGATGTCTCAGTTCAAAACATTACGTATGAGAGGGGAAGGTCACTAATTGAGCACTCCCGCTCAGCCGATCGAAAGATCGGCCTCTACAAAACTATAATATAAGTTTTATTTACTTTATATGTTCATATTCTGATTTATTTAATAAAAGCTAAAATTTTCTATGTGTAGCAAACAAGTATAGACTATGTCATTCATTTTGAAATAATTTGATTTCGTGTATTTTAAAAGAGTTTTGAAGATGTATAACTCAAAGAAATTGAGTTTACAAACATGAAAATCAACATCATTCCAAATTAAGTGACACAACCTCCATCCACTAGCATTCATAGAGTTATATCAAATAAGCAAATAGCCTGATGGTATAATGCTAAACATAATAAAAAGAACACACACAAGCAGGATGCTAAAGCATAAAAACTTACATATTTACCGACGTCCCATGAACAGCTACAAAACAAAGTTAGTAAAATATGTATGATTTTATATATAAAATCCTAATGCAATTCACTCATAAAATACAACCAAAAATTCGGCTTCTAATATATGACATGTGAATCATCTCAAGAACATGAGGTAGTGTATATAATCACATAAGAATTGATTAAATCCATAAATGCAAATTTGGGCAAATCAACATGCATGAAACAATGATGCAAAGCATGGATATGATGAAAAACAAAATATGATGTATATTTACAAATAATGAAAGAAAGTAAAAGGATGGGATAGATAGAAGTGGGGCAGGAAATTATTACAATGCTTGAATAATTACATATCCGAATAAGGGAGGAGAGAAAGAAAATATTATAACAAAATAAAAACCTCACAAATCTCTCAAATAAAAATAAAGCAAAAGATCTAGGTCTTGAGTATCACCGAAAACTATTATGCTTAATGTCGGAAGACTGCTCTGTTCTGTTTAGAAGAAGTTAGCCGGACGGCTAAATAATTAGCCGACCAACCAACTAGGTCTAGCAAAATCTGTTTTGTTGCAATACCGAGAAAAGAACAAACAGGTAATATATAGGTGGCTCAATTAACCACTTCTAGTTAGATTACAACAAAGTTTATAATATGAAATCAAAACAAGAAAATTAATATAAGAAAGATAATACAAGAAAAATGAAAGAAATTGAAAATTCACCTTCCAAATAAATGATAAACTTATTGATTTCCAAATTTCCTTTCGACCACCCTCAAGGTTGTAAAGTATGTCCTCAATCCTCAATTCAAAAGTTTGGAATTTGAGCTACAATGGTGACTTGAATTGTATAACACTATATGTGGGGGCAAATTGGTGAACTCCTTGATTTTCTCTCTTTCAACAACAATCACTTTCTCTTTGATCAAAACTCTAGAATTTAACTATAATAACATGACTTGGATAACTTTTACAATAGAATATGAGACATAGTGTATAGGTTGAGAAAATGGAAGTTCATAACTAACACTTAATTTTGGCCAACTCTTGAATTCAAAGTTTAGACTGGCAATGCGAGTGGAGAAATGGTGGAAGACAAGAATAGAGCATTAAGAAAGATAATGAAGCAAATGGAGCACAAATAGAGCTAATGGAAGACAAAAATTGAGCATTACCTTTGATGGATCAAGCACTAGGCAATGGAGGTTGAGCGTGTATGTATTCAATACATGAATGGATTAGAAAATGGGGTTGTGAAGTGCCCTACCCGAGCTAAACAAAATAGGTCTGCACCGTCCCTGGGTGGTCGACCGGGAAAACGACTGAGTGATAGACCGGTTAGTGAGAAATTTTCCCATTTTGTTCCAGTTTAGTCCAGCTTTGCTCCGACTGTCAAACGGGACTTAAACACTTGGCCAAAACGGGTTTAGGGTTAGGAATAAAGCTCAAATTGCATCTTTTTTACTGCACATTTTGTGAAAAATGCATTCTTATTTTCATTATCGGGTAATCAAAAGAAAGTACATAAGTCTTAGGGTCGGTCAAAATAGAGTGTCTATACCAAGATTTGATGAAACCAAAACTTTAACTTTCTTCGATCAAAATGACGAACTCTATGTGCTCTACACTTTTCTCCCAGGTACTAAGGTGGAGAAATCAATGGATTTGGTTATATGGAAGTTTTTAAACAAGAACCTAGAAAGAGAGAGTGATTAAAAAGTGACATAAAGTGACCTTTCCCCGATCTGACATATGTATAGACCGCTCAAGTGACCAAAACACTGCTCGAGCATCAGACACAAGAAACGAACACTGCTTGAGCAACCAAAACACAACTCGAGGGCACAATGACCTCCTTCTAAAAGTCTTGCAGACCTGCAAAAGTCCGCTTAAGTGAAGAAAGGACTGCTTGAGCAAAGATCACCTTACTCTTAGTAGTTTTGCAGATCTGCAACAATACTAAAAGAAACCAAAGAGCACTTGAGCGAATAAAGATCGCTTGAGCAAATCTAAAAAGAAACAAACAAAAACTCCTTTGAAAAACTAACTCCTAACTTATTCAAATACAACCAATAACCAAACCCAAATGACAACAAGACAAGGAGTATAGAAAATAATAAAGAGTATCGGATTTCAGATCCAAGAACATAAAAGGGTTAGGTCTAACTCGAGTCATTGTATCTCTTCTCCACCAAGATCGTAGACTCTGGATTTTGAAACCCTAACCCCAAACCCTTTTGAATCACTTCTCCAAATCAGCTTTCTGATGGAGAATATGAAGATGGGCACAAAGAAGATGAAGATGAATAAGAAGATTGTTGAAATCGTCTGGAATATGAACAAAAAACGGCAAATCCAGATATTTACTGCTTAATGTTTTGTTCATGTTCTATGAGATTTGCTTCAGATTGCTTGAAATTTGTTGAAATTGTTTCAAATTACTTGATTGATTGTTGTTGACTTTGCTGAATTTGAGATTTGTTGAAATTGTTTCAAATTTGTTGAGATTTATTGATTGTTGTTGACTGATTCTGTAAAAATAAAAAAAATAAAAAAATTGTTGTTAAAAAACTTTGTGGAATTTTGTTTAAAAAATGGTTAAATTGGTGAATTTGGTTTTGCAAAAATTTATCTATTTTGTTAGAGGACGGGGAAGGGGAGGAGGGAAATGATTAGTTTTGGCTGTGTTGATACATATCGCTACACAAGCTTTGACATTTGTCAAATTTGGCAGCTGCCATATTCAACGATTGGAGCACTACTTTTCAAACCAGCTGCTATATTATAACAGTGACAACTCCAATGACAAACCATTAGAGATGCTCTGAGTTGGGCATTCCTGAGTTACCACACACAGATTTGATTCTACTAATGCAAAATTTTCCCTCACACAATTTTCTAATAGTTCAATATCTCATATTCAAATAATTTGATCAAAGTTTTGTCTTAAATGAATTGGGTTGACACAATATTTTTTGATAAAAATTTGATAAAGTTGTTGAAAAAATATTCTTGAATAAAACTAGTAGACAATCTGATGAGAAATTATTCAACCTCCTAAAATTTTTTTTTTTTTTTTTGATCGGCAAATGTTAGTTGTTAGTTGTTAGATTAGCACCTATGGGAGCAAAGCTCCCCACCCTTGGCAAAGCACATAAGTGCTTGCCCTCCCTTAATTCAACCCCCCTAAGGGGAGTTGAACCCATGACCTCCTTGGGACTAAGCCCTAAGGAACGCATGGTGGCCAACTAGGCTAAGCCTAGTTGGTTCAACCTCCTAAAATGATGTTCTATTATATTTACAAATTGATACCTAACACTTTCCTAAAGTTTTAATACAAAATTAGTGAATCTTATGATTTAGATGAATAATTACTCATTTAGAATGGCAACTAATATTTAACAAGTAGCATATTTAATATTAAAAATAAGGTAAATTATAAATACATTTTTTGAGATTTGATTAAAATATTGATTCTCCCTATGATTTTGAAAATTACAAAGACACCATTGTCATAATTTTTTATTTAACAAAATTAAAGAAAAAAATAAAATTTCTAACAACTTTTCTATATAATAAAAAAAATTCTAATATTAATTGAAATATATTTTTGACATCACTAAAAATTGTTGACTTTATAATTTATTAATTTTTGGAGTCATTAGTTAAGCAATTAAAAAATTGAAGGAGCCAGATGTCATTTTTAAAGCTACAGAGACTAATTGATATTTTAAGTAAATTTGAAGGGATATATTTATAATTTATTCAAAAAAAATTGAGAAATTATCATTTTTGAAGAGTTATTAAGCATTGGTGAAAAAGTATATAATTTTAATTATTAATATTTATAATATTTATTACTTTTTTATTTTTATTTTTTTGATGTTGAGGTGCAATTTTTCCATCAAAAAAAAAAAAATAGCATATTTGATAGTAAAAAAAATTTGTCTCCATTTGGTTTTGTTTTAGAATTAGAGTCTTGCTACGTCGCTCGAATTCGGATGCCCCCGAATCCCCCGAATCCAAAAGAGAAGGAGATCGAGAGAGAGACGGAGGCAAGGCAGAAGCGATCGGCCGACGAAGAAGAAGAGAAGGACTGGAGGGGGCACATTCAACCGGGCAGAGGCAGAAACGGAGGCAAGGCGACGACTCCGACGGCGGCGAAACAGAGGCACCATTTCGTTGATGGAGTTCGAACCCAGCAACGGCGGCGACTCCGACTCCGACTTCTGCGATCGACACCCACCGTCGCATCCACCGTCGATGGCGGGGCTGGGACGGCGGGGCTCGGCGATCGACGATCGTCCTCTCTCTCTCTCTCTCTCTCTCTCTCTCTCTCTCTTCCCCTCTGCCTCTGCTTCTCTCCCTCTCCCTCTCCCTGTTTCAGATCGAAAATGGAGAAGAAAAAAAAAAAATCCCCAAAACGACGTCGTTTTGGGGATTAAGGGGATTAGGGGGGGCCAAATTCGAGCTCTCAAACATTATTCTTACAATTATGATTTGAGTGTGGAGTTGTGTTTTAAAAGATAAATTTTTGAAATGAGTTTTGTGAAGAGAAAACTTTCTTTTGGTTATGAGTTTTGAGTTACATTTTGAAATTGTTTTGGTTTATTTTTTTTAAATATTTAAAAAATTTCTAAATTTTATTTTTTTAGGATAAATATTTTTTAGGAAAAATTAATGAAATATCTCCCTTTAACTTTGTGTAGTAGGAGAGATCCAATATTTTTTTTTATTAGCTAAAGATCGCTTGATGAAATTTCTTTGTCATTATACCAAACAAATTTCTCTATGAAAATTAAAATTTCTTTGTGTTTGGGCCGAAATTTCTCTGAGTCGGACAGAAATTTTTTTGAGTTAAATTTTCTCTATTAAAATGTTAAGGGACTTCAACTATTATGAAAATATTGTATATCCTTTATATTACAAAATCTTAATATTAAGGATCTTAAAAAAATTTCCCTCTTTTTTTTTTATGTAAATATTTAATTTTTTTTAATGTGTGTTGTATTTACTACATTTGTGTGATTTATTTTTTTAAAATATTTAAAATATATTTTTTAAAATATATAAAAAATTTATTTTTTTATTATAAATATATAAATTTATTTTAAATGTTTTCTTATTTTTTTATATTTTATTTATTTTTTAAATATTTTAATTTTTTAATTTTTTTTTATTTTATAAAATTTTAAAATTTTTGGAATCACCCATATATATCTAAATCATAACAAATTATTTAGTCAATAGTTAAAAAGTGAAAAAAATATTTTTTTCCAAAAAATTAAAAAAATAAAAAGTATTTTTCTTCAAATATATAAAATATATATTTTGAGAAAAACAAATTTCAAAAAAATAAAAATAATTTTAGAAAAAATTGTTTTGAATTTTTTTTTTAAATAAAAATTTAAAAAGAGTTTTCAATTCTGTAAACTGATTTTGGGTTTTGAAAAAAATGTAAATTTTTTTTTTTATTTTCTCGGGAATGCAAGTGATGGGAGGAAGCAGGCTGCGTGTTGTACCTTATAGGCAAGTCAGTGCTGTTAGGCTCATCGGCCTTATCTCGAACCAATCTTGTTAATCTGAATAGTTCACATTAGGCCTGTTTGGTGCAGTTTAAAAGTTATTTATTTCAGCTTTCAGCTTAATTTAAGCTATTTTGATGTGTTTGGTTTAACGTATAGCTTATAGCTTATAACTTTTTGGAAGTCAGAAATCAGCTTATTCTTTGAGTAGGGTAGGAGATGCTTAATTTATAAGTCAGAAATCAGCTTATGTTCATAGTTATAAGTTATAAACTGTTTAGGCACAAGCTATAAGCACTTTCTCACAGTACTACCAAACAGGGTCATTATAAGATTTGTCGAGTAATTATTCATAAAAAAGTTACATTAATTGAAAATCTATAATCTCAAAACAAGATTAAATTTATTTAAAAAAAAAAATAAATAGTTAATATAATTTTGATAATTTATTTTAAAATAATTAAGACTTAATCATAAGATTATACATGTTCAATTAATTTAATTTTTTTTATAAATAACATATTCAACGAATATTATAATATAAATAATTTAAATTATCAAAATAGACTCAATACACATCTCTGCAAGACTAACAGTACCGTGTTATGCCATATAGGCACAGCACGCACCCTTGTCCATTGGGATTTGAATGTGACACCCAACATACATGGTATGGAATCCACCGACAAATCACTTTGATCCTGTCATAAGTTCAACGTTGATTATGTTAATCAAAATAGTTATTACAAGGAAAATTATTGATTGCTTTTGGAATAAATTGATGTGGTGTTTTAATTTAATTATTAATTGATATATAAATGATATATAAATGTAATTATTAATTGATAATTTTAAAAAATATAAAAAAGTATTATTTTAGATATTTTAATTGATTTTCACATCATTTATTTTAGAAATGAGTCTAATTTTTTAAATTAGAATAGCAATACTTTTATACAGGCCTTGTTTGGCTAGAGGCTATTTGGCTAAAATAATTAATAAGAACAAAATAAACTAAAATATTCAATAAGATAAAATGTCACATTCAACCCATAATCACTTCACTTTTCTTTTCACAACTATTAAATCAACTAAAAAAAAAAAAAATCAACTATCATTTCAAATACAACTTTTTTAACTAGTTAAATAGCAAAAAAGTCGAATAGCCAACTAAAATAGTCTGTTCCGAAACACGGCCATTATAAGATTAAAAATATATATATATAAATAACATTGAAAATATAATATTTTTTGGGTAAATTACACTAACACCCACTGAGATTTGGATTTAATGCAGATTTTTCCCTAACATTGGGGAAATTACACTGACCCCTGACAGTGTAAATATTTTGATTGAGTTAACGTTGGGATGAAAAGGACATTTTGCCCTTAAACATTTATATGTAGAAACTAATAAAAAATTTGTAGATATTTTGTTGATATCATTTTAGAGAAAATGACAATCACCCTATTTGTTTTGAGTTTTCAAAAATAATTTTTTGAGTTTTCAATTCATTTTTTTATATTTTTAATGATTTTTAAAATATTTTAACCATTTTTTTTTATTATTTTTAGATCCACTTTAATCTTAATCTACTTAAAAAGTAAAAAAATTATACGAAATATTTTTAAAAATTCATTGAATACAACAAAATATGAAAATGTATTATTATTTTTTTGTATTTTGTATTTTGTATTTGATGAATTTTTTTAAAATTTTTTCACAAATATTATATTTTTAAACGTATTTAGATTAGGTGTATAAAAAAAAGTTAAAAAAAAAATTACGTAAAATATTACAAAAATTCACTGAAAATAAAAAAATAAAAATAAAAAACATTGAATTTTTTTTTTTTGTTTTTCCCCTAAAATGTGAACTCAATTTTCTAGAACGAAACATGGTGAATAATACTCTTTTGTGCTTTTTACCTACCATAAGCCATATTTTGTGGGTAAATGAACTTCAAATACAATACAAGTGAAATGGTGTAATGTCTGTTGCGATTGGACCTTTATTTTTGGTACATTGATAATTTTAAATAAGGTATAAGGTTGCAAAAGACTTTTTAAGGCTCCAAAGGTGTAGCGCCTTAAAATAATTACAACAAACCATCCACAATATTAATTATGTAATAACATGCGATGAAATAGTTATCTTCCATTAATCCCAATTACTTACACAAAAGGGTAACATATACAGATATACATTCACAAGTCCAACCCTGAATTTATAGCATATGTTATAATATGAGATAAAATATGAGAATAAAACAGATAATAAATGCCTAAAAGGCTTACAACTTTTCAAGACAGTGTTTGGTTACAACAAAAGTGGAATTCAAGTCCAATATAGTTAGGTCTCATTTGGCAAGTGGTGATTTTTGTCAAAAAGCTAAAAAGTCATTAAAAAAATCAAAAAGTCAACAATCTATACCAAAAAGTCAAAGATTTCTTTTTCTCTCTACTTTTTGCACATCTTTTCGTAAAAAAAGAAAAAGTCATCTCAAACATATTATTTTTTTTTATATTATATTTTAGTCAAAAATTCAAAAAATTGCTAAAAAAACATGTTCACAAACGAGGCCTTAAAGGTCCTTGGCCTGTACAAAACATATACAACAACAACCCAAAAAAATAAAAAATAAAAAAATTTCAAAATGAAGCTCTTGCTCCAAGTCTTTCCAATCTGTTGTCTTAGCGGAGGTATATCATCAGCACCTAAAATGTTTTCCAACATGGGATAAGCCAAAGTCCAGTAGAAATAATCCAATACAGTATATAAATCATAACGAAGCGATAAGGTGGATGCATATACAATGCTTGTGCCAAAACATTTTATATCTCTTTCTAAAACTATGCAATGCCACGCTAATATCATAAATCATTTCCCTTACAATAGAAAATAGGGCAGTGAATCACACTCTGGAAATCTCAAACAAATACAACCTTTCACGAAAATTTCGTCCGCGGGAAACCGTGAATCGGCATCCATGTAAACGTAGGCTATGCAAGGATTATTATTGCCATTTTACAGATATTTCGTTTGCGTTTAGGACTTTCACCATGGACACTCATGCCAACTTATTTCAACAAGACAATACATATTTTCCAGATTCACCATTTTTCTCAAAACGATAAATATTTCCAGTGTATAAATGTGAGATAATGCTCAATGCAAATGAATAAGAAAATAGTTTCAATTCCCCTAATTTTCATGCAATTTCTATAACAATTATAACTATCCTCCACCGATAGCCCAAAAGAGACATTTCTAACAAATACTTAAATCTCATTAAAGATATACTTTTCAAATTTTCGAGATGTGAGTGATAATACATATCCAATTCCACTATCCTTATCAAAATCAATCCAATTTTATATTTCCAACATCAATTCATTATTTACATAAAATCTACATTTGAGACATTTAGGGCAAAATCCCATTTTCTTTCAAAATCGATCCGAAGTATCAAAATCAATCATTTCATCACAACTCAACTTTATTTCCAACACCATAAACATTTCAAAGAATCCATTGTAAAAACCCATCTTTTGATCTGTAACCCCAAACCCTAGATTTGTTTGAAAAATCTCCAAAATCACAATATTGTTTATAAATCGCAAATAACTAAGTTCAAACTCCTAGAAGGCGTGAAAAATCACTACCTCAAGTTTAGAAGATGAGAAAGTGATGGAACTTCAACAATGCCTAAAACCCAACTTTGTTCGGATCAAAAGGAAGCCTACGGCGTGTTCTACCTTTTTAACAAAGGGACACGCGTGAAGAACTCGACGGATCTAAGTGTATTTGTAAAGAGAAGTAGAGTTTTAGAGAGAGAGGGTGTAGATCTAGGGTGTTTAGAAAGTTTAGAGAGAGAGAGAGAGAAAGAGAGAGAGAGAGAGAGAGAGAGAGAGAGAAGTGACTCAGAAAAGTAACATTGCGAACTGATATATGCACAGATCACTCGAGCGCAAGAAGTGTCGCTTAAGCATCCAGACACAAAAATATGGGACCGCTCGAGCATAGGAATTTCCACTCAAGTAAAGAATACAAACTCCCAAAAGTTTTGCAGATAGAAGACTACGTCTCGAGCTCAATAAAGACTGCTTGAGCCAATACCGTTTGAGCAAAAGAAAGACTACTTGAGCGGAAAATGCCAACTCCCAGTATCTTTGCAGACTTGCAAAAGTACTGGAAGTTCACAAAGACTACCTCAGAATATCCATATATTTCAATTTAATCTTTTCAAAGTTTATCTTCAAGTTGAATTTTATATTTTATCTTTTAAAATCATCAATTAATTATCCATATAAACTTTAAATATGATAGAATTCCAAATATATATTTTGTCTAAGCTTAATCTTTTCAATATAAAAATTTAATATTTTATCTTTTAAAATCATCAATTAATTATCTACATAAATTTTAAATATGATAGAATTTCAAGTGTATCTTTTGTCTAAGCTTAATCTTTTTCAATATAAAAAACAAGTGTTTGCAAAAGGAGCCACAAACAAGAGATTGAAAAGAAAAAAACAAAAAAATTGCAATCAACATTAAATCCTTTTCAACTTTCTTTTACGGTGCCTAAAAAATCTTGCATTAAAGTCAAGTCACGAGTATTTTTTTTTCCCGCCCTTTAATTGTATCTACTTTACATTTGAAATATGTACTTACATGAGTTTTTGCATGTATGGGAAAGGGAGTTTATGTAAATGAATATTATTATTTTATTATGTTTTAAATTATGTTTTTGTTTTTGTTTCTTTTATTCTGCCATTTAATTGAGAATTCATTCTTTTTTTGCACTACTATTATTAATTTGTGACTCTCTCAATTATTGACTATTTGTGTTTTTTTTTTTTTTTTTTTTTTGGTGTATATGTTAGATTGGAAATGAAGAGAGTATCAAAATTTATTTGAATATGGGTTTATACTTTAAATTTAATCATTAAAATAATTCATGATTAAATTAATTTTTAGGAACCCATTTCTTTTGATACCTAAATCACAAATTTCTTCTTCTTCTTTTTTTATTTTTTTATTTTATGTAAATTCAGAGTTTGAGCAAATTGCAAGCGATTTCATATTTAAAATGTTAAGTTTTTTTAAGAAAATTTAAACTTTTCTATTTTTTATGGTTGTCAGTTCAACTTTAATACATTTACAAACCTATTTATGTTTAGTGAATCAATATAAATTTAAAGAGAAAAAAAAAAAAAAAAAAAAAGACAAAAAGTAAATAGCATGTAAAATTTTTTAACCACTAACTAAATATAATGGGAGTTAAAATTAATTTTATTTTAATTCATTATATTATGTGGAATGACTAATGTAACATCATCTCCTATTGATTGAAAAAAGAAAATGAAAATTTTTTATCCATATTAGAGAATACAACCAAATAGCCAATTTTTTTTTAAATTATTTTTTATACAATGATTATTGATTTTGTAAAATTGCGTGCATGGCAAAGTGACTACAAGTGTATATATATGTGTGTGTATGTGTTTTTAAAATCAAAGAATGAAATTGAGTTAAAACACATGCAATTTAATTTCATGAAATTTAACTTGAGTAGAGAAATTTTAATTTCATCATATATCTAATATTTTTAACTAATAATGAGCATTTTCAATAACACGAATCAAATATGGAATAAAAATGACAACACAATAGCATGATAAATAATCAAATTTAATTAAATAAAATAATTTGGATACGAGGATGACTGACATAACACCAACATGACCAAAACCACATAATGCTCCCTCTTAAAGTTATGTAGGACTAGCAAAGGTTTTACTGTCCTCATCTAGCAATGCACATGAATGCCATGCCACTGTTGATGATGACTACATGTCGAGCAATGAGAAGCGACACGTGGAATGAGGAGTGGGGGTAGGAAAGTGGGTTCCACAAATGATTTGGGATGATGGGAGGGAATTTGATTCTTGAGGAGAGATGGTTAAGGAAAATATTTGGTACCCTCGACCTTTATTGATGTATTGTCAATTGATGTATTTAAATTTTTATTTTTATTTTTTTTGACAGTGACATGTATAGTTCAGATCATTTTGAAAATTGTGAAGATTGTATTTTGTGAGGATCTCTATCATTATTGAGATGTTAATTATGGAGCGTACAAGTTGGCAAATGATGAAGGATTGGAGGAGAGGATGGAAGGCGGAGGGGGGGTTGATGTTATTGTTGGAGATAAGGTTTTGAGATGTTTCCTTTCTTCCGGTCTTTGCGGGCAGCCGACCACTGCTAGTCTGTGGTTGTACACTTTGTTTGGTTTTTTCCACATCCTCCCCCACCCTTTTTTCATTCTAGGCCGTCCATATCAAGGAAGCCAAACCTCTTTTGTTTTGTCTCCATTTCGACTCCACTTATTTTGTTTTTTGTTTTTTGTTTTTTTGTTTTTTTGTTTTTTTGTTTTGATTCTTCTCTACGTTATCACTATAGACACACTTTAATTAATACACATTATTATTAATAGACTATACTAGTGTATATCTTTCTTTCTTTTCTTTGATGAGAGGAGAGTGAGAGCTTTGCAGCATGTGAAGATAACTTTGTATGGAAGGTAAAAAAAAAAAAAAAAAAAAAAAAGAAAAAAGAAAAAAGAAAAAAGACAAATAGGTTATGATAGTATATATTCCTCATAATTCCGATCGAATATATGTATATATATATTCCTCATAATTGAATACAATTATTTTCATTCTTTATGGAATTATGACCTTGTGATAAGATGGATTGTTGAAAGTAGATGAAATGTTTTTTTTTATTTTTATTTTTATTTTATCGTAACATTTAATTTAAGTCTCACTATTAAGAGTGTAGGTTCTTTTGTTCTATTTCCCCCAGCCAACTAAAAAAATAAAAATAAAAGTAGAATGTAAGATTCCAACTGCCTATGGATATTGTGTGTATATATATAATCTCATAAATGAACTTATATAGTTTTAAAATATTCATAAATTAATATTATTATGGATTAATGGTGAGAAGTCTACTCTTATGGGGTCATATGTCATTTAGGGGTTGTTTGTGATAAACTAAATAAGTGTACTTTTTGACTTTTTATAAAATATGGATTGGGTTTGAAGTGATGTGGTAGAGAGGTGATGTGACTTAAATAAGATGATGTGAGTCAAATAAGATAGTGACTTTTTGACTTTTTTTGGTTATGCCAAACCAAGCCTTAGTTAAAGATTTTTATCTTTTTTTGTGATAAAAAAACACATGTTCAAAAGTCAACGGACCCAAAACAATCACTAAAAAATTGTTCGAAAAAGTCGGCGACAGCAATAGTTGGTGGCAGTAAGTTGGGCATATATGTGATATTGAACAAATAGGTGAATAAATAGACAACATGTGTACATATTTGGATAAATAGGTAACAATTAGCAAAAAATAGGTTTAGGTCAAATCGACAGAAAAGATTCGATTGATAAACCAATTTTTACAAACAACAACTTAATCAAGCAGTGCAGTTGGTGTCTTATACCTTGACAGATTCAAGGACTTCTTTAAAGGTTATAATGTGAAGAAACAAGTAGAAATAAACTGAAATTTGATTGATAACACTTAAACTTGTCACTTAATCACAAGAACCAAATTACAAGTTCAAATAACATTACAATCAACAGGGCCAAACTGAGTTACAAACACTGAATTATAGATAAACTACTCCTAAGTTCAAGAACTACTCATAGATAAGTTACACTACTCCTAGACTTCACATGAGTGGTAAATTTGGTTAAAGGTCATTTCATCTTCGAATTTCCAACTTAGAGCGTCTCTGGTTTAAACCCAACCCGTTTGACTTTTGGATTTAGGTTTCTTCTCCTTACATAGTTGTTCTTGTCTTGTTTTCCACTATTTCTCCTTGAGTTGAGCTACTGGGTTGTATTGGTTGCGTTTGGAATAGGTTGGTAGCTTGGTTTTTAAATTTTTGTTGCCCAAAATTTTGCTCTTACGCTTGAGCGTCACTTCTTATGCTCAAGCGGTTTTTGTGAACTTTTAGTACTTTTACAGGTCTACAAAAGTACTGGGAAGTGTTATTCTACGTTCGAGCGAAATTTCTTGTGCTCAAGCTGTCTTGGCGCAAGCAGCCCTTATTACACCCGACCGTTGGTTTTCTGTCTGTAAAAGTACTGGGAGTTTGTATTTCACGCTTGAGCGTCAATTTCTCGCACTCGAGCGGACTGCGCATATATCAGTCCGTAAAAGTCACTTTTTCATTTCACTCTCTCTCTCTGTCTAAACTTTCTAAAAACCCTAGATCTACTCTCTCTTTCTCTCTCTCTCTCTCTAAAACTCACATTCTCTCTTATAAAACACCTAGATCAATTGATTTCTCTACCCTACTCCCTTTGAGAAAAATGTAGAGCTCACTTGGAGCTTCATTTTCATCTGAGCAAAGTTGGTTTTCGGCATTGTTAAAGCTCTCTCTCTCTCTCTCTCTCTCTCTTTCTGTCTCTCTCTCTTTCTCGTCTTCTAAGCTTGAGATGGGGATACTTCACACTCTTGTATAAGTTTTACGTTAATTATTTGCTATTTCAAAGGGCTATAGTGGTTTGGGTTGTTTTGGTAAAACTTAGGGTATGAAATCAAAATGATAAAGAGGGGTTTTCAAATGGTGTCTTGGAAAAGCTTGTGGGTATGAAATTGGGATTGATATATGTTGAAATTAAGTATTTTCTACATTGAGATTGATTTTTAAAGAGAAAGGGGGGTTTTGCCCAAAAATGTGAATGTTTGAGATTGAAAGAGAAAATGGAATTGATATGAAAATTATGAAATTGAAATGATGATTATGATGAGGGTGGAGTTGGATATGTATTATAACTCCCATTTTGAGATTGTGGAAAAGGGTATCTCTAATGAAATTTATTTATTTGTTTAGAGATATTTGTTTTTGTCTATCGGTGGATGATAGCTATGAGTGTTGTAGAAATTGCATGAGAATTAGGTGAACTAAAACTAATTTCTCATCCATGTGCATTAAACACTGTTACTTATTTATTACATTGAAAATGTATATGATATTGAGAAAAAGGAGTGAACGTTGGAAAGAGATGTGTATCACCAAATCAAGTTGGCCTGTGTGTCCAAGGTGAAAGTCTCGAAAAACGAGCTATACATGGCTGCCAATTCCCACAGACGAAATATCCATAAAATGGCAATAGTAGCACTTGTATAGGCTACATTTATATGGGTGTTCTTTGACGGTTTTCCACAGACGAAATATCCATGAAAGGTTGTACTGGTTTGAGATTTTCCCCTGTTTTCTATTGTAAAGGGCATGATTTTGAGAATTGTGATATAAACTTGGCATGGCATGGTTTTTGGAAAGAAATGTAAAACATTTTAGCATGGGCATTGCATATGCATAAAACCTTATGGCTTTGTTAAGATTTGTACATTGTGTTGTAGCATTTATACTAGGCTTTGACTCACTCTATGTGGGAAAAACATTTTCAGGTGCTGGTGATATGTCTTCACTAAGGACTTAGTTTGGGAGGACTGTAGAGCTGAAGGCTTAGTGTTGTATTTTTGTAGTTAATTTTGTACAAGCCTAGGGCTTTATCTACATTGAGCTTAAGACTCACTTTTGATGTGCCCAAACATTGACTTGGAAAGATGTAAGATTTTAAGGCATATGATTATCTATTTAGCTTTCATTTCTTTTCACTATCTTATAACACATGTTGCAAATTTAGGATGTATTGTTTATGAATGTATATCGCATGTGTCACCTTTTGTATATCAAAATCTGATTAATGAAAGCTTATCAATTCAATCATTTTGCTATTTATTTGTTGTTATGAGATGGATATATTGTAATTATTTCGGGGTGTTACAATTGGTATCACAGCGTACTGGGTTTGAATACTTTGGGTATGTGGGAAGTGGTTCTTACCACAATGGGTTTATCTCATTTGATAGAGATGTTTGTATGTTTATAATGCTATGTGATAACATGCTTATGTGATTATATGGGTATGAGTTTTAATCCTTAAGATACTGATTGGGTCTACGGGGTTTCTAAAAGTCCTATTAGAAGAGCACTTGATCATTGCTATTTTTAATTGGAACTCTAGCAATGCCGCGGGATGACTATTATCTAGGAAGGAAATTCATATGTGTTTATGTGATTATGTGCTTATGTGGAGTGAAATATTGTTGTCCACCGCATTATGACGTAAGTGAGTTAGCTTCGGCATATTTGTAAATGTGCTAACTTCTTTTGTTACCTTCATTAGGATGTCAGGAAGTGGACGTGGTGGTGGTGGACGTGATGGTGGTAGGTGTGGTAGGCCTAGAAGGCATGAGGTGTCTTTACTGGATGAGAATCCTGCGCAAGAGGAAGGGGTTAGTCAGGCTAATGTGGCCGAACCAATTGGTCAATAGGCCATGGCCGCCTTAGCCCCCGAGATGGCCAGAGCATTGTGGGAATCCATGGACATTTTCAGAGCTGAGAATCAAGTCCAGGCCCATGTTGCTGAAACGGGGCCGTCTTTTTTGAAGTGAGAGTTTTCTGGTCGAATCCCGATGAGTTTTTGGGTGATCCTAAGGAGCCACTGAAGGCAGATGAGTGGCTAAAGAAAATGGTGAAGCCGTTTGAGATGCTCGGCATCGAAGACGGTGGTTTGAGAGTGACCTTGGCATCCTTCCAGCTAAAGAGAGACGCAGGTCAATGGTGGAAGTATGCGTATAGGCACATTGGAGTAACTTGGGAGTTGACGCCTTACAGGACAAGTTTTTACCTCCCACTGTTAGGGAGAAGTTGAGGGAGCAGTTTTCTCAACTCAAGTAGTTGAACACACCGGTGGCTGAGTTTGGGACCGTATTTACTAGTCTATCAAGGTTTGCACTAGAGTTAGTGGCTACAGAGGAGCGCCGTTGTATGGAGTTTGAGAAAAGGTTAAGGACCAGGCTTCTTTTCAAGGTAGCCGGTTCGATGATTAGAGATTACGGGCGACTTGTAGAGTCGGCAGCTCATCTTAAGACCGTGATTCAAATGGAGGAGGAGCGGAAGAGGGGCTCCAAGAGGAGTCAGGATGTTTAGAGGGACAGTAAGAGGCAGAGGGGTTCTACCCCACAATAGTCTCAGGGAGCTTAGTTGAGGTCCACTTTTCCAGTACCGAGTTCGGGTTCTAGGAGAGGTAGTCAAGGAGATTTCACTTGCTTTAAGTGTGGTCAGTTAGGCCACAAGTCTCTAGCTTGCCCGTAGAGAGGAGGATGACAGCGGTTTGCATCATCTTCGGCTCGTTCTTAGAGCCAGTGTCAGGGGAGAGGGCAGCCGCCTACTTGCTATCAGTGTGGGCAGACAGGGCACTTGAAGAGGTTTTGCCCTCAGTTGGGTGGCACACTTGGTGCGTTTGGATCAAGGCAGACACAGAGCCATCAGCTTGCACAGTCAGTACAGGTCTCGAGGGCTAATCAGGGAGCCTCTTCGACTCAGTCAGTACATTAGATGTATGCTCTAAGGAGTGAGCATGTGGAGCAGAGACCTTCAGGGCGTGTGTATGTGTAGATACCCCATTTTTGACCGCCCTTAAGACTTGGGCACCTTAGGTTGATCACTCGATGATGAAAGTTATGCTGTATAAATGTCCGATTTCTTTAGTAAGAAGAGCTTATAAATCCCAACCTTACACCCCATTTAGACCAAACTATTTTAGACCTTAAAATCCTTTATTTCAAAATATTTTTTGAAATGTTTCTACGATGTTCCGAGACTCGCATTTCATTTAAAAGTTGCACTTTTTGGTAAACCGAGCAAGGACAAAGTGGAAATAAATGGAAGAGAGGTGAACTCTTTGAAAAATATTTAAAACCTTTTCTTTATAGGTTTGGAGTTGAAGAAAATTGGAGGAGAGGGAAGAAAACTAGTTGGGGAAGAAGTTGGGCATCAAATTGTTAAGAGAGAACTGAGCAGCCTTCACTAAATCAGGCCTATCTCTTTGTACACTTAGACTTTAGTTGCGAGGCCACCACAATTGGAAAGTGGACTTCTGGGGCTTCAATTTAGACTTAAGAATCTCCTAAAGCCGATCCGAATGAGGGAGATATGGCTGTTTGAAGTTATGCATCAATCCGATTAAGATAGAAATAAGCAACCTTCACTAAAATATACATATCTCTTTGAACACTTAGAATTTAGATATGAGGCTACTAGCATTGGAAAGTAGACTTCTGGGGCTTCATTTTAGACTCAAGAATGACCTAAAACTGAGTCCGAATTAAGGAGATATGCCCGTTTGAAGTTGGGTCTGGAAGTAGATTTTTGTGGCTGGCAGGCCACCATTTGTGGCCGGCAACCCACACTTCTGGCCTATCGGTCACTTGTGAGAAACACAGATATTTCGTGCTAGTTGTCCCCCAAAAGCTCCAATTGTTCATGTATGGATATTTTCGACCTGTGAGGCTATTTTTCTATATATAGGGGACCTTCCCTAATGGTTTGAGGTTACAAAATTTCCAAAAGGGCCAAAACTTGAAATTCTCTCTCTATCTCTATCTTGCAACCTATACACACACACTCTCTCTCTCTACACTTCCTAAACCAATATTGAAGCTCTCCTTGCTGAGATTATTGAGTCCAAATTTCAGCCCTTGAGAGTGAGAACTTGTTGGTTTGTGGATGAAAGTGTCATTTCTCTTCAAGAGGTATAACTACTAGCTCCTTTGCACTACTTCTTTCCTATATTTCTTACTATTTTTGAACTTTTTTTCAACTGTTTTTATGGGCTGAAACTTGTGATTTAAAGCTATCAAAGGTGGAGGGGTTAACCACCTTTCTTTGAACCTTATCCTCTAAGCTTTTGCCCTTATGTTTCCTATCTTTTCATCGACTTTTTTTTTGAGCTTTTTACCAATGATTTTTAGAGGTTTTCAGAAGCTAAAAATGTTGTTTTGAGGTCCCAAAAATGGAGGGGTTAGCCACCACTCTTTATGCTTGTTTATTAGCTCAAAAGCTCTATTATTTTAGCTTTCTTTTTAAGCTGTTTCCACTTCAATTCCATCACCGTTTTAGTGTATATTAGGACTATTTTTATGAGTTAGTTTCATTTATGCTTTGTATAGTATGCTTGTAGTGTAATGGTCCTCATAGGATTGGTGGTTTAGGCCTTAGCCACCAACTTATTTGAGTTAATAGTGTTTATTTCTTGTTTTCCATACTTATTTTCACCTCTAATCATCTCTGCAACCTTCCCATTTTCTTGGCATTTTATTTGCTTTGAAAGTTGTTTCAAACCAGTTGTTTGTTTAAGCTTGAGATTGAGGTTGCTATGCTTAATGGTTTAATCCCTTTGGGGGTTCATTACCAACGGCATGACATCTCTCTCATGCCTAAAATAACATTTGATTTGATGCTCCTTTCCATTAGTGGACTTAAAGCTTACCTTTGGACTTAATTTACTAAGAAATGGTTGACAATTAAAATGGAGTATTAAAATGAGGACTAAAAGTGATACAAGATAATAACTTGGTTAGGGTTCAATCGGATGTTACTTAAACCCTTGAGTCTTGAATCGTTTCATACTTGTTCGTGATGAAAACAGTTCAAGAGTCATTGCCAACCACTTCCCTTGATCAATCCATGATAAGGAGGGGGTTTGAGAGTCTTATTTGTTGCATTTATTGAACTTGTACCATTTGGTTCATAGGCCATCATGCAATGAAATTGCATCGATTGATGGTTTGTGAATCAAGTTTCCTACTCCTTTGAGCTGTTTGATGATAAGGAGAGGTAAGTTATGCAAACAACCTTTGAGAATATCATGTGCTTGCTTTGTTTACTCTCTGTTACAGTAGGAAAAACCAGGCATCAGTGGCCGGCAGACCATCATTTGTGGTCAGCAAGCCACCATTTCTAGCCTGCCGGCCACCTTTGCAAAATCAAGCAGTGTACTTTTTTGGCAAAACAGAGTTGGTTTTGAGGTGAAAAACAGTGCAAATGTTCTATTGTGCCGCAGAGACATCTGGCAGCAGAACAGTGGCTTTTTCGGGTGGAAGTCCGTGTATGCATGAGCATTCCTTGTTTCCCGAGGCAGAGTAGTTAGAGTAGTTAGCTTAATACTTCTCTCATATTGTATTCATGTTATAATTAGTTAATTTGTAATTCATTAGTTAGTTCTAGTTTGTTAAATAGTTAATTAGTGTAATTAATTAGCTAGTTACATAGACTATTTAATTTGTTGTAATAATTAATTATCTAGTTTAGTTAATTATTTCATTCGTTTTGTAATAGTTAGTTAATTCGTAGTAATTAGCTTAGCTAGTTAGTTTATTCGAACCCTCCTGTGTGAGGGTGCAAATGTTGTAATAATATGTATGTCTTCCAACCCTACGTCTTTCTCCGATTTATTTAACTGCTTATGTTGGTTAGTTTAGGGCATCATGTTTTGTTTAGCATCTCTCATGCCTTGCATCCATTTGTATTGCATGCATTGAGGCTCGGTTCATCATTCTAACTTACATTGTCGTTTAAATGCTTCTTTGGATACGTACTTAAACTGCATGCTATCAAATTGATTCATATATCATTTTAAGTAGCCGAGTCTATTTAGATTGCATATCATATGTGTTGCATTAGCCATTGCATAGTTAGGATCATGCATTTTTCTAAACTTTTTTGTTCCTTTTCGCTCGCCTCGGAATACTAAGTGAGCATTTTTGTGTTTTAGCATATTGCATTGTATGTTGATGTTGCCATGTTTAGCATGCTTGCCATGAGGCTAAATGCTTAATTGCTATAACTCTTGAATGCCTGTGGATGAAGGCTAGTTGCTTGAATTAGAATAATTTGAGTAATGTTTATATGCGATTACTTTTTCAAGTGGTACATATTCAAAACAATTTTGCAAACAAACATGAGATCAAGTGTTTCAATTCTAGCAAATTAGTCTATACTTGTGTGTGTGTGCACATCACATAGTAATGCTAGCCTAATAATTGGAACAAGAGCATACAATGTAGATAAGATTCACATCATGATTAGCAAAGGCCGATCTTTGATCGGGCGAGCGAGGGTGCTCAATTCATGACCTTCCCCTCTCATACCTAAGTTCCCTAGCCGAGACAATCTTGGTGATGACGGACACGTGGCCTTTAGCACGAGTCATGGGTTTCTTAAATTTTCCAAAAATATTTAGGTCGCGACTCTATATCTGGCAAAACAGTCTATTTTTGGCATTTTGATTCAAAATCGATTTTCCAAAAAGATTTGTCGAATTTGGACTCTTTGGTGATTATCTATTTCACATTGCACTTGTGAGATCCGATTTAGAACCGTAGGAGTCTAATACTGTAAGGCTTATTCATCTTTTGATAGGGGGCACGAAAAGTCGAGCTACAGTATGTTGTTACCATGCCAGACTTAGTGCCAGTACCTTTAGTTGTGAGAGGTACTTTCTTATTATGCAACTCTATTGCTAATGTGTTGATTGATATGGGTGCATCTGTAGACACCCCATTTTTGACCGCCCTTAAGACTTGGGTGCTTCAGGTTGAACACTCAATAATGAATTAGTACGTTGTACGAATGTTCAATCTTCAGCAAAATGCTTCAGTTTTGAGCTTCTAGTCCCAACCTTACACCCTATTTTGACCAAAACTATTTCATACCATAAAACCCACTTTTTCAAAATATTTTTCCAAATGTTTCTACGATGTTCCGAGGCTCACATTTTGTTTAAAATATTGTACTTTTTAGAAAATCGAGTGAGGACAAATTGGAAATAAATGGAAGGCAGGTGAACTCTTTGAAAAATGTTGAAAAACATTTTATTTATATGTTTGGAGTTGAAGGAAATAGGAGGGGGTGGAAGAAAACTAGTTTAGGAAAAGGTTGAGCATCAAACCGTTAAGAAATAAATGAGAAACCTTCACTAAATTAGGTATATCTCTTTGTACACTTAGAATTTTGATATGAGATTACAACCATTGGAAATTAGACTTTCGGGACTTCAATTTAGACTCAAGAATCACCTAAAACCGGAGTCCGGATAAGGGAGATATGGCTTTTTAAAGTCGGGCTTGAGAGTAATTTTTTTGGACTGCCCAGCCACTTTTTGTGGCCGGCTATACAAGTCATTGGCCGGCCGGCCAGGTGTCCCGACAAGCAGATATTTTGTTGCCAGCTATCCCCCCCATGTGCATGCACTACACCAGCTAGCTCAACACATATATTTCCGAGATAGGAACATGTTTTTCTATATATAGAGGACCATCCCTCATGTTTTTAGGTTAAATTTTTTTACCAAAGCTCCAAAACTTGTCTATCACACTCGCTCTCTATCTTGCAATATACATACACTCTATATACACTTCCTAAACGAAAAATTTGGGTCTCCTTGCTGAGGTTCTTGTGCTAAAATTTCAGCTCTTGAGGGCAATCACTTGTTGGTTTGTGAATCAAAGAGTAACCTCTCTTCAAGAGGTATGACTTTGGCCATATCAAAGAGTAACCTCTCTTCCTTCTCTTTTCTTGCTGTTTTTGTATTGTTTTTAAACTATTTTTATAAGCTGAAGCTTGCGACTTAAAGCTACCAAAGGTGGAGGGGTTAACCATCCTTCCTTGAACCTTATTCTTCAAGCTTTTGTTCTTGTGTTTCCCACTTGTTTCTCAACTTTTGGCCACTGATTTTGAAAGTTTTACGAGGCTAAAATATGTGGTTTTGAGGTCCAAAAATGGCGGGGTTAGCCACCCCTTCCTTAGGCTTGCTTCCTAGCTTTAACTCTCTTTTATTTTAGCTCACCTTTTCTAGCTTTTTTCATACTAATTCCAGCACTGTTTTGAGAGTTTTGGGACTCTTTTATGTGTTTACTTCATTTATGCTTTGAATATTATGCTTGCATTGTTGTAAGTCCTCATAGGTTTGGTGGTTTAGGCTTTAGACACCAACTTATTTGCGTTTATAACTATTATTTCCTAGTTTTCATACATATACTCATACTTGTAATAATCACTTTTGCAACCTCCTTTCTTTCTTGGTTTTCTTCCTTTTTTCTTAAGAGTTATGTCAAACAATTGATGGTTGTTTAAGGCATGAGAAAGAGACCTTCCATGCTTAATGGTTTAACCTCTTCAGAGGTTCATTATCAAGGCATTATATCTCTCTCATGCCAAGAATAACTTTTTGTTTGACACTTCTCTTCATTAGTGGACATAACTCTCACTTTTGGACAAAATGATTAAAGAATGGAAAGCTAATAAAATTGGACTAAAAGTGGTAAATAAGATTATAAAATCAAGTTAGGTTCAATCAGACATTAATTGAACCTATTGCGTCTCGAGTTATTACATACTATTTAGTGATGTTAATGATTCAAGAAGCGATGTTTACCACTTCCCTTGAGGTACCTCCATGATAGGCAGGAGGATTTGTTGGTCTTTTATTTCCATTTATTGAGCCTTTGTCTCATCGATTCATAGATCATCATGCAATAAGTTTGTGACAATTAACGGTTTGCAAATCGAGTCTACCCCTCCCTTGATCTATTCCATGATAGGGAGAGGCAGAGAAGACAAACATCCCCTGAAAATACTCTGTTTTTGTTATGTTTCCATTTTGTTGCAGCAGGGCAGTACCAAAAAATAGTGGCCGGTCGGCCACCCTACCATCCGGCTGACAACTTTTTGAGGCCAGCCGACCACTCTATTTTTTTCGCAGGCAGTGCCATTTTTATGGTAGAACAGAGCAGAGGTTGGGGTGAAAATAGAATTATTTTTTGACTACAAAACAGAATAGTTCTGGCAGCGAAAAAGAGGAGTTTTCATGTGGATATTCCCGTTCATGCATATGCGATTCTTTACTTCCCATGGCTCATGAAATTAGTGCTTTAATAATAGTGTGTTGTAATTAATTACTTAGATTCATTTGAACTTGTAATAATTAGTTAATCTAGCTTATTCATTCATTTGGATTTGTAATAAGTAGTTAATTTGGACACTTGGACATTCCGACCCTGTTGCGTGAGGGCAAATTTGTAATAATCTGTGTATGTCTTCCAACCCCCATTTCCTTCTCCCTTTTATTTATCCGTTTATCGTGGTTGTATAACATCATGTTTTCCTTAGCATTTTCCATGTGTACATAGCCATGTTTGCATGCACAAGGGCTCGGCTCATCATACTACTCAATGTCAATTTCAAATTCCTTACTTGAATACGTGTTTTGTCGCATGTCTTGAATTGACTCACATGCCATGCTAGTAGCCGAGTCTATTAATTGGATGTTATATGCGTTGCATTAGTCATGTTGCATTATTTAGGATCACACATTTTTCTAATTATTTTAGTCTTCTTTGGCTTGCCTTAGAGTACTAAGTGAGCATTTCTTGTTTTAGCATGTTGTATGTGTTAGTGTTGCCATGTCAAGTATGTTTACCATAAGGCTAAATGCTTAGTTGATATATCTCTTGAATGCTTGTGGATGGAGACTAATTTGCTTAAATTGGGATGATTTGATCAGTGTACACATGAGCTCGTTTTTTCAAGTGGTACATATTCAAAACAATTTTCAAAAAAACAAACATGAAATCAAAACTTTCCAAATTGGGCGAATTAGTCTATACTTGCGTGCATCACATAGTAAAGATAGCATAATAATCGAAACAAGAGCATATACTATACATAAAAATCACATCAAGATTAGTAGAGGCCGACCTTTGATCAGGTGAGTGGGGTGCTCAATTCATGACCTTCTCCTCTCATATCTAAGTTCTTGAGCCGAGACACTTTGGTGATGACAAACAAGTGGCCTTTGGCATGAGTCACCGATTTCCTAAATTTTTCAAAAATATTTAGATGGGGACTCTGAAATGTATGCAGTCCATTTTTGGCATTTTTGACTAAAAATCAATTTTCTAAAAGATTTGTCGGATTTGGACTCTTTTGTGTTTTTTTGTTTCACGTTGCACTTGTGAAAGCATATTCAGAACCACGGGAGTCCGAACTGTAGGGCTATCATATTCGAGGAGACTAAACCCCTCCCAGAAGCACGAAAAGCAAGCTATAGCATCCCACTTTTTTATTTCGTTTGCATTTACATTAGCATTGGGTTTAGAATGGGCTCGGTTAGCATCTCTACTTAGTGTAGAGTCACCTATTCGTGGTGAGATTATTTCGGAACAGGGGTGTCGGGGTTGTGACATAGAGGTTGCCGGTCGCTGACTTCCTTTTGCATTTGTATTAATTGGCATGCCGCGTTTTGATGCTGCTTTGGGTATGGACTGGTTGTCATCGTATTAGGCTGTCATAGATTGTTATCATCAGAGGGTTACTGTATGTACCTTCAGTGGTGTTTGTTTTTATTTCATGGGGGATATGGCCAATAGAGCTTTATCAGCAGTGTATGATCCATGTGGACAGAGTGAGCTTAGTTATCTCTTCACAAACTTGTTGGGTAGTGAATGTGACGAAGTCCGAGTTGATTTACCGAGGGTATTTGGTGAATATCCGGACGTTTTTCCTGAAGATCTTACTAGTTTACTACCTCATCATGATATTGAGTTCTCAATTGATTTAGTGCCTGGCATGGCACCGATCTCCATGGCACTGTATAGATTTGCAGCTGCTGAGTTGAGTGAGTTGAAGATGCAACCCCAGGAATTGTTAGACAAGGGTTTCATTAGCTTTAGTACGTTACCGTGGAGAGCACCGGCTCTCTTCCCTAAGAAAAAGGATGGTTTTGTATTGATTACCGGAAGTTGAACCGGGTAATTGTTAAGAACAAGTACCCAATGCCTCATATAGATGATTTGTTTGATTTGTTGAAAGCGTCTTGTTTTTTTCTCTAAGATAGACCTAAGGTCGGGTTATCACTAGTTGAGGGTAAGGGATGAAGATATCCAGAAGACGACATTCTGTACATGGTATGGCCATTATGAATTTCTAGTGATGCCTTTTGGGCTAACCAATGCACCCGTCGTATTTATTGATTTGATGAATCAGATCTTTCACAAGTTCCTAGACCATTTTGTAGTGGTCTTTGTTGATGATATTCTGATTTACTCACCCTTCGAGGAGGAACACGAGGAACACTTACATGTTGTGCTTGAGTTGCATAGAGCCCATAAACTATATGCTAAGTTTGGACAATGTGAATTCTGGTTGAGTGGAGTAAAGTTCTTAGGCCATGTGGTATCCGGGGAAGGAGTAACTGTAGATTCATCCAAAATAGAAGTCATATAAGATTGGGAACAACCTAAGAATGCTTTTGAGATCCACAGTTTCTTGGGGTTGGATGGGTATTACCGCCGATTTGTGAAAGATTTCTCTAGATTAGCTTCACCATTGACTAGATTGATGAGTAAAGGAATTAAGTTCGTGTGGAGTGGGACCTGTGAGAAGTCATTTCAAGAGCTTAAGGTTAGACTTACCACTGCTTCAGTATTGATTATTCTAGAGAGGAGTTTGGGTTATTCGGTGTATTGTGATGCTTCACGGGAAGGCTTGGGTAGTGTATTGATGCAAGGGGAAAAAGTAGGAGTTTATGGTTCACGGCAGTTGAAAACACATGAGAGGAACTACTGTACTCATCACCTAGAGATAGCAGCATTGATCTTTGCCTTGAAGATTTGGAGGCATTATTTGTATGGTGAGAAGTTTGAAGTATTTTCTGATCACAAGAGTCTGAAATATTTGTTTACACAAAAATAATTGAATCTGAGGCAGAAGATGTGAATGAAGTTTATAGAAGATTATGATTTTGAGTTATGTTATCATCCCGGGAAGGGCAATGTTGTGGCCGATGCCTTGAGAAGGAATTCCATTGGTAGTGTAGCTAGTATTGCCATTTGAGAATGGGGAATGTTGGGTGCTATGGTGAGTTTGACCTACATCTTGACGAGTCCATTAAGTCTGCAACCTTATTTACGGTAGTTGCACAACCTACCCTTATGAGCCGAGTTATAGAAGCATTGAGGGTTGACCTTGAGGTAGAATCCCTCCGAGAGAAGATCTCTAGTGAAAAGATAGAGAAGGGATTGAACGTGTATTCTGACTTTAGTGTTAGGTACCTTGACCGTCTTTTCATGCTGGAGTCTTGCCGAGAGGAAGTACTCCGAGAGTTTCACCATTCATGCTTTGTAGTGCATCTAGGAGGCACAAAGATGTATCACGATCTTAGTCGTTAGTTTTGGTGGAAGGGGATGAAAAAGGATGTAGTCGTGCTTGTGTCGAAGTGCCTTACTTGTCAACAAGTGAAGGCCGAACACCAGAGACCAGCGAATTTGTTGCAACCCTTGCCTATAGCCGAGTGAAAGTGGGAGCATATCACGATGAATTTTGTGGTGGGTCTTCCAAGGACTCAACGGGGTAATGACGCCATTTGGGTGGTAGTTAACCGATTGATCAAGTCAGCTCACTTTGTACCTATGCGCACAAATGACTCTGTAGATTTTCTAGCCGACCTATACATTAGGGACATTGTTCGACTTCGTGGGGTCCCTGTGACTATCGTTTCGGATAGAGATCTGTGTTTTACGGCTCGGTTGTGGCAGAGTCTACAGAATGCCTTGGGCACCAGGTTAACTTTTAGTACCTCTTATCATCCTCAAACTTACGGACAATCTGATCTCACTATTCAAATCCTTGAGGATATGCTTCGAGGTTGTGTCATTGACTTTAAGGGGTTGTGGGAGAGGCACTTGCCCTTAGTGGAGTTTGCCTAGAACAACAGCTTCCAGTCGAGTATTGGTATGGCACCGTTTGAGACCTTGTATGGCCAACCGTGTAAATCTCTTGTGTGTTGGGCCGAGGTGGGCGATACACCTATATTGGATCCAGAGTTAGTCCGGGAAACAACAAAGAAAGTTGCACTTATCCGTACGAGGTTGGTCACGGATCAAAGTTGTCAAAAGAGCTATGCCGATCGTAGGAGGAGACCGTTATCCTTTGAGGTAGGAGATCACGGGCTTGTTTGGTTTGTATCTCATGATACAATTTTTGAGAAAAATTTCCAAAAATGTATTTGGTTCAAATTTTGTGAAAAAAATTTCCAAAATTACTTTCTCTCTCCTACACATTAATCAATCACTTTTTCTCTCTCCTCTCTCATTCTCAATCATTTTTTCTCTCACGCACATCTACTCAACTACAACCAAATATCAAATCATCCCAAACTCCAAAACTATTTTCAAAATGTACAACCAAACAAACCAAAATAATTTCTAAACTCTCTCCCTAAATTTTTTTTTTGAAAACTTATCTCAAAACACAAACCAAACACATCCCACGTCTTCTTGAAGATATCACCTAGACGGGGTTTGATGAGATTTAGGAAGAGTGGGAAGTTATCCCCTGGATTTATCAGGTCTTTTGAGATCCTAGAGCGGATTGGAGAGGTATCTTATCGCTTAGCCTTGCCGCCATAGCTTTCTGGGGTTGATTACGTCTTTCATATTTGTATGCTCCGAAAGTATGAGCCGGATCCATTACATGTGTTAGATTGGACCGAGTTAGAGGTAGATGAGGATGCCTCATATGAGGAGACACCGGTGAGAGTCTTGGATAATCGAGATCAAGTCTTGTGAGACAAGACAATTCCTTTGGTGAAAATGTTATAGAAACATCATAAGGTTGAGGAAGCAACTTCGAAACGTGAGTTGGAAGTCTGTAAGAAGTATCTAGACTTATTTGTTGGTACTTGAGCATGTGTTAAGAGTTTTGGAAATGTGAATTATATATTCAGTATTAAGAACTTATTTATCATGTTGATATGAATGGATGACCGGTGGACGGGTCGTGATAATGAGATTAGTTGATTATCATTGTTGTAATTGGTTTAAACTTGGTTTTAAATGTTTGGTTTAAATTTCGAGGATGAAATTCCTTAAGGGGGGGAGGTTATAGCATCTCTAGTTTAAACCTGACCTATTTGACTTTTGGATTCAGGTTTCTTCTCCTTATATAGTTGTTCTTGTCTTGTTTTCCACTATTTCTCCTTGAGTTAGGCAATTGGGTTGTATTAGTTTCATTTGGAATAGGTTAGTAGCTTGGTTTTCAAACTTTTGTTGCCCAAAATTTTGCTCTTACGCTCAAGCATCACTTCTTGAGCTCGAGCGGTCTTTGTGAACTCTCAGTACTTTTGCAGGTCTGCAAAAGTACTAGGAAGTAGTATTCTACGCTCGAGCGAAACTTCTTGCGTTCGAGTAGTCTTGGCTGAGCAGCCCTTATTGCGCTCGAGTGTTGGTCTTCTATCTGTAAAAGTACTAGGAGTTTGTATTTCATACTCAAGCATCAACTTTTCGGGCTCGAGTGGTCACATCTTTTGTGTCTTACGCTCGAGCGTCACTTCTTGAGCTCACTGCACATATATCAGTCCATAAAAGTCACTTTTTACATCATTTTTTCATTTCACTCTCTCTCTAAACTTTCTAAAAACCCTAGATCTACACCTTCTCTCTTCTAAAACACCTAGATCAATTGATTTCTCTACCCTACTCCATTTGAGGAAAAGGTAGAGCTCACTTGGAGCTTCATTTTCATTTGAGCAAAGTTGGGTTTCGACTTTGCTGACACTTCTTCCTCTGTCTCTCTCTCTCTCTCTATCGTTGAGATAAGGATTCTCCACACTCTTGTATAAGTTTTACCTTAGTTATTTGTTATTTCAAAGGATTATAGTGGTTTGGGTTGTTTTGGTAAAACTTAGGGTGTGAAATCAAAATGATAAAGAGGAGTTTTCAAATGGTCTCTTGGAAAAGCTTGTGGGTATGAAATTGAGGTTGATATATGTTAAAATGAAGTATTTCCTACATTGAGATTGATTTTTAAAGAAAAAGGGGTTTTTTCCCAAAAATGTGAATGTTTGAGATTGTAAAGAGAAAATGGAATTGATATGGAAATTGTGAAATTGAAATGATGATAATGATAAGGGTGGAGTTGGATATGTATTGTCACTCCCATTTTGAGATTGGGAAAAAGGATATCTTTAATGAAATTTATTTATCTATTTAGAGATATCTATTTTGGGCTATCGATAGAGGATACCTATGAGTGTTGTAGAAATTGCATGAGAATTAGGTAAACTAAAACTAATTTCTCATCCATGTGCATTGAACATTGTTGCTTATTTATTACATTGAAAATGTATATGATATTGAGAAAAGTAGGTGAACATTGGAAAGAGGTATGTATCACTAAATCAAGTTGGCCTATGTGTCTAGGGTGAAAGTCCCAAAAAATGCACGTATACATGGGTACCGATTCTCGTGGGTGAAATATCCGTAAAATAGCAATAGTAGCGCTTGTATAGGCTACGTTTACATGGGTGTCGTTTGACGGTTTCTCGCGAACAAAATATCCGTGAAAGGTTGTACTAGTTTGAGATTTCCCCTTGTTTTCTATTATTGCAAAGGGCATGATTTTGAGAATTGTGACATAAGCTTGGCATGACATGGTTTTTGAAAAGAAATGTAAAACATTTTAGCATGGGCATTGCATATGCATAAAACCTTATGGCTTTGTTAAGATTTGTATATTGTATTGTAGCATTTCTACTAGGCTTTGGCTCACCCTATGTGGGAAAAACATTTTTAGGTGCTGGTGATATGCCTCCACCAAGGACTTAGTTTGGGAGAACTGTGGAGCTGAAGTCTCAGTGTTGTGTTTTTGTAGTTAATTTTGTACAAGCCTAGGGCTTTATCTGTATTGAGCTTAAGACTCACTTTTGATGTACCCAAGCATTGACTTGGAAAGATGTAAGCCTTTAAGGCATATGATTATTTGTTTAGCTTTCATATTTTTTTTTTTCACTATTTTGCAACACATCCTGTAGATTTAGGATGTATTATTTATGAATGTATATCACATGTGTCACCTTTTGTATATCAAACTTTGATTAATGAAAGCTTATCAATTCAATCATTTTGCTATTTATTAGTTGTTATGAGATGGATATATTATAATTATTTTAGGGAGTTACATAGCTTTTATATGATTTCACTGGCCTGCCATGTTGCCACGTCCCCTTTTCCTGGCTTCCCACATCTACCCATGATCTGTAACTGTTGTAACTGCCTTGAACTCTTTTTCTTTCTGAAGTTGCCATGTGTCACACCCTCAATCTTCTTTCTTGGGCCACTACCTTGATGCCCTTGACTCTTGGACCTCTACTGCACATGATTATGCCTCTATCGACAGAAGATTTCAAATTTATGGTACCAACAATGCCTCTCTCATTTAAGGTAAAACTGGGTTTTGCCTTGAATGAATATTTATTGATACAGACAACTTTAAAAGCCTAAACCTAACAAAGACTTAATTAAAAGAACTGGGCCTGTCTATAAGCCTAACACTAAGATCACCTAGAAAATAGAAGTGACCCAAGCAATATAAACTTAGGAATTTCAATTGAAACCCCACTTCTGCTTCTTCGCTCCACACTACTTCTCTTTCATCCCTTTAGCTTCTGTGAAACCCTAACCATGGCTCCCAAGAAAACTCAATCCCAATCGAAAGCCAAACAACCAGAATCTCTAAAACCTTCTATAGTGCTTCGTTTCCCTTCTAAGATCAAAGACACCATTTGAACTAACAAATTCAATAGCTACATTATCCCTGGAAACACTATTGCCCAAGGAAAGCTAGGGCCATCTTTCTTCAACACCATTCCTGGCGAATTGGCTCCATATTTCCCAATCACCCAAACAGAAAGCTTGCTACTTGACAAGGAAAAATTGGCTTGGCACTAATGGGATGTTAGCTGCAATCCTCTGCACTCATGGAAGAAGCCTAGTGCAGACTGGTAACTCTAGGTAAATACAATGACGAAGTATGACATAAACCTATGGTGAGCCGTAGGCATCTATGATGCCATCAGTCTGTCAACATTTGCTTTTAACATAGCCCAGTGGACAATCAGTGCTGCAGTTTGCTTCTGGTCCACTTCATGCAATTCCATGATGCTAAAATGTGGTATGATTTCATCCACTATTTTAGATATTGTACATTTGACTGACCTCCCTATTATTGGCCAACACATTAGTGCACTACTAACCCCCTATAAGGTTGATTTCAACATAGTTACCAACATAAGCTATGCTAGCTTCATGAAGAAATACCAAAAATTTGGCCTAGAACCTACTGATGAGGAGATTATAGCCTTTTATCTTTTATGGTTATGCCAATTCTTTTTATGTATTCCTAGTTTCAAAGTTACCCAGGAATACTTACCATTGCCACTTGTATTCCAGAAGGCATAGAATTGGCCTTGCTCTATTCCTTTTGGCCATACTATATAAGGGTGTTTTCACCTTGACCACTAAGGAAATTGATGTTAATTGTGGTCTCCTCTTTTGGTTTTTCCAAGCTTGGCTATTTGTTTATTTCACTGAGATCAGGCCTGGCCAACAAACACCATATTCCTCCTGTCGACACATTCCTTGTGTCTTCTCCATCACAACCTAGGCCAACAATTCATCTAACTGAAACTGAGATTGGCCAAGGTACAACTGCTGCTACCCCTAACATCAAACCACCAATTACTGCAACTGAAATTGTTGGTTTGGAAGAACCAACTACTTTTTCTATTGGCCCTCGCCAAGAGGTAACTTCCAAAACATTCCATATTCCTTTTATTCATATCTTTATATACATTCTAACTTGAGTCTTGGCAGGTTGGAAGTGTATCCCATACTCCTACAACTACTAAAATGGGTGTGCAAACAACTCCATCTCACAGTCCATGCAAATGGGACAATTCATCAACAACATCTCCAATAGGGACAACTATATCCCAAGTAGAGGTAATTCTCTTACCTTTAACTCATAAGGATAAGTTAATACTTCTTTTAACTGATCACCTCTAATTTGTCCATTTAGGTTGAAACAACTCCTGTCACTACCTCATTTCCACTTGCCATTGAGACTCTCTTGTTGGAAGCCTCCAACCTTAAATAATCAATTACTGACCTCAATTTTGAAGAGAGGCGGAACTAACTATCCCAAGAAGAGCATGAGACAATTGACCACTTTCTTCAACTGCTTGGCCAATCCTTGGATGAGCTGGCCCTCATTAGAGCTTCTGAACTTAGCAATTGTTTTGAGTCTATTCAAACGCTGGTACCAAGGCTATTTGACTTAGATCAAGTTCAAGCCATTCAAAGCTTCTTGGATGTCCTCCTTCAACACATCTCAACCATCATCAAGCATTATACTGAGTTAGAAGCCAAGAAGGCTCAAGTCAATCAGTTGAAGTCAGTGGCTACTTCTCTGACTGATGCCTCCCAAGCCTTCCAAGACACCATTGCTCAAGATAACCTTCTTTCAATAGAAAAAGCCTACTTGGAGGCTCAACTAGCACAAGTCAGAGCCAAAAGAGCCCTTGTCAAGCAAGAACAATCAAAAATCAAGCACAACATGCAAGACTTGCTAACTCAAGTAGAAAATGGTCTTCTTAGCATCAAATCTACTTAAGCCAACCTTTAGCAAAGCAAATCTAACAGTAGGAATGTCCTATAAGCATGGACCAATTTTATTTTGGGTAAACTACCAATAGGTCCTAATAGTTAGACTTAATTCCTATCAAATCCTATTGAAAATAAAATTGTCGCTAAAAATTGACAATTAGTGACATTTTTTTATGAGAAAATTTTCCCATAGGACCTATTAGACAATAAGTCCACTTATTAGGACTTACACATAAGTACCCCTTTTATTTTGTATTTTCAAAAAGATTGAAATCTTATATTTTGTTTCTGACTTGTACATTCCTAATAGTTATTCAATAGAACATCTTTTGTGTATGTGCATGTGTTTTTGGTTTTCTTATCTCATGTTTTCCTACATGGTGGGATAATACTTCTTCAAGTATTTTCCATTGATCACTCTTTTATACGGTTCCCTTTCTAAGGATATGCTCCTCTTTTAAGGACTTTGAAAACCTTAAATGGTACCTCCCAATTAGGAAACCATTTTCCATACTCTAAACTTTTTGTTCCAAGAAGCAAAATGGTTTTCCAAACTAATCTCATTCAGAGAACACTTTATGTTTTACTTTCTTGTTATAACTCATCTCTACATTCTTTTGTGCTATCAAATGATTAAAAGCAAAGATCCTCTTTTCTTCTAAGTCTTGTAATCCAATTGACATGGCTTCACTATATTCATCCATTGGGATGTTTAGCTGTTGAGCTAGTCGATTGGACCTCACAGCAACTTCTAAGGGGAATACAACATCATGTTCATACACCAACTTATATGGAGTTGTTTTTGTACTATTTCTCTTAGAATTTCTGTAGGCCCACAATACCTTAGATAATAGGTTGTGCCAATCTCTAGGATTGTCCTCAATCATTCTCTCCAAAGTATTCCTCACAATTTTGTTCGTTGCTTCAGCCTGCCCATTTGCTTGGGCATAGTAAAGAGTGGAATTTAAGATTTGGATGCCATGCTCTGTGGCAAACTCCCTTATCTCATTCTCATTGAACATAGTTCCTTGATCGACAGTAATGGACTAAGGCAAGCCAAATCTATGGATCATATTCTTCTTAAGGAACTTAATAGCCTGGGTTTGTGTGACAACTTTCAATGGGATTGACTCCACCCATTTGGTGAAATAATCAGTTGCCACCAACAAATATTAGTGTGCCTTTGAAGAAGGTGGAAATATCTGGCTTATCAAATCCATTGCCCAATCTTTGAAAGGCCATGGCCTTGATATTGAATTCAAACTTATAGCTGGGACTCTTTGGACACTGTCATGCTTTTGGCAACTTTGGCATCCCTTAGCATATATGATGCAATCCTTTCTTATGGAAGGCCAAAAATAACCATATATACTAATTAACCATCTCATTTTATCCCCAACTTGATGAGCTCCACAAATGCCTTCATGTGCTTCTGCCATTGCCTTTATTTGATCTTCTTGGCCAATGCACAACAAAGTCAACCCATCATGTGCCTTTCTAAACAAATTATCACCCATGATGACATAGTTTAAGGTTTGGTACTTTACTTGCCTATCACATACTTCATTAGGATTAGACAAGTACTTGATTAGAGTGAACCTCCAATCATTTTCAGACACCTCTAAGGTCATTACTGATAAGAAATTTATATGGCTGTATTTAAAGGCCAAGAAATTTCTTTTTTGAATGACTCTTTCCTAGGCTCCCTTAGGAATTTTCAATCTTGATGCTACTTGAGCCATTTCATTGGACTCTTCATTTCTATCATATACATGTGTGTGAAAGATACATGGTCAAAGAAGCTCATTAACCATTTAACCTCGGTTAAATACTCTTCTAGAGTTTTTTTCACACAGTTAACCATACAATGTCCATAAAGCTGTGCAGACATATATGGAACATAAATTTTAACCTTAGATACATATGTGTGATGCTATATATATACACATCAGTCCTTCGTCACCTTTATATACAAATTAAACAAAATGGGACTTAGCCCAGTATACGGAGTATGAAACAACTTGTTCTGACACAAACAAAAAGAAATGAAACTGAATTCACAAATTCGACCACTTAAAGCATTTCGAAAACCTCCTTGGGAAGTGTACAGGTTGGCTGACACAAAACAAATCCAGGCAGTAGCTTAGGCCTGATCACCTACATACATAAATAATACAGTGAGCTAGAGCCCAGTGAATAATAACAGAGTAAAGGTTTTATGAATGATGTCCACAATAGATTCAGAAATTAGAATTCGGATCAGAAACAGATTCATATTCATATTCAGATTCTCACAGATAATCATACATTGTACATCCATTAGCGTTAATAAATCTGATGGCTCATGAATACATGAGACGCACAGATAACCTATAAAGGGACATATGTAGAGCAAATAACTAGTTATGCATAACCAACCTTGGTATCAAGTAACATATAACATATCACATGATGCTAAGGATACCATAATACATTTCAGAAAATTGGACATTCATTCATGATTCACAAACTCACATTTCAGAAAATAGATCATATCGTATTAGTTAGAAAATACTTAAAGTTGAACATAGCTTTATTGAGTTATTACTCACAGATGGCTCTAGTAACATAACGGACAGAGCAAACAGATCAGATGAACTATGGTTCTTGACCTACACAGACACGCTCTGCCGGTGCTTAACTTATTACTTTTCTTTCTTGGTGTATTTATAATCCTTATCCTCATTATTATAGCTTAATCATGGCTTAGGAAGGCCTAGGATGCAATGAGGATGCAAAAATGCATTTGAAAACACTTAGCCAAAATTTTGAAAATAGGGTAGTTCGCTCGAGCGGTCTGCAAAGTCTATAAAAGTACTAGATGCTCTCATTTCACGCTCGAGCCAACTTTTGGTCGCTCAAGCCAAGGTTCAAAACAAAGAGTGGTCATTTGAGCGCAACTTCTGTCCCTCGAGCCAACCCCCCAAACCCTGCAAAACTTTTGAGAGCTTGAATTTTACGCTCAAGCGATGAGACCAAATTTTGAAATTTCCAAATTATTGTTCAAGATGCAAAACTCAAATTCAAAGCTTCAAAACACATTCTTTGGGCCCAAAACTTGAGAAAACATGTAGACAATGATAGAACTTCATGAATTGCAAGTCATTTCGCAAAATCAAAACCCAAAAACAAGCCAATTGTTCAAAATCAAACTTGAAATGTTTATGTATATAACATGCACGTATTAACATGGTGTTTTTCTTTCAAAACACGATCCAAGACATGATCAATTGAGATAAAATGGTATGGAATATAATGAATTTTCAAAACAAGGTTAAAACAATGACATACATGGAAGAATTCTTAGAAAACAAACTCAAATTATGATGAAACGAGCATGCATGCATGATTTGCTTCCCAATTCTACTTCCTCAGCTTGAATTATACATTAATCAACTTGATTCTCTTGGATTCTTATGTAAGCTAACTTAATGTCTCAAATTCAAGGTTGAATCTCTTACCCAGGCTCTCAATTCTCTTGAATCTTAGCTATTCCTTGTACGATTTTTCCAATTCTTTCAATTTTCCAAGCAATTCTTCATTTTCAAGCTTTGATCTCAATGTTCTCTCTTCTCTTCATCTCCCTATGTTTTTGTTAAAGAAGATGATGGCAATGAAGTGTTTTTTAGGCTTTTAGAATTAATTAGCCTTATATAGGCTCAATTAGTGGAGAGAAATTAATCCTTGATTAAGCTAATCAATTGGTATTATTTTATTCTAATTATTTGATTCTGAATCAAATTCTAATTAAACCTACTATAAAATTCAAAAAATCCCAAATAACACGTATACCTAGGCAATTTTATGTTCGAATGCCGATAAGGCCTTTAATTCGCATATTGAAATAGAAATTTAGACAGATATTCCTACGTCAAACAGATATAAGCACAATTAACGCAAAACACATGCAATTATCTCAAAATTCTTCTTAATTACTCATTAGGCATTCTTAGTCATGATTTATTGACTAATCACTGGTCGGGGTTGTTACACCATTCTAGTTCAAATTCCAAGCTTTGGGATTTAGGATTAAGAACATACTTCACAACTTTGAGGGTAATCAAAAGGAAGTTTGGAAATTAAGAAGTTCATTCTTTCTTTGGAAGATGAATTTTCAATTTCTTTCATTTTCTTGCATTTTCTATCTTTTATTTGTTTTCTTGCTTTAATTTCATATTATTTACGTTGTCATCTAACGAGAAGTGGTTAGTTGAGCCATCTACATATTCCTCGTTTGCTCTTTTCTCGGTGTTGCAAGAAAATAGGTTTTGCTAGGCCTAGTTGGCCGGTCGGCTAATTCTTTGGCCAGTTAGTTAACTTCTTCTGGATGGAACAGAGTAGTCTTCCGGCGTTGAGCATAATGGTTTCCGGTGATCATCAAGACCTACATCTTCTGTTTTCTTTTCATTTGAGAATTTTGTGAGGTTTTTATTTTGTTGTAATATTGTTTCCTCTTCTCTCTTATTCGAATGTGTAATTATTCAAGTGTTGTAATAATTCCTCACCCCGCTTCTTTATATCTCGTTCTTTTACTTGCTTTCTTTTATTTGTACATATATATCCTATTTTTTTCTTTTCATCATATCCATGCTTTGTATCCATGTTTCATGCATATTGATTCGGCTAAATTTGCATTTATGGATTTAATCAATTCTTATGTGATTATGTGTGCTACCTCATGTTCTTGAGAGGATTCGCATGTCATATATTAGAAGTCGAATCTTTAATTGCATCTCATGAGTGAATTGCATTAGGATTTTGTATATATGATAACGCATATTTTACTAACTTTGTTTTGTAGCTATTTGCGAGACATCAGTAAATATGTAAGTTTTTATGTTTTAGCATCCCACTTGTATGTGTTTTTCTTACTATATTTAGCATTCTACTATGAGGCTATTTGGTTATTTGATATAACTCTATGAATTCCAATGGATGGAGGTTATGTCGCTTAATTTCGAATGATGTTGATTTTCATGTTTGCAAATTCAATTTCTTTGAGTTGTACATTTTCAAAACCCTTTCAAAATACATGAAATCAAGTTGTTCCAAAATGAATGACATAGTCTATACTTGTTTGCTTCATATAGTAATTTTTAGGATTTATTAACTAATCAGAACATGAACATATAAAGTAAATAAAACTTGTATCATGGTTTAGTAGATCACGATCTTTTGATCAGGTGAGAGGGGGTGCTCAATTAATGCATTTCCCTCTCATACCTAAGGTTCCGAGCCAAGATATCTTTGGTTATGACGGACAGTTGCCTTGGCACGAGTCATGGGTTTCCTAATTTCCTAAAATATTAGGTGGTGACTCTAAGATCTGGTGATGCAGTCCATTTTTGTAAAATGTTTTGTAATAAATTGGATTTTCTATGAAAGTTGTCAGATTTAGATTCTCATCTATCTTTGACATTGCACTCATGAGATTAGATCAAAGAGTTCGGGAGCCTGAACTGTTTTACACGTGTGGATACATCCCGAGCAATGTTACAGGTATATTTGTTTGTCAGGAACAATCAGGACAATGCCTACACCAACCCCCTTACCTATTTTAGATCCATCAAACATTAGCCTCTAGGGATCAGTTCCTATCATATGAACCTCAAATAGATTTGGTTCAACAGGCAGACATGGACGTTCTGGTAGAAAATCTGTTGGAGCATGTCGTTTCACTGCTATCTATGGCACATATTTGTAACAATATTCAATCAAGGCCGAAATCCACTTGCCTTGTTTGCCTCCTAAAATAGGCTTAAACAACATGTATTTTATCACATCAGTTTGTGCCACAACAAATACCTCTGAAGGCAGCATATAATGCCTAAGTTTTATGGTAGTAAAGTATAAAGCCAAGCACAACTTCTCAACTGAGGTACAACATCATTCAACCTCCTACTTAAGAAATAAATGGCCTGTTCATGGCCCATATCATTTTCTTGGGCCAACAAACAACCAATCGACAGGTCACATGCTGAAATGTAAAGCTTTAAAGGCTTTCTTGAGATAGGTGGCATAAGAACTGGAGGATTGGCCAAGTAACTCTTGATCAAATTAAAAGCTTTTTGGTGACATTCCTTCCACCTAAACTCATAATATGACTTTATTTCTACCAAGGAAGAAAATACAAGAGTTTTTCTAGCTAGATTTGCAATAAATCTTCTTAGGAAATTGATTTTTCCAAGAAGACTCTATCACTCTTTCTTGTTGTTTGGGTGTTTGGCTTCCAATATAGCCTCAGCTTTATTAGCACCTACTTCTATGCCTTTATGATGCACCAAAAAGCCCAAGAATTTACCTACAGTCACCCCAAAGACACATTTCAAAGGTTTTATCTTTAACTGATGATTCTTCATTCTTTGAAATGTCTGTGTAGACACCCCATTTTTAACCGTCCTCAAGACTTGGACGTCATCACTTGTGCATATGATGATTGTGATTGCGTGTGTTCGTTTTGAGTGCCCGAAGTCCTCGGCGGAGCACCCTGTCTTTGAGCCTTTAAGCCTTGTTTTTTTCTATGCCTTGTTTTGGACCAAGACTTGGTGTCTAGACCTTGTGGTGACCTGTCGGCTACCACCATAGGCTATCGGCCATGGATCATGGTTGTCAGCCATTGGTGTGGCCAGTTGGCTACCAGTGGTGGCTGACAGCCACCAGTGTCTTTTTCCAGATATTTGTTGATAGTTGTGACAGCTGTTAGCACACTGAGCTGCATCTCCCTACATGTGTATGGGAGGATGTTTCTAAGCTCAAGGCATGTTTTTCTATATATATGGGGGTTCTTCACCCATTGTTGAGGATTAGAAATTTTGGAACAAAAAATCTCTCTCTCTCTCTAGATTTCTCTCTCTTTCTCTCTCTTGCAATTTTGTGTTTAGTTGCTTGTTTTCTCTACACTTTTACATACACTACCTTAATCAAAGTTGTTTCTCTTTGGGATGAGGTTATTTGAGACCCTCTTTGAGCTCTAGCAAGTGGTTTTAGCTTGGTTTGGTGCCTAAACTTGAGCTTTGCTTCAAAGGTATAACACTTGCCTTGTTTACTTTGTTTCAATATACTTGCTTTACCATCTTTTCTTACTATTTTGGGGCTGGTTTTAAACTGTAAAAAGTTCTTTTTTTGTGACTTAAAAGTGGTGGTTTGAGACCTTTTTAGTTACAAGGTGGTTCACCCTTCTTGCTTCTTAGTTTGTGAAGTTTTTGTGTCTTTATTCATCACTTTCAACCAAATTTTTTGGGCCTTTTAACCACTGAATTTTAGAGGTTTTTCAGTGGTAAAAAACTCATTTTGCAGTCCAAAATTGGAGGGGTTAGCCTCTCCTCCTTGTGTCTTATTTACATGCCTAGCTAGCCCCATGTATTAGCTTAATGTTTTAGCTTTTTGTGGCTCAAGTCCAACATATTTTACACTCTATTTTGAACTATTTTGCCACTGTTTTGGCTGTTTTGTCCCTTTTGAGTCTTGTTTTGCATAGTTGTAGTGTAAATTCCTTCACTAGCTTAATGTTTTATGGCTTTAACAACCATTGGTTTGAGTTGGTTGCATGTTTTAGTGCTTTTATCACTCATTTCTAGCACTTAATCATCTCTGCAACCTTCCTTCTTTCTTGATTTTATTTTTGCTTTGAAAGTGGTTCAAACCATTTGTTTGTTTAAAGCATGAAATTGAGGTGTTTGTATTTAATGGTTTAATCCCTTTTGGGGTTCATTACCAATGGCATGAGGTCTCTTTCATACCTAAAACTACCTTTGGTTTGAGCCCTCTTTCCATTAGAGGACGCTCACCAATGACCTTAATGGATTGAGGAATGATTTGGTAATTAAAATGAGTAAACAAAGTTGGCAAGTAAAAGAGGCAAGATAAGCATCTCTTTGTGTTGCATTGCATTTGTTCAAATCGGACGTTAATTTGGACACAAGGAAAATGGGACATTTCATACTCAAAAGTGATGAAATGTGCCACTTTCCTCGGACTCTATTGCCCTTGATTATGCATGATAGGGTGATGGACATTTTGGTCTCATTTTGCATTTATTAAACTTGCACAATTGGTTTCACAAGCCATCATACAATGAAATTGCTTGATTAATGGTTTATGAACCAAATTTTGTATCCCCTTTGATTTCCCCATGAAAAGGAGAGGCAAAGTGTGCAAACAACCTTTGAGAAATACACAGTTTTGCTCTCTATTGCAGCAAGAAAGTTCAGGATAGCAGTGGCTGACAGCCACCACCAGTGGCCAACCGACCACCACCAATAGCCGACTGACCACCAATGGTAGCCGACCGGCCACCATTGGTAGCCGACCGGCCCCCTGTCGGCCACCAATGAAATTTGTACAGTGTGTTGGTAAGATGGAGTAGAGGTGTTCTGCAAGTGGGAAGAATTTTCAGTGATCAAATGTGTAAACAGAGACTTGAAGCAGCAAAACAGCGGCTTTTCAGGTGGAAACTGAGCACGTGCATAAGCCTCCCTTGCATTTCAAGCTTATTTAACGCTTAAATATCTAGCTTAAATACGTTTTGTAATTAATTAGTTGTAGCTAATTAAGTGTTGTAAATAATTAGTTAGTTTAACTAGTTATTCGATTTTAGTTTGTAATAATTAGTTAACTAGAATAGTTAATTAGTTTCCAGTTTTGTAACAATTAGTTAGCTTAATTATCATAGCTAGTTAGCTCTTATTCATTCGGACCCTCCTTCGCGAGGGCGTAAAGTTGTAATAAGTGTGCGTGCGTGTGTGTATGTCTTCCAACCCCACATCTTTCTTCCTTTTATTTAATCGCTTTTGATAGTTAGATTATGGTCATGTCTTAATTAGCATACCTTATGCTTGCATCCATTCATTCGTATTGCACGCACCGAGGCTCGCCGCTTCATTCAAATTGCCTTGTCATTTCAATACTTTTTTGAATACGTGTTTAATCGCGTGTTGTTCAAATCAATCCACATGCCATATTAGTAGCCGAGCCTATTAATTGCATTCTTCGCATGCGTTGCATTAGACATCTTGTGTAGTTAGGATCATGCATCTTTCTAACTAGTTTCTGTTGTAGCTTGGAGTACTAGGTGAGTTTTTACGCTTTAGCATACTTGCATGAGTGTGAATGTTGCCATGATTCGCATGCTTGCCATGAGGCTATGTGCTTAAAATGCTAAACTGCATGAATGCCTGTGGATGATGGCTTGTTGTTTGAATTTGAATGATTCAACAAATGTGCGTTTTAAGTCCACTTTGTTGAGTGGCAAATCATATTTTAAGCCCACTATGTTTGGTGGAAAATCCTCAATCTTTAAGCCCAATTAAGGTGGCAAATTCAAACCATTTTCGCAAACAAACACGAGTTGAATTGTTCCAAATTGAGCAAACTAGTTTATACTTGCTTGTGCGCATCACATAGTAAAGCTAGTTTAATAACCGGAATAAGAACATATAATGTTTATAAAAAATCATATCATGATTAGTAGTGGCCAATCTTTGATCGGACGAGCGGGGGTGCTCAATTCATGACCTTCCCCTCTCGTACCTAAGTTCCCGAGCCGAGGCAACTTTGGTGATGATGGACACGTGGCCTTTGGCACGAGTCAGGGTTTCCTATATTTGCCCAAAACAAAAAATATTTAGGTGGCGACTCTGTGTCTGGCAAAGTAGTCCAATTTTGGCATTATTTGATTTAAAATTGATTTTCCAAAATGATTTGCCAGATTTGGACTTTTTGGTGTTTATCAATTTCATATTACACTTGTGAGATTAGATTCAGAACCGCGGGAGTCCGAACTGTGAGGCCTTTCTTTCAAACCTTCTGAAAGGGGGCGCGAAAAAGACGAGCCACAATTTCTGGCGACTCTGTTGGGGACTTAGAAAACTTGACTCGAACTCATGATATGATATTTTATCTACACTTATGTGTTTCTTTGCATTTGCAATTGCATTGGTGCACCTAAGTCACAGTGTTTGCCATCTGTTATTCCTGAACAGTTTGCCGAAGGCTTGCTTGGAAAAGCTTGCCAAAAGGCTGACCGGTTGCGGGCTCTGCTACGATGGGAACACAACCCTTGGATCTAGACTACCGCTGTACCGTTTGATGCTCCTTTCACTTCTCGGTGTTAGGTGTGAGAGGTATATTAGGTAGTCTTGCTGAGGTACCCTTTTTGGCTAATCGGCCTAGTTGCATATCGGAAACCATAGAGACTGTTCCAAACTAGAACAGGTTGCTTACCCGAATGCAGGAATTGTGTGAAGCCGCTTGTTGTCCATAATGAACCCTAGTTCCTGACGAAACTAGGACAGGATAACCCTACCCCATCATAGGGGTGTTTTGGCTCTCACTTGCTTGATATGTGCTTTTAGAGTGAAACTCTGCAGAAATGTATGTATCAGTAGCAAGTCTGGGAATCAATTTTTGGGAGGCAGAATTCAGTTTTGAGCATGGTTCTACAGCTTTGATTACATCAGTGTACTGATTAGAATCTAAGCAGAGGTGTTGTGCGGTTTCTAATTTTTGCTTTCTTTTGCTTTATTTCTTTTTGCAAGGTAGTTTTCACCATTGCTTCAGACGATTCTGTTACCCCCCAAGCACTCTGGACCCGAGTGAGAAGACTTTATAGATCTGGAGATCTTGTCAGAGGACAACCAGTGTTTGTTTTACTCCCGCCGGCTACCAGACGGAGGAGAATCAGGTAGAATTCACCAATCCAACAATCAGCTTTTACTTTGCCCATGCCCAGTCAGGCCCAGTCTTCTACTTTTACTCTGGAAAGAGAGTATTCACCAGTTCTGATAGCTCAGCATCCCCCAATCAGCATGGAAGATATGCTTCGTCAGCACCAGTAGACCATTGAGACTATGCAGCTAGATGTTGCCCAACAAGCTGAGGTCACAGCCCGCCAAGCTGAGGTTGTAGCCCACCAAGCATAAGTGATAGATAGGCTTCAGCAACAACAACCACAACCGGCAATAGCCTCTGTATCCCATGCACCCCCAGTGGGAATTCCAGCACCCGGGGTCACAATCAATGTCCAAGAGAATATGGGCATCCCGGCAGATCCGATCCCACCTCAGACCTCAAAGGCACCAATTTACCAAATGGAGGCACCGTTTGAATTTAAGGTTGACCCCACTGCATTGAAGGTCAATAAGCTAGAAAAGCTCTTCAAACAGGCGCAGGGCATGAATTCAATCCCTAACATTGAGGATGGACACATAGATTCTACAATAACTCTGCCAGACAGATTCAAGATGCCACACATAGACCAGTTCGACAGCTTCAGGGATCCTATGGTCCATCTACGATTATTCTCTAACATCCTACGACCAATGGGTCTCACCAGACTACAGAAGTTGTCGCTTTTCGGCCGGACCCTGTCGGGTATAGTGGCCATTTGGTATGCCAAGCTTGAAGACTCTATGAAGAGAAACTGGGAGGAAATGGCCAAGGCCTTCATCACGCAATACTCCTACAATACCTAGATCGAGGTCACAACCCATGATCTCAAAACGACCCGCCAGGAGCCAAAGGAGGGTTTCTTGGATTTTGTGACCCAATGGAGGGCTAAGGCCTCTATGATGACTATCCGGCCATTTGAAAAGGACCAAATGAGAATGGTGGTCCGTAACTTGCAAGGAAGATTATTACAGAAGATGATAGTCTTGCCTTTGTTTACATTTGCTAAGCTCCATGAAATAGGAGTTCAAATTGAGGATGCGATGAAGCAGGGGCTGATAGACCATGAAAAGGAATAGCCCAAAAGGCCCTTTACACGCAGCTCCAATGCAGCCACGACTGGTGGCACCTCTGCATGGCCTTCGAATGTGTGAAGGAACTACCGGCTTAGGCAAGCCCATGGTCTGGCGCAAGAACATCTCACCTAGAAACCAGGCGCAACAAACCGGGCGCTCGAACAAAAGCCGATAATGGGAGCCTCTCCAAGATCCAGCGAACTGGTCTTTAACCCTGGCTGGCATCGTCGCCCAAGGCTGCCAAGTGATCTGTAAATAGAGAACGCACAGATTGTTAGTGGCCATCAGATATTGAAGCATGAATTAGAGCTCAAGTAAAATGAAAATAACTGTGAGTTTTGAGTTACCTTTGTCGCGGTCACAGTGTCGAAGTACCGACGGAAGAACGGGAAGGTCTCCCTGGTCCTCCGCAAGCATCTACCGTCGTATCGATGAGTGTACAGCACAACGGGGGGCATCTCCACCTTCGGCTCCGGAGCAAGAGTCAGGAAATATGCATACACCCAAAGCTGTAAGGGAAGGGGCAATAGTGAGTATACAATATATAGTGTACGAAAGTATGAACGAAGATACAGAGGATGTAAAATGTACGGTGCAGAAAGCACAGTATATGGGTGTAAACAATGCAGTGTGCAGTGTACAGAAAGTGAAAAGTAGAAAGCATAGAAACAGAAAGCGGAAAATATAAAACATAAATGTAAAGTGTACCTCACAGGCTCGCCAGTAGCCTTCGACTCTATCTCCACTCCTGCGGGATGTCGAGCTCATATAGCCATACAATGTGGCTAGGCCAGCACCGCCCCAATTATAGAGTCTGACTTGAGATAAATCTATCAAGGTGCTCAAAAGATACAATCCTACAGTGTTCGCCCTGTTCGCGAATAAGGTGGTGTCGAAGAGGAACATCAAGAAGCCTCGAGCGTAATGCTCGGTCTCCTCTAGGGTCTCTGGCTCGGTCCCCCAAAATTGCCCCGTGAACCAACTGTATCGCACCATCCCCGATCGAAAGTGAGGTGGGCGTGTCCCTAACAGATTAGTCTAGGCGGCCTCCTACTCACCTATGTTTGTATCATAAGGAATCGAGTGAACCCCTACTCCTATGCCGGTGAGCATAGAGAAGTCGTAGGGAGTCATTGTCATCTCCCCCGCAGTAGAGAAGTGGAAAGAGTTGGGGTATCACCTCTCTACTAATGCTCCAAGTAAGGACTGACTCGCGATGAGGCGCGACAACCCCATGCAGAATAAACCAAAGTCGGCCTCGTCGATAATGTGGAGGACATTGACTGGAAGCTCCATACACCAGTCCCTCGCGGACATGACTCCATTACCTCTAATAGAGCGAGAATCCTCTTATGATCACAACAGTGATATACAGTGGTATGAGAACAAGTAGATGAAAAGGCAGTGTAAGAAATACAGTGCAAAAGTGTGATTAGGGCAAGAAATGCAATGTAAACAATATAGTTGAAGCAAGGAACATAGTTAAAGCAAGAAATGCAATGTACAGTGATGAAAATATGAGAATACAGTGCATACCTCGGTGGCGTCGTAAGATAAATCGGAATCCAGCTCTCGTAGCAAGAGGTCCTCTGGTGCACCTCGCGCAAACCATTTGAAACCCCGGATACTCTCGGGTGGTAGCACATGTGTCTGAGGATGATATGTCATCGGATCAAAATGTCGAATCCTGGGTGGTAGTAGCACTTGCTCGGGCTTCACCTCCATCTCTGGCAACAACTAGGGTGGAATCTCCAAAGAAGCTCCATCATGGGATAGATCATCCGCCATGTGGAAAGAAGACGGAAAGTTCGCGAAAAGTGAAGGAAATGAGAAAAATAGGTAGAAAATGCCAAAAGTCAACCCTAAGAGAGAGAAAAGGGAAGAAAAAGTCAAAGCTAGGAAAAAGGCACCAAACCCAAGAAGAACTCGAGGGAAACAAGCCTCAAGTGGTGAAACTCCAAGAAAAAGCACCAAAAACAAATTTCAATCGGTTCAAAACGAAATAAACTAAGAGGGTTTAGCAAAGAAAATGTGCGTGGGGCATTGGAAAATGCGTAGAAAGCGTGGATCTAGAGAGAAGGAAGGTCTAAAGAGAGAGATGGTGAAATTTCGGATGTCTTGGTGCGTCGAAATGAAGCCCCAAGCTTTATATGTAAAGACCCATGTGTGGAAAGACCATTTTGGCCCAATCTGCCATCGGTGGCCGACAAGCCCCATTGGTGGCCGACAATGTTTAGGGGTGGCCGACAGGTGGCCGACACCCTCGCCTTGAGACCGTGCAGTGCCCAGTGCCCCTCCATTGAGTTTTGATGCAGTTTTGTATCCTTATTTCTTAAGAAATGCATGGGATGTCACTGTTGAGTTCAGATTGCCACTGCGGAAGCTCCAAAACGTGTCTTCAGTGTATGATGTTCATTGCTAGTCAACATGAATGAGGTGTATCCTTTTAAAACATGTTGCAACTCGTCCGAGAGGTAAATCGGAAGTTGCTACTCAATTTGTTATGTTGAGAATGCGCTTTCATCCTTGCATACAATATACATTGTGGGCATGCATAGAATGTACATTTTACACATATGGTTTTGCATAGAATATGCACTTCTCCCTTTATGCAAAGAACATGCTTCTAATTTATTTTGCATAGAACATGCTGTCAATACATTTGCATAGAACATGCCTTAACATTAGTGCAATTATGCATAGAACATGCCTTAACATTAGTGCAATTATGCATAGAACATGCACCCTTAATATGTTGTACTTGTTGAGTTTTTTTTCTTACGCAGGTATGATATTGTATGTATGGTTCATTCAGCAAAGCCAACACAGTCAAACGATATTGTATGCACAGTTTGTTCAGCGGAGTTCCCGGTGAAATCATTCGTGCCCTTCGAATCTGTCACGACCCAAACCCGGCCCTATGGGTTTAGCACCGTAACTGGCCAGTAATCCGAGATTACCGAAGGCCTGCTGAACAGTAATACAGTAAAACAGAGTACAGGGCCTGGCGGAAGCCAATACAGTAAGTGACTAGTGTCCATTGAGCTGTGAAAATCTGTATGCCAAAAACATTTTTCATGCATTCATACAGTTCAGAACAGTACAGTCTATACGATCATATACAAACATTCAATACGGGGACCTGATCCCTCGATAACAGTACAGTGAAACAGTAGACAGTCTATACAATAGTACAAAACAGTAGGGAGACCGATGGGGGACACAAAAACACCCCAAGCCATAGCATGGCAACTCGGAACCTCGCAGTGAGGCACATAGGCTGGCTTGACAAAACTGGGGACCAACCCACGGTCCTAGCTCCGGTCTGGCTGCTGAGAACCTACATATATATATAAACAGTGAGCTAAAGCCCAGTGAATAACAATAAGTGTAAAGAGGTTATGAATGAATGTCCTTACAATAATGAAAACAGTTCATTAAACAGTATTTCAGTCTTTCAGTATTTCAGTCAATCAGTCATATGTGGTACATCCAATAGCCTATAAACAGTAGGTCCAGAAGGACCGGGTCTTAGCAGACCCAACAGTAGTGATGGCCATCAATCAATAAACAGTATGGTTCCACAAGGAAACCGACAGAGCTCTGTAACAATAACAGTAATCAGTAAGTGCTAAGGATGCCACAGTACAGTTCACAATACAGGACATACATTCATTCAATAAACAATATCAGTTCAGTAAACAGTTCTGTTCAGTATTCAAAAGATAACCATTTTGAACATATCTTTACACAATCTGTTACTCACAGAGATTGGGCTAATAGCAGCTAGAGCGCGTCCCCGAAGCCAACCCTAAACAGTTAACAAAATGAACACACTCTAAGTTTAACAGTTGGGGAAGTACAATAATTAACTTCCTATTATGCCTCGGTGTGTTCTACATCTATATCCTCATTAAGATGCCTTAAACTAGGCCTAAGAATGCCTAGGATGGGATGAGGATGCAAAGATGCACTTAGAAAACATTTGCAGAATTTTCAGTGAAACAAGGCCTCCGCTCGAGCTCAGGTTTCCCCGCTCGAGCGTACAAGCAAACAAAGGTCCCCGCTCGAGCGTACATTCCCCCGCTCGAGCGGACTGAAGAATGGTGCAAGATGCTGGATGCTCGATTTCTCCGCTCGAGCGTGAAACACTCCGCTCGAGCGAACTGTAGAACAAGTCGAAGAAAATGCTGGGAGCATGAATTCCCCGCTCGAGCGGCACTTCCCCCGCTCGAGCGGACGGCCAAAATCTGGGAAATCCATATTCAACCTCCAAGTTCCAAACCAAGTTTTGATGTTCCCAATTCGATCCTCTTGAGCCCATTTTCTGGAAAACTCTTTTAAACACATAGGATAACAAGTTATAAAGCTCAATTTAAGAAATCAAGGCCCAAGGGTGTTTAATCAAACTCATTTTCAAACTAGTTTTCAAGAACAACATGCAAACATGACATGCATGAGTTTTTAACCAAATTCAAGCTCCAAGTCTAGCTCTATTGAGCTCCAATCTTTGGAAACAAAATGAAAACATGGACTATAATATAAACATGGACATGCATGTACAATCCACCATGTATTCAACTTCCAAATGCACCAAAATGGCCATGCATGCAACAATTAAGGTCCAATTCAACATGTATGAGCAAATTCATGGCCTAGCTCTCTAATTGGGCATGAACCATGCAAAATGAGGCTCAAAGACAACAAGATGGAGATGAAGTCACTTACCTAAGTCTCAATTACAAGGTTGAAAGCTCAATCTAGCAATCTATGCCTCAAATCTTCAAGTTCTTCTAGCAAATCACCAAGATGAACTCAACTCTCTCCCTCTCTCTACTATGGTCGGCTAGAGTGAAGCAAAATGGGCTGATGAAATGCCTTGGTCAAGTGTAAAAGGCTCTAATATAATAAGACATAAATGTCCACTATAGGTGGCAATTTGGGAAATAAGTCCAACCTCTCAATTAATCAATATTTAATCTAATTTAATCATTCCTAATCAATTTTCAGATAAATATACCATTAAATCACAAATATTCTACTGATTCCGAAACTCTAAACGGTTCCTAATTCGGCCGCCGATAAGGCCTTCAATTAGCAGTTTAAACATATAAATTCTAACAGATAATCAATCAATCAAACAGATGCAATATGCAATTCAACAAATAACTTATTCAATTTCAGTTTCGATTTCAATCAGTTCATTCAGTACTTCAGTTAATCCAATTATCAGTCATTATCAGTTCAGTTTAACAGTAATCAGTACGTAATTCAGTAGGTTATCGATAATCAGTACAAGGGTTGTTACAGAATCACATCCTTTTACTTCCTCTCCTCACACGTGAGAAGCGTTGGGAGTACTCCTTTTGGTTAAAAACATTTGGGTGTGTCCCGGTGTTCACACTTCCCTTTGGTTAAAAACATTCGGGTGCGTCCCGATGTTTGCACCACTTATTTTGGTTAAAAACATTCAGGTGCATCCCGGTGTTTACAGTAATCCCTTCGGTTAAAAACATTCGGGTGCGTCCCGGTGTTTACACCAACCCCTTCGGTGAAAAGACATTCGGGTGCGTCCCGGTGTTCACACCTCCCTTTGGTTAAAAACATTCTGGTGCGTCCTGATGTTTACACCACATTTTCCCCTCATGCGTGAGACGCGTTGGGATTGTTTGTTTTGGTTAAACACATTTGGGTGCATCCCGGTGTTCACACTGCCCTTTTCCTTCCGTGTGCAACACATTAGGATTTCAGTTGAGACCTCGGGTGTGCCCGACGATTGCTCTTTGCCTTTCCTGCGCGTTGCGTAGTTAAGTTTGCATAATTTTCTTACATTCTTTCTGCATGAAATGTGGTTTGGTTCGCAATTCTCATGTGTGGCGTGTTTACTTCCTTACTTTTGTATTTGAGGTTGCTATACCTTGTTTCGATTTGTTTGAATGTGGTGTTTTCATTGCATAGCATTTGCATCTAAATATTTCATTATAGCCTCATTGCATGATCATAAGTTATGTTCCTGCATCGTGCATATCACTTGCATCATGCCCTAGAACTACGCTGGTTTGATTCCTTGCAAAGGGATACGTAGGTAGCCTACGGGCGCAACTATTTTTGTATTGCTTGTTTGTTTGTCCAAGTCTTTGGCCTTGTCAAAATGGGTCGTCTCTGGGCTTTGACATTCACTCCTGTCACTTCATGACTTCCAAGTTCTGTCAAAGAGGGGCAACTGTAGACACCCCATTTTTTACCTTCCTCTTGGACGTCATCACTTGTGCATATGATGATTGTGATTGCGTGTGTTCGTTTTGAGTGCCCGAAGTCCTTGGTGGAGCACCCTGTCTTTGAGTTTCTAAACCTTGTTTTTTTTCTATGCCTTTATTTGGACCAAAACTTGGTGTCTAGACCTTTTGGTGACCTACCGACCACCACCATAGGTTGTCGGCCATGGATCATGGTTGGCGAACATTGGTGTGGCCGGTCGGCCACCAATGTCTTTTTCCAGATATTTGTTGACAGTTGTGATAGCTATTAACACACTAAGTTGAATCTCCCTACACGTGTATGGTAGAATGTTTCGAAGCTCAAGGCATGTTTTTCTATATATATGGGGGTTCCTCCCCCATTGTTGAGGGTTAGAAATTTTGGAACAAAATCTCTCTCTCTCTCTCTCTCTCTCTCTCTCTCTCTTGTAATTTTGTGCTTAGTTACTTGTTTTCTCTACAGTTTTACTTACACTACCTTAATCAAAGTTGCTTCTCTTTAGGTTGAGGTTATTTGAGACCCTCTTTGAGCTCTAGCAAGTGGTTTTAGCTTTGGTTTGGTGCCTAAACTTGAGCTTTACTTCAAAGGTATAACACTTGCCTTGTTTACTTTGTTTCAATATACTTGTTTTACCATCTTTTCTTACTATTTTGGGGCTGGTTTTAACCTGTAAAAAGTTCTTTTTTTGTGTCATAGAAGTGGTGGTTTGAGCCCTTTTTAGTTAGAGGGTGGTTCACTCTTCTTGCTTCTTAGTTTGTAAAGTTTTTGTGCCTTTATTCATCACTTTCAAACCAACTTTTTTGGGCCTTTTAACCACTGAATTTCAGAGATTTTTTCAGTGGTAAAAAACTCATTTTGAAGTCCAAAATTGGAGGGGCTAGCCTCCCCTCCTTGTGTCTTGTTTGCATGCCTAGTTAGCCCCATGCATTAGCTTAATGTTTTAGGTTTTTGTGGCTCAAATCTAGCATGTTTTCCACTCTGTTTTGAACTGTTTTACCATTGTTTTGGCTGTTTGGTCCCTTTTGAGTCTTGTTTTGCATAGTTGTAGTGTAAATTCCTACACTAGCTTAATGTTTTAAGGCTTTAACCACCATTGGTTTGAGTTGGTTGCATGTTTTAGTGCTTTTATCACTTATTTCTAGCACTTAATCATCTCTGCAACCTCCCTCCTTTCTTGATTTTATTTTTTCTTTGAAAGTGATTCAAACCATTTGTTTATTTCAAGCATGAAATTAAGGTGCTTGTGATTAATGTTTTAATCCCTTTTGAGGTTCATTACCAACGGCATGAGGTCACTTTCATGCCTAAAACAACCTTTGGTTTCAGCCCTCTTTCCATTAGAGGACACTCACTAATGGACTTAATGGATTAAGGAATGATTTGGTAATTAAAATGAGTAAACAAAGTTGGCAAGTAAAAGAGACAAGATAAGCATCTCTTTGTGTTGCATCACATGTGTTCAAATCGGACATTCATTTGAACACAAGGAAAATTGGACATTTCATACTCAAAAGTGATAAAAATGTGCCACTTTCCTTGGTCTCTATTGCCCTTGATCATGCATGATAGTGTGATGGACATTTTGGTCTCATTTTACATTTATTACACTTGCACAATTGGTTTCACAAGCCATCATGCAATGAAATTGCTATATTGATGGTTTATGAACCAAATTTTGTCCCCTCCTTTGATTTCCCCGTGAAAAGGAGAGGCGAAGTGTGCAAACAACCTTTGAGAAATGCATTGTTTTGCTCTGTTTGCTCTGTGTTGCAGTAAGGAAGTTCAGGACAGTAGTGGCCGATCGACTACCACCAGTAGCCGACCGGCCACCATTAGTAGCCGACCGGCCCCCTGTCAGCCACCAATGAAATTTGTATAGTGTGTTGGTAAGATAGAGCAGAGGTGTTCTGGAAGTGGACATAATTTTCAGTGATCAAATGCACAAAGAAAGGCTTGCAGCAGCAAAGCAGCTGCTTTTCGGGTGGAAACCGAGCACGAGCATGAGCATCCCTTGCATTTCAAGCTTATTTAATGCTTAAATATCTTGCTTAAATACGTGTTGTAATTAATTAGTTGTAACTAATTAAGAGTTGTAAATAATTAGTTAGTTTAACTAGTTATTCGATTTCGGTTTGTAATAATTAGTTAACTAGAATAGTTAATTAGTGTCGAGATTTGTAATAATTAGTTAGCTTAATTAGCATAGCTAGTTAGCTCTTATTCATTCGGACCCTTCTTCGCGAGGGCGTAAAGTTGTAATAAGTGTGCATGCGTGTGTGTATGTCTTCCAACCCCACATCTTTCTTCCTTTTATTTAATCGCTTTTGATAGTTAGATTATGGTCATGTCTTAATTAGCATACCTTATGCTTGCATCCATTCATTCGTATTGCACGCACCGAGGCTCGCCGCTTCATTCAAATTGCCTTGTCATTTCAATACTTTTTTGGATACGTGTTTAATCGCGTGTTGTTCAAATCGATCCACATGCCATATTAGTAGCCGAGCCTATTAATTGCATTCTTCGCATGCGTTGCATTAGATATCTTGTATAGTTAGCATCATGCATCTTTCTAACTAGTTTCTGTTTTAGCTTGGAGTACTAGGTGAGTTTTTACACTTTAGCATACTTGCGTAAGTGTGAATGTTGCCATGATTAATATGCTTGCCATGAGGCTATATGCTTAAAATGTTAAACTGCATGAATGCCTGTGGATGAAGGCTTGTTGTTTGAATTGGAACAATTCAACAAATGTGCATTTTAAGCCAACTTTGTTGAGTGGCAAATCATGTTTTAAGCCCATTATGTTTGGTGGCAAATCCGCAATCTTTAAGCCCACTTGAGGTGGCAAATTCAAACCATTTTCGTAAACAAATATGAGTTGAATTGTTCCAAATTGAGCAAACTAGTCTATACTTTGCTTGTGCGTATCACATAGCAAAGCTAGTTTAATAACTGGAATAAGAACATATAATGTTTATAAAAAATCATATCATAATTAGTAGAGGCCGATCTTTGATCAGGCGAGCGGGGGTGCTCAATTCATGACCTTCCCCTCTCGTACCTAAGTTCCCGAGTTGAGGCAACTTTGGTGATGATGGACACGTGGCCTTTGTCACGAGTCAGGGTTTCCTAAATTTTCCCAAACAAAAAATATTTAGGTGATGACTCTGTATCTGGCAAAGCAGTCCGATTTTGGCATTATTTGATTTAAAATCGATTTTCCAAAATGATTTACCGGATTTGGACTCTTTGGTGTTTATCAATTTCACATTGTACTTGTGAGATTAGATTCAAAACCGCAAGAGTCTGAACTGTGAGGCCTTTCTTTTAAAGCTTCCAAAAGGGGGCGCGAAAAAGGCGAGCCACAATCTACCTTAGGTGAATTAGATGTTCCTCAAATATTTTAGACTTGATAGCCACATCATCAATATATACCTCTAAAAACCTTCAAATTAGATCATGGAATATGAAATTCATTGCTCTTAGGTATGTAGTCCCAGCATTTTTCAAACTAAAAGGCATCATTACCCATTCAAACATGCCTAATGTAATGCCCCAAATTTCTAGCCCAAATGACAAGACAGCAATCATGGCTCTTTCAAGGAAAACCAAATATAAATCTCTAAACTTACATTACATGATACAATAGTTCTTCATGCAACAATACATTAATCCAACAACAAGTAAATAAACAAATAAATACCCCCAAGGGTTTACAAGTTTCCAAGGCTTGAGCTTGGTTACACAAAATGGTTATTCAAACCCACACAAACACAGCTCTTGGCTTACACACAGAGTCACAGCAAAATGAGAGCATTGTACTCCCAACACACATACTTCCACGCCCCTAGTTGGGTGGGATCACCACATCTTCTCCTGCACAAAAATCCCGTAGGGTAAGCATAAAGCCCAGCAGGAAATTCTTAACAAAGTATATGCATTTTATAAGAGTCTCAAGAGATGAAATGCACATGCCATGTAATGCCCTTTTTGAAGATAAATCACATTTTTATCTTTTGAAAACCATCACACTCAATGATATCATGCAATTTTAATTGTTCAAAACTTAACAATTTATTTCAAGGGCGGTAAATACGACTCTGGTAATCCCTAGGCCGGTGTCTGTAAGTAGACTATACAAGTATTACTAAATTGTCATTTTTACCGGTATTAACCGGAAGGCTTGACACCTATCCGCGCAGGTTTTCGGTCTTTCACCCCGGACTCTCAGGCTAACTTATTCAATATTATCTACATCACCTATCAAGACTTACCAACATATTTACCCCAAAACCATTCCATGAAAACTTGTTTCTCAACATTCTTTTCTCAATGCAAGTTTTCAAATCAACTTTCAAAGTTTAATGTAATCAAATGAATTGATATGCCAATTTCACAAGATGAATATAAATACTTTTATTCCAATTCATCATCTAAGGAATAACACAATTCCCTCTTCTCAAGTATTCTCGACAATTAGTTATTTCAAGACAATTTTAACGTTTTGAACAATAATTTCCAAAATGAACAATAATACTCATATTCCCTGAAATTCATCATTTATATAAATATAAAAAAGAAATTTTCCAAACATCCATTTATTTTGACACACAAAATAAATATAACAATATCATTCATGGATTTTCAGTCTCCTTTAAAAAAAAGTCCCCAAATTCTAGGTTTTCTCACCAAAACTATACAACTTAAATCTTTTGAAAGAAAACTTTCCAAAATCATCTTTTCTTCAATCAATGAAGATCAAAGCCCATAAGATCATTTTAAAAGAACAAGAGACAAACCCACTTTCAAAATCGCTCAACTTCTTGAATCAAAAATCAATTTTCAAAGCTATCGAAAGATGATTTCGAAAATCATATAGATCTTGCAAAAATATATATATATAACTCTAAGAAAATCCCTACCTCAAGTTTTAAAGAAGAAATGAGATGAAACCCCCAAAATCAACGATGTCGAAACTCGACCTTCACCGCACACAACTAAGCCCTCGAGAAGTTAACCAACTTTGATGAAGAACTTATGGCAGAATTCTAATGGATCTTGAGAAATTAAGGTTTTGATCCAATTTGGCGTAGAGAAATGTAGAGATAAGGGAGAGGAAAGGGTTTTTAGAGAGAGAGAGATATACAAAAGTGATATGAAATATCAAGTTCATGAACTGATATAACATAGTCCGCTCGACCGTGGAAAGCCCCACTCGAGTGTCAAGTACATTTTCCCAGTACTTTTGCAGATAGATCAAACTTCTGGAACCAAACATTCTCTGCTCGAGTGCATAAACGGCCGCTCGAGCAAACAAGCAACTTCTAATGCATTTTGCATTTTTGCTTCGGGGGCGCTGCCCCACAACCCCGCCAAGACGCTACCCTAGGACCTGCCAAGGGGCACTGCTCCCTGGACCCCCACGAGTTGACCTGACAGCTAGATCCCCGACATACTCAGCGAAGTGGCAAAACTGGGATCGCTACACCTAAGGCTCCAGGACATCTAAAAGCAGTCTTATGGATGTCTTCTGGTTAATGAAAATTTGATTTTACCCACCATGCCCATCCATAAAAAATAAAACCTTACTTTTGGCTGCTGAATCAACTAAAAATCAGGATATTCATCCTTTGGAGTCACTAGATTCAAGTTCCTGAAATCTATGCACACTCTCAGCTTTCTATTTTTCTTTATAACAAGTATAATATTCGACAGTCATTCAACATATCTGGCTGTTCTGATAAAACCTACCTTCAATAACCTCTCAATTTCTTCTTTAACTAACAAAGTCACTTCATTAGCCATTCTTCTTGGAGGTTGTGTATGTGGAATGAAGTTATCTTTTATTGGTAACTTGTGTTTTATTACTGTTCTATCCAATCTAGGCATCTCTTCATAACTCCAAGCAAAACAATCCACATATTCATATAGCAAACCAACCAGTTTGCCTTTACTCTCATTAGGTAAACTAGCATTTAAATAGATTGGCCTTTTGTAGGCCTCAATTCCTAAGTTGAATTCCTCTAAGGGATCTTGAACATCTGCTTTGAGGTCATCAAACTTAGCAAGAGCAGCTCTCAAATACTCCAAATGCACCTCTTTATAACTCAGAAGGCTGTTGTCTATTACACATTTTGCCCATGAACAATCATTCAAAGACTTAAACTTTAACCTACTTACTAAAAAGAAATTAAAAAGCCTAGAAAAAGTAGAGTTAATTACAAGAGTTGTAGCTGTCTCATCCAGCTTGTCTTCTTCACTTGTTTGCATTTGCATCATCTGTTCCCTCTGTCATTTCTTCAATCACAAGCCCCTTCATTTTCTGCATAAGGCTTGGTTAGGCCAATTTCTCGCCCATTTGCTTGAATCAAATGATGCTCTCAAATTCTTCATTGGTTAGGCTTTTTCCTTAGGATTTGACCTCATCTTCAACCACCTCAATTGGGCCTATGTCTTCATCATATAGCACAACCTCTATGTTGTTGACATCTGCAGCAAATGGATTTGCATTTGCCCAATAGATCTCTATTCCCTTCTCTTCATCCTATTCATTGTTAGTCAAGAATATTAAAGCTTGATGCAAAGAGGATAGCACACACCCATTGAGGTGTATCCAATCTTTTTCAAACAACACATTGTAATTAGAAGTGGAATCAATTACAAAAAAATATGGTTCCCCTTAGCCTTGAACTAACCTTAAGTTGTATAGCAACAACGCCCCTTACTTCAGATGAACCTCCAATAAAGTTACTTATATTAATATCAGTAGGTAATAAGTTCTTTATGGGTTTTCCTATAGCCCTCAAAGTTTTGGAAGGGAGAATGTTAACTATGGCTCCATTGACAACCAAAACCCTATCAACTGGGACTCCGTCTAGATTTGCCCTCACATACAATGGCTTTAAGTGCTTGATCAGCTTTTCTTCAGGCTTCTGGAACCTCTTTGGGATGGCCATAATAATGTTAGCATCTTCTTTTGTAACAATATTACATTACTTTCTCCTACAGTTGACTTTGCACCATCTTGATCTTTCATTTCTACATCAACTATACCATTTTCATCATTAGACATTAATTCTTTCTCTAACTCCTTTGATGTTGAACCCACTATTGCTTTTGGTGGCACAAACCCTTCCTTTGTTTATACCAAATTCCTTGGACATCTATCTCCTTCCATTCTAAACATCATGGAATGAAATCTTCTATGTTCTCTTCTTTTCTGAGTTTTAGTTGACCTTATTTGTCTCCATCTCCCTAAAGGGAACTTTGGGTGAACAACCGCATGCCATCCTAAGTTAGGTGGCACTGGTGGTTTCACTGTTCTTGGATGCATATATGGCCTCATCCTTGAACCACTCTACTGTAGTCCCTCAAATTGTCTCACAAATTGTTGTTGGCCACTGTATGGCCTTCCAGTCTGCTGCTAGCCAATATGTGGCTTCACAAACTGTTGTTGCTGGCGAATGTATGGCCTTATTAGTATTTTTAGATTTCCATAGGGCTTAGATCCCTTATACTGCCTTAGCATGGCCTTAAGGTTGCTTGAGCCACCAAAACATCAATGAAAATGAGCTCCTTGAAATAAGAATAGAGCATCATCCTTGCCATAATCCTCTACAGGCCCAAATATTCCTAGGTCTGTTCCATCATAAAACATATGTCATTGTCAAATATTTGCAAGCCACCACCTCCCATGGTGTTGAACCTGAGACCAACATCTTTTCATATTCTCTAAATTCCATCCATAACGATGGCATTGGCTCTTTCTATTTAAGTGTCACATCTAAAGTAAATGAACATCTTATAAGGCTCTTCTTGGATCTTCTTTCCTTTTGCCTCCATGGCAATCTTTTCTATTCTCTTTTTGTAGAGCTTCTCTAACTCTACCAAGAGAACTCTAGGGTTCCTTCCTTTCTTTTTCTGGTCAGTCGACTGAAGGCCAGTAGCCACCATGTTAATGCCCACCATCTCTGGGAAGGAATCACTATCAACTACCATTACCCCTTTATTTTTCTCAGCATATTTTAACATCCCCTTTTAGATTAAATCCTGCATACAATTTCGAAATGTAACACAATTACTAGTTGAAAATTTGTTGGCCAACAACTCATCAAACAAAACATCTACTTGTGACAAGTCAAATGAATATTGTCGACTACATGCAGCCACATTTCTTTTTGCTGGCTATGTTGATGTCATATCTACAGGCTTTTTAACCTTACTCAAGGTCTCACAAACCATAGGTTTTTTACCAATTACTTGTGCCACATCAATGTCTATATCAGAGTTAAATTCAACTTCCTGGTAATAGGTGCCAAGTGAAGTTGCCTTTCTTTGTTGTTACTCTCTAATAATTGACTCATAACTAGTTGCCCTTAAAGACAACTCATACGAGTCACTAAACATCATTCCTTCAAATTTCTTTCTTAACTCAAAATCCAAACCATTTTGAGCCAATCCTATGACTTTTATCTCAGGGACATATGCATAACACATGTTTTTTGCTCTCTTAAACCTGTCGATATATTTTTCTGTTGTTTCCCTTTTCTTTTGCTTAAACTTCGACAAGTCTACCAGAGTAACTTGAGGTTTAGCTCTAAAGAACTGAGCATGAAATTGACTCTCCATTTCTTGCCAAGTATGCACAAAATTTTCTGGCAAGTTAATGAACCAAGTAAATGCAATCCTAGATAATGAGTTTGGGAACAATTTCGTGTTTAGAAAGTCATTTTGCCCTACTTCTTTACATTGTAGAACAAATCTTTTTATGTGTTCAATTGTGGACTGCCTCTCTTTTCTTATAAACAAAGAAAATTCAAGCACTTTGAAGTTCCTTGGGAGAGGTGTATTATCCACATTTGGAGGGTATGGACTCCTAAATATAGGTCTTTCTGGTTTCCTTAAACCCGGGCCATACATTTCTTGAATTAAATTCATTATCTATTACCTATTGTTCATCATAGGATCCATGCCTATGTGTTCTTGTTATTGTCCTCCTCTTTGAATTTCTGGTTGGTAGTAAGGAAAAGAAAGGCCAGACCCTCTAGGCCTTAGAGTCATTACATTAGGTTCATAGTATGGCTGTTGCGTGACATGGTCTTGCACATTCTAAGGCCTAATTTGATTAAATGGTCTATGCATTTGGTCTAACATACCATAACAGCCCACTACAGGCCTATCAAATGCATAATTGCCATACATTTGTGGCCTTAGTTGCCCCCTAGGCCTTGGTCGTAAGTCATTTGGATTATAATTAAAGACTAGGTTTGGAGGATATTCCCTCATCTCTGTGTATTTAGACACATGATTCACATTCATTCCCTCCTCATATCTTTCTTGAAGTGTAAGAGGTCTGTAGAATGATACATGTTCATTTATAGTTATATGCTTTTTAGGAGTTATAGAAGGACCCATTGTACCTTGTTTACTTGAGTCTTTTCTGTGGCTTTCCTTGACTGAGTAAGTTTAATGTTGGCCTTCTCGAACAAAGCCAATAGTTCATCAACCATTATCTGGTTCTCATGTGAAAACGTGGAACCAATTGTCTGCTAAGTTTGCAGTAAAAAAGCCTTCCTTCGATCTGCAAAAGGGCTGCTTGTTTGGCCTTTAACTCATTCAGATTCACCATCAAATTCATCTCCATCAACAACCTTTTTCTCAAGGTCTCCAAAGATCTCATGCTATTTCTTCTTAGCCATCACTCCAAATTAGACAGGTCCCACTGGGCGTGCCAAAATATGTTAGCAAAAATCTGGTTTGGGTCAAATCGACAAAGAAGATTTGATAGATAAACCAATTTTTACAAACAACTTAATCCAACAATGTGATTGGTGTCCTATACCTTGACAGATTCAAGACCTTCTTTGGAGGTTGTAATGTAAAGAAACAAGTACAAACAAACTGAAATTCGATTGATAACACTTAAATTTGTCGCTTAATTACAAGAACCAAATTACAAGCATAAATAACATTACAATCGATAGGGCTAAACTGGGTTACAAACACTGAATTATAGATAAACTACTCCTAAATTCAAGAACCACTCCTAGATAAGTTATACTACTCCTAGACTTCACATGAGTTATGAATTTGGTTGAAGGTCTTTTTTTCCTCAGATTTCCAATGTTTATATGATTTTATTGGCCATGCCATGCTGCAACATGTCTATTTGCTGGCTTCCCATATCTGCCCATAATCTACAATTGCCTTGAACTCTCTTCCTTTCTAAAATTGCCATGTGTCACACCCTCAATCTTTTTTCTTGGGCCACTAACTTTATGCCCTTTACTCTTGGACCTCTACTTCACATGATTATGCCCCATGCCGATAGAAGATTTCAAATTTATGGTGCCAACAGTAACACGTGTATATATAGTTAGACATTCGAACAGATAGTTGTATAGATAGATGCATAGATGATATTTTTGAACAAATAGATAGATAGTTAATTTTTTGAACAAATAGTTAAGCTTTTGAATAGATAATATATCATTTTGACCCAAAAAAATTTAAACTTCTTAGCTTAGGCCTCATTTGAAAACAAATTATTTTAGTAATTTTTTGACTTTTACGAAAAGATGTGTAGAAAAATAATGAGAGTGATATGACAATTTATAGTGAATTTTTGGTATTTTAATTAAAATATATAATTAACAAACGAGACCTTAATAGCTTCAAAAATTCCCCAAAGGAGTTGCTAAGACGATTGATAGAACACAGAGACAGTTTTTTTTTTTCATATTTCTTTACCTTAATATATTTTTAGTTTTACGATTATATTTTGACATTCCTGTTCCATTGTGCAGTTAAAAGTATATTAAAATAAAGAAGCAAATAAATATTTTGTTCATGGCTTTTGATAATTTAAGAGGTCCGCAGGGTCACCATTAGTTCCGTTTTGATAATTTAAATAATTTATTTTATAAGACTCTCGGTATATATTATCTATAAAAAATTTAATTAATTTAATAATTATAATATTTTTATTTTATCATGTTTATTTTATATTAAAAAATATATATTTCTTGTCATCCATCCTTTGTAATGGTATTCCACCAATAATAATTGTGAATCATCGAAAACAGAATTGTTAAAACATCCAAGTCAAAATCAATTGATAATGAGTGAAAAGGCCCTCACATTATATTAATCAAGCCTCTCGTGTGTGGCCTGATAGTTTATGAAGATGATTAAGAGGCCCGACTAAAAAATGGACTAGATGAGAGAAATAGACTCGGGTAGAAATTTGTACCATGAGAAGTGAGAGGCCACCTAAGACCTAACTTTAATATCATGTTAAAACATCTAACTCAAAATCAATTAACAATGAATATGGAGACCCTCACATTAGGGTCTGGACTGTCTCCAATCCATATCTGTGACAGTCTAGTCTAGTTCGGCCCTGTAGACACCCCATTTTTTACCGACCTTAAGACTCAGACGTCACCAACTGACTGAGCGCTCGGTGATGTTGCATATTGTGCTCGTTCTGAGGTCACAGAGTCTCGGCTGAGGGCCTTGCCTCCGGACTTCGGGACTCTTTTGTGCTTTGTCTCGGTTTGCGAACCAGGTCCTGTTTTCTCTTCCCGAAGGGAGGGAGAGGTCTCGAAGACCATCTCTCAGTGGCCGTAGGCTATGTTTCGTGGTCGTAGGCCACTATTCCTGTTTGGGGACCAGTTTCCGATTTTCGGAGCCGTCGGCCGTGCGTCTCGGTTCAGGACCGCTTAACTACCTCCGTTTGCTCCAGTTTTTGGCACACACCTTGTTTCCTCTCCTTAGAGGGACACTGTGGCCCGGGAGACCACCTTTGTGGTCGCACACCACCTCTGGTGCCTAACAGTCAGTTTTTAGGGCCCCTGGCTGCGCGTTTTGGCCCCCGAACCCTCGTTTTGTATCTGTCTTGGTTCATTTTTGGTGTGGACCCTAGTTTCATTGTTAGGAAGGTGGTACGGGGGTGGGAGACCAGCAATTCTTTTTGGAGACCACCTTTCTCTTCGTCACCCGGTTTTCTTGTTAGAGAGTTGGTCTCCCTCACTTTTGAGCCACAATTTCGGGTCTCCCATACCACCATTGTGTTGTATTCATCTGGGAGGCCACCAATCTGGTATGGCCGACCACCTTTTCTTCCTGACCCTTTTGACCCCTTGGTCTCCCTCACTTTTGAGCCATAATTTCAGGTCTCTCATACCACCACTAAGCTGCACTCACCTGGGAGACCACCAATTTGGGGTGGCCGACCAGCTTTTCTTCTTGAACCTTTTGACCCCTGGTCGGCTAACCAGGGGGAGTGGCCGGCCGACCACCTTAACTGGTCGGCCTGCTTTCTGCTTTTTGGTCTCTTTGAGCTGAAGCTAGCTGTGCCAGCTGGAAGCCTCAGAATGCATCCTCCATGCACGTGTATGGAGGATGTTTATTCTTGGTTTGAAGCTTCCAAGAGAAGCTTTGGCCTCTCTTAGAGAGGCCCTCCTCTTCCATTTCTAGGGTTGAACCTTTTGGCTAAGGCATTTGTGTGCACCTCTCCATATCTCTCTATTCCAAGCTTCAAAACTCCATTATTCTTGGCCATTTACACTACACCTCCAAGCACAACACCTACACTACCATCCTAAGTACCTTGGAGCTGATTTTCAGAGGTTGAAAAGCTCCTACCTTGGTCCAGAAGTTGCTGGAGGTCTTCTCTACAAGGGTAAGTCTCTATTTCCCTTTTTGTAGCATCATTTTGCTTCATATCTTAGCTCTATTTACAGGAATTTTTGGCCTTCGTCATAACTAGAAAAAGTCTTATTTTGAGCTGCTCTTTAAGTTTGATTAAGGTCATTTTTCTGTTGGGGGTCATCTACCCCCTTGCATGCTTCATTTCCTCATGTTTTAAGCTATGCATTAGAGCATTTGAGTTGGCCTTGGTTTGGCCTTTTAGCCACTGAAATCTAGTGGATTTTCAGTGGCTAACATATGTCTTTGAGCCTCAAAATCAGAGAGGGGTGACCCTCTCACCCCTTGTTCTCTTTACTAGCTTTGTTGGCCTTACAAAGGAGCTCCTATTTGCATGTTTTGAAGCCATGTTTCAGGCCATTATTTGCAAGTTTTATGACCTACATAAGCTCTGTCCAGAGCCCTTTTGGCCATTTTGAATTTCTATTATGCATGTGTAGAGCAATCCTATTCAAGGCCTTTCAAAGGGGTTTTTACTTGCATGCTTCCTAGCTTCATTTCAGGCCATTTTTGATGAGTTTTAGGGCCCTCATAACCTCTGTCCAGAGGTGGTTTTGTCATTTTGTATGTCTACCTTGCATGTGTAGAACAACCCCTTGCATGGCCCTCCAAAGGAGCCTATCATTCTTGCATGCATTGACTGAGTTTCAGTAGGTTTTTGGGCATATTTTGGCATGGCATACTTCTTTTTTTGGCTGGTTTGGTGAGCTCTCATATGCTTCATATAGTTGTAGTACAACTCATGGTTCACTAGCTTTCTTTGCATGCTTTGTTGACCCTTGATTCTAGCACATTTTGACTATGCCTTGAACTGATTTTGTGCATATTTTGGACTGCCCTAGCTCTGTTTTTGGGTCTCATGGTCGAATGATGTTTGTTTTGCATGCTTGTAGTTCAATGCACTTGCTTAGCCTTGAGTTTCGAGGTCCGTTGCATGCATATACTGAGGTGTTTTCATGCTTTGGGGTCATTTTGCATCATATTTCAGAGCCTATGTGAATGCCATATCTTCATGTTTTCTCCTCTTTAAGTGTGCTTGAGAGTTGTGCATGATTGCCTTGTTTTCGGTCCATTGAATGAGCTCTATTTCTTTGCATTCCGAGCCATCATTTTAGGCCATTTCCCCACTGTTTCAGACCTGCCTAGGGTCTATCTGGGGTTGGTTTTGCCACTGGTGCATTGCTTTGTGTACCTCTAGTGTGACTCACTTCACTAGTTTCGGTATTCGGGCCATCTAGCTTGCATTGTGTGACATACTTGCATGTTTCGGGACCATCTTTTATGCCATTTCAAAGCTGTATCATGTGCCATCCTATGCCATATTTCATTCCTTGCCATGCCTTGTTAGAGTTGCATGTTGAGCCATAGGATCGGTCCTTTGCATCCGTGCATGTTTGCATGTATTTCGGTTGTCTCATTTTCATCATATGGCTACTGATATGAGTGTGGTTGAGGTCCACTCATATTAGTGTAAGTCCATCTTGCATTGTATATGCCATTTTAGTCCATAGCATTGCGTATGCTAGGTTGCATGTTAGTGCATTGTACATGCCATGTTGTGTCACGTGCATTGTGTATGCCATTTTAGTCCATAGCATTGCGTATGCTAGGTTGCATGTTAATCGCATTGTGTATGCCATCTCATTGCATTGTGTTTGGGATAGGAGTTAGCCCAAACACGGGAAATGAGGGACGTTTTGTACCCGAAGTGACAGAACGTGCCTCAATTCCCGGTCGCCGATACTCTGGATTACCCATGATGGAGTCTAGGCCTTGTTGTGTTGTCATGTGCATTCATTTCACATCGAGTCGTGCAATTTGACTCCTCGGCCATCATGCATCGAGATGCGTGATTGGTGGCACGAGGATCGAGGTATGCATACATATGTGAAAATACTTTGCCATGCCCCTTTCTTGCTCTCTGTTGTAGCAAACCAGAAATCAGCAACCTTCTAGAGCTTTGCACAACATTCCGGGATTAATTGCAAACAAAGGCAAATCGGGGCATCATGAGGAATTTCCCGACGAGGCAACTCGAGCATGCATGCATCTTTCATCATTCGAAATAGAGCTGAGGCGGTCCATTTAGCTTGCAGGCTAATTTACTTGCTTTCCTAGTTAATTTGTTGATTAATTAGGGTTTTGTAATATTTAATTATTATTTATTCGGACTATAATTATTTATTCGGACTGTATTATTTATTCGGACCCACCGAGCGAGGGCAACTGTGTAATAGTGTGCGTGCGTGTGATGTATGTCTTCCAACCCCACGTCTTTCTCCCTTTTATTTACCAGCTTATGATGGTTAGATTAGGCCATGTTTCAATTAGCATACTTATGCTCGCATGTTTGCATCCATTCATTTGTCTTGCATGCACCGGGCTCGGCGCATCATACTAACTGCATCGTATTTCAATTCCAAGTTGAATACATGTTAGCTGTAGCATCTCATATGCCATTCTTAGAATAGCCGAGCCTATTATAGTTGCATTTTGCATGTGTTGCATTAGCCATCTTAACATAAACTAGGATCATGCATTGATTTCTAACATAGCTTCTGTTTTGGCTTGGAGTACTCGGTAAGTGTTATGCATTAGCATCCTTGCATGCATGTGAGTGATTGCTATGATAGCATGCTTACCATGAGGCTAACTGTTTATGTGATATATCTGCCTGAATGCTTGTGGGTGAAGGTTGGATTATCTGAATTGGAATAATGCATTGACTGTGAGTTTTAAGCCCACTAGATAGTAGCAAAATCATCTTTTCTAAGCCCACTTGAGGGTGGCAAAATCTGCATTTTTAGCCTACTTGCGAGTAGCAAACCGATTTCAAAAACAAACATGAAATGTTTTGTTCCAACTCAGGCGATCCAATCTATACTTGTATGTATGCGCATCACGTAGTAAATCTAGGCTAATAACCGGAATAGGAACGCATAATGTTTTCAAAACTAGATATCATGGTTAGTAGAGGCCGATCATTGATCGGGCGAGCAGGGGTGCTCACGAAGTGACCTTCCCCAATCGTACCCAAGTTCCCGAGCCGAGGCAACTTTGGTGATGACGGACACGTGGCCTTAGGCATGAGTCAGGGTTTCCTAAATTTCCCAAAAATAAAATATTTAGGTGGCGACTCTGTATCTGGCAAAGCAGTCCATGTTTGGCACTTCTTTCAAAAAATCTGTTTTCAAAAACGATTTGCCGGATTTGGACTCTTTGATGATTCATCGGTCTTGCATTGCACTCTGTGAGATTAGATACAGGACCGTGACTTTGAGTCCTGAACTGTAGTGAGCCCAAATGAAGAAAACGGGATTCCCTCCCGGGACGTTTGGGGACGTCTACAGGCCTATTGGGTTCACTTTTGAGCCGCTTTTCGATAATCTGAAATGTTTACATTTTAGGGTTTGTTGAGTACATTATTCCTATAAAAAATCACGTCGATCAAATAATGGATACTATATATTCGGGCCACTTTTGTCTGGAAAAAAATGGACGATTACAAAATTAATGGTTCTTAAAAAAAAAAGATTCGAATGCGTATTCGTTACCCGATCAACATGATTTTTTACAGGGATAATGTACTTAACAAATCCTAAAATGTGAACGATTTGAATTAACAAAAAAGGGCCCAAAAGTGAGCCCAATGGGACAGATTGGACCCTCCAGTTCAGATGTTGAACTATAGGCAAGCCACTTCCCTTACATTATATTAAGCCTTTGTTTGGAAATAATTTTTTTAACTTTACTTTTTGATTATTTTAGTTTGACTAAAAAAGCTATATTTAGTGCTTGTTTGGCGTGCACTAAAAAAGTGCACTTTTTTGCATATATACACTTATTTGGGTCACAATAATCAACATCCATCAACATCTCCTCTCTACTTTTCTACCCACTTTCTCTACTTTTCTACACATTTTTTTTATATAAAAATTCAAAAAGTGCACTTATTTAGAACATCCAAAACCACCCCTTAAAAAGAACTTTTGTCTTTTTATAGTTTTATGAGAGAAAAGTGAAATGATATGATTTCAATGTGACATTCATTTTATTGACTTTTTAAACTTATTTTGTCTTTTAATGCTCTTGAATTCTTCATTGGTTAGGCTTTTCCCTTACAATTTGACCTTATCTTCAACCACCTCAATTGGAACTATGTCTTCATCATACAGCACAACCTCTATGTTGTTGACATCTGCTGCAAATAGATTTGCATCTACCCAATAGATCTCCATTCCCTTCTGCTTATCCTATTCATTGTTAGTCAAGAATATTAAAGCTTGATGCAAAGAGGATGGCACACACCCATTAAGCTGTATCCAATCTCTTTCTAACAATAGATTGTAGTTAGAAGTGGAATCAATTACAAAAAAGGTGGTTCCCCTTAGCCTTAAACTAACCTGAAGTTGTATAGCAACAACTCCCCTTGCTTCGACTGAACCTCCAGCAAAGTTACTTATATAAATATCAGTAGGTAACAAGTCCTCTGCTGATTTTCCTATAGCCCTCAAAGTTTTAGAAGGGAGAATGTTAACTATGGCTTCATTGTCAACCAAAACCCTGTCAACTGGGACTCCATTTAGATGGCCCCTCATATACAATGGCTTTAAGTGCTTGATAAACTTTTCGTCAGGCTTTTGTAGCACCACTTTTTCTCCATCGACTGACTTAACCACCTCAATGGACCTTGGTGCTTGACTTCTGTCTCAGTCATTGCTATTTGCATAACTAGCTTTGTCCAGTCTTCAACATCACCTGCCAACTTGTTTGGCTGGTTTGGTTTGGCCGGTTTGGTTTGGCCTGGAACCTCTTTAGGATGGCCATAATCATGTTACGTTCCTTAGAAACAGGCAAAGAACCAAACTGAATGGTTGTTATTTTCTCTTTAAACTCTTTCAAACTTTCTGACTTAGAATCTTCTTTTATAACAACACTACTTTCTCCTACAGTTGACTTTGCACCATCTTGATCTTTCATTTTTACATCAACCATACCATTTTCATCATTAGACATTAATTCTTTCTCTAACTCCTTTGATATTGAACCCACTATTGCTTTTGGTGGCACAAACCCTTCCTTAGTCTATACCAAATTCCTTGGACCTCCATCTCCTGCCATTCTAAACATTATGGCATGAAATCTTCTATGCTCTCTTCTTTCTGAGTTCTAGTCGGTCTCATTTGTCTCCATCTCCCTAAAGGGAACTTTGGGTGAACAACCCCATGCCATCCTAAGTTAGATGGCACTGGTGGTTTCACCATTCTCGGATGCATATTTGGCCTTATCCTTGAGCCACTCTACTGCAATCCCTTAAATTGTCTCATAAATTGTTGTTTGCCATTGTATGGCCTTCTAATCTGCTGCTAGCCAATATGTGGCTTCACAAGCTGTTGTTGTTGCTGGCTAATGTATGGCCTTGTCAGTATTTTTCGATTTTCATACGGCTTAGATCCCTTCTGGTGCCTTAACATGGCCCTAATGTTGCTTGTGCCACCAAAACATGGATGAACAGGAGCTCCTTGAAATAAGAATGGAGCATCATCCTTGCCATAATTCTCTGCAGGCCTAAATATTCCTAGGTCTGATCCATTATAAAACATATAGTCATTGTCAAATATTTGCAAATCACCACCTCCCATGGTGTTGAATTTGAGACCAACATCTTTTCCTATTTTCTAAATTCCATCTATCACAATGGCTTTGGCTCTTTCTCTTGTAGTGCCACATCTAAAGCAAATGAACCTCTTATTAGGCTCTTCTTGAATCTTCTTTCCTTTTGCCTCCTTGGCAATCTTTTCCATTCTCTTTTTGTGGAGCTTCTCCAGCTCTACTAAGAGAACTCTAGGGTTCCTTTCTTTCTTTGTCTGGTCAGTCGACTAAAGGCCAGCAACCACCATGTTAATGCCCACTATCTCTGGGAAAGAATCACTATCAACTGCCATTACCCCTTTATTTTTTCTCAGCATATTCCAACATCCCCTTTTGGATTAAATCCTGCACACAATTTCGAAATATAACACAATTACTAGTTGAATGTCTAAAAGAATTGTGCCATTTGCAGTACTCTTTTCTAATTCTATCTCTTTCTTTGGGAATGTTATGGCCTGGAGTTAAAGTTAAATATTTGTTTTCCAACAACTCATCAAACAAAACATCTACTTGTGACAAGTCAAATGAATATTGTCGACTAGATGCAACCACATTTCTTTTGCTGGCTGTGTTGATGGCATATCTGCAAGCTTTTCAACCTTACTCAAGGTCTCACAAACCATAGGTTTTTTACCAATTACTTGTGCCACATCAATGTCTACATCAAAGTCAAATTCAACTTCTTGGTAATAGGTACCAAGTGAGGTTGCCTTTCTTTGTTGTTACTCTCTAATAATTGACTCATAACTAGTTGCCCTTAAAGACAACTCATACAAGTCTCTAAACATCATTCCTTCAAATTTCTTTCTTAACTCAAAATCCAAACCATTTTGAGCCAATCCTATGACTTCTATTTCAGGGTCATATGCATAACACGTGTTTTTTGGTCTCTTAAACCTGTCGATATATTGTTCTGTTGTTTCCCCTTTCTTTTGCTTAAACTTCGATAAGTCTACCAGAGTAACTTGAAGTTCAGCTCTAAAGAACTGAGCATGAAATTGACTCTCCATTTCTTGCCAAGTATTCACAAAATTTTCTGGCATGTTAATGAACCAAGTAAATGCAGTCCTAGATAATGAGTTTGGGAACAATTTCATGTTAAGAAAGTCATTTTGCCCTACTTCTCTACATTGTAGAACAAATATTTTTATGTGTTCAATTGTGGACTGCCTCTCTTTTCCTATAAACAAGGAAAATCCAAGCACTTTGAAGTTCCTTGGGAGAGGTGTATTATCCATATCTGGAGGGTATGGACTCTTAAACATAGGTCTATCTGGCTTCCTTAAACCTGGGCCATACATTTCTTGAATTAAATTTATTATTTATTGCCTATTGTTCATCATAGGATCTAGGCCTATGTATGCTTGTTGTTGTCCTCCTCCTTGAATTTCTAGCTGGTAGTAGGGAAAAGGAGGGTCAGGCTCTCTAGGCCTTAGATTCATTACATTAGGTTCATAGTATGGTTGTTGTGTGACATGGTCTTGCACATTCTAAGGCTAACTTGATTAAATGGTCTATGCCTTTGGTCTGACATACCATAACGGCCCATTCCAGGCCTATCAAATGCATAATTGTCATACACTTGTGGCCTTGGTTGCCCCCCAAGCCTTGGTTATAATTAAAGACTAGGTTTGGAGGATATTCCCTCATCTCTATGTATTCAAACACAGGATTCACATTCATTCCCTCCTCATATCTTTCTTGAAGTGTAGGAGGTTTGTAGAATGATACATGTTCATTTACAGTTATATATTTTTTAGGAGTTATAGAAGGACCACATTGTACCTTATTTACTTGAGTCTCTTCTGTGGCTTTTCTTGACTGACTAGGTTTAATGTTGGCCTTCTCGGACAAAGCCAATAGTTCATCAACCATCATCTGGTTCTCATGTGAAGACATGGAACCAATTATCTGCTGAGTGTGCAGCAGAAAAGCCTTCCTCCGATCTGCAGAAAGGTTGCTTGTTTGGCCTTTAACTCCTTTAGATTCACTATCAAATTCATCTTCATCAACAACCTTTTTCCCAAAGTCCCCAAAGATCTCATGCTGTTTCTTCTTAGCCATCACTCCAAATTAGACAGATCCCACTAGGCGTGCCAAAATGTGTTAGCAAAATTTGGTTTGGGTCAAATTGACAGAGAAGATTCGACAGATAAACCAATTTTTACAAACAATAACTTAATCCAACAATGTAATTAGTGTCCTATACCTTGATAGATTCATGGACTTCTTTGGAAGTTGTAATGTGAAGAAACAAGTACAAACAAATTGAAATTCGATTGATAACACTTAAATTTGTCACTTAATTACAAGAACCAAATTACAAGCATAAATAACATTACAATCGATAGGGCCAAACTGGGTTACAAACACTAAATTACAGATAAACTACTCCTAAGTTCAAGAACTACTCATAGATAAGTTACACTACTCCTAGACTTCATATGAGTTGTGAATTTGGTTGAAGGTCTTTTTTGTTCTCGGATTTCCAACTTTTATATGATTTTATTGGCCATGCCATGCTGCAACGTGTCCATTTGCTGGCTTCCTATATCTGCCCATGATCTACAACTGTTGCAACTGCCTTGACTCTCTTTCTTTCTAAAATTGCCATGTGTCACACCCTCAATCTTTTTTCTTGGGCCACTAACTTCATGCCCTTAACTCATGGACCTCTATTGCACATGATTATACCCCTATCGACAAAAGATTTCAAATTTATGGTGCCAATAGTAACAGGTGTATATATAGTTAGACATTCAAATGGATAGTTGGGTAGATAGATACATTGATGATGTTTTCGAACAAATAGACAGATAGTTACATTTTTGAACAAATAGTTAAGCTCACTACAAGAAAACACACTTTTGGCTACCACTTTTGGCTACCAAAACAAATTTAGTAGCTAAAAGTGTGGGAATTGGCTACCAAAATTAATTTTAGTCGGCAAAAGTCAACTTTTTAGCTACTAATTTTTTTTAGTAGGGGAATGTTGATTATTGGCTACTAAAAAAAATTTAGTAGCTAAAGATATTACAATTGGCTACTAAAAAAATTTTTAGTAGCTAAACATATCACAATTGGCGACTAAAAAAAAATTTAGTAGCCGTAGAGGTACCTTTAGCTACTAAATTGTTTAGTAGCCGAATGAAAATAAAAAAATTAATTTTTAATCTTTCCCGACCAAAGTTTTGGTCGCCAAATGTCAACTTTCGGCGACCAAATTTATTTTAGTCGCTAAAAACCTACTTTCGGCTACTAAATCTTTGGTAGCCGAATGAAAATAAAAAAATTAATTTTTAATCTTTCCCGACCAAAGTTTTGGTCGCCAAATGTCAACTTTCGGCGACCAACTTTATTTTAGTCGCTAAAAATCTACTTTCGGCTACTAAATCTTTGGTAGCCGAATCAAAATAAAAAAAATTAATTTTTAATCTTTCCCGACCAAAGTTTTGGTCGCCAAATGTCAACTTTCGGCGACCAACTTTATTTTAGTCGCTAAAAACCTACTTTCGGCTACTAAATCTTTGGTAGCCGAATCAAAATAAAAAAAATTAATTTTTAATCTTTCCCGACCAAAGTTTTGGTCGCCAAATGTCAACTTTCGGCGACCAACTTTATTTTAGTCGCTAAAAACCTACTTTCGGCTACTAAATCTTTGGTAGCCGAATCAAAATAAAAAAATTAATAATTTTTATTTTTATTTTTATTTTTATTTTTATTTTTATGAAGATGTTGTACACCCACCATCCAAAAATATTAATTTTTTAAAAAAATTAATTATTAAAATAATATGAATTTCTTATTTTGTCCTTTTTTTAAATCCATTAATAATAAAAAATTTACAATTATGACAATTGATATTTCTAAAAAAATATACTATCAAAAGGTAATTTTGATAAATTAATATTTTTAAAATGTAATAATTGTATTATAAAAAGAAATTAAATTCTGAAAATAGACTATTATTTTGAGATGAAAAGTACAATTAAACTATTTATATTTTTTACATCATCATATTTCAATAACACTAATAAATTAAGAATAAATCAAAATTCACAAATAAAAGACAAAATATCCCAATTATTTATCATTTCAATAAATTTTTCAATATTATTACCAGTACTAATAGAAGACAAAATATCTCAATTATTTGTAAGACTTATTGATATTATTTCAGATTTTAAATTTTTCCTTAAATTTTTAATAATTAATTTTTTCAACTTTTTAAAATTATTTTTACGTTATACACGGTTAACAATAATCAAACACTATTGTTAATTTAAATTTGGAGGGAGACATTTCTAATTTAAATTTGAGGGATTTATACAAGTAATTGGCGACTAAAAAAACACGGGTTGAGCTGGCTCAGAATTTTTTTAAAATTTTTTTTCCTTCTTTTATTTTTATTTGTCTTTCTTTCTTTTCTTTCTTATTTTATATATATATATATAATATAAGAATATAAGAATATAAAATTTTTAAATATATTATTATATTTTTCAGTAAAAAAAATATTATGACAAATATTTAAGATAATTTAATATTTGTAATTTATAATTTTATTACTTATATTTTTATTTAAATATAATTTGAATATTTTTGTTACTTTTATTTAAATTTTTTTTAAATAATGAATTTTGTTTGTAACTTTTAATATATTTTTTTAATTCATTATTTACCGACTAAATTTTAGTCGGCGATTAGTCTTACAAAATTGAAAATTTGTGCTTCAGAATTTGGAGGGAAACTTCGGAGGGAAACTTTGGAGTGCTTTAACTTGAACTACCTGACATATTATTTCTTTCCTTTCCATTGCACTTGTGTTACATGGACCATTATCCCTCCCACCTCTGGTTTAGTAGTTCATATTCAAACCATGGGTTTTCATTCAATAGTTGATATCCGAAACACCAATGGTGTGGAAGTGTGAACTGAGCAAAAATGACCAATGGTGTGGAAGCTTCTCATATTTGATAGCAGAGTGGTTTTCTGCTTCTCATATCAAGGGGAAGTATGTCATATTTCCATTGTTTTTGAAATTACGATGACTCATTGATGAATTAATTTGATTTATTTTTATTTTTTTTGAAATTACGATGGCTCATTGATGAATTAATTGGACACGACGTTGTTTTACTCTTTCGAACATTTCTCTTTTCACCAATTTTTTCATCTTTCTATCTCTCTGTCTCTGTCTCTATCTCTGTCTCTGTCTCTGTCTCTCTTCTCTTTCTCTCTCTCACTCATAACTCTTCTCTGTCTGTCTGTCTCTCTCTTTCTCTATGTGTCTCTATCTCTCTTCTCTTTATCTCTCTCGCTCATCTCTCATCTCTCTATCTTTCTCATCTTTCATCTCTCATCTCTCATCTGGGCATTCAAGGCCTTCACTCATCTATCTGTCTATCTGTTTGTTTATCTGTCTATCTGTTTGTCTATCTGTCTGTTTGTCTCTCTCTCTCTCTCTGTCTCTCACACATCTATCTGTCTGTTTATCTCTCTCTGTCTCTTTCGTTCATCTCTCTTCTCTCTATCTCTCTCTGTCTCTCTCGCTTATCTCTCTTCTCTCTATCTTTCTCTCTGTCTCTCTTGCTCATTTCTCTTCTCGCTATCTCTCTCTGTGTCTCTCACACATCTATCTCTTCTCTCCTTTCTCTATCTCTCTCTGTCTCATCTACCATTACTACTACTATCGCTACCACTCTACTACCACGACTACTACTACTACCACTACTACTACTGCTACTACTACTACCATTACCTCTCTTTGGCTTCTAATTGTAAAGGTACATAGAAACTGGGAAGATGTGGAGAAGAGAGAGGGTTCGAAGAAGATACTTGGGCAAAACTAAGAGAGAGGGTTCTAATGGAGCAAATTTGAAAGAGCTCAGTCTCAGTCTCTCTCAATCGTCTCAACGAAGAAGGGTATTTACTTGGTACACTACTTCCTCCTCTCTTTCCTCTGAATCATCTCATCGAAAAAGCAATTCACCAAATGATTTCAACTCTTTGCTAAATTTTCTATTATTAGATTTTTTTTATTATATAGATATTATATAGATATATATAATATAAGAATATAAGAATATAAAATTTTATAATATATTATTATATTTTTCAGTACAAAAAATATTAAAATAAATATTTAAGATAATTTAATTTTTGTAATGCTTGCTATTTTATTACTTATTTTTTTATGTAAATATAATTTTAATATATTTATTACTTTTATTTAAAAAATTTTTGAAGTTGTTATTTACTTTTACCGACTAAATATTAGTCGGCCATTAGTCTTACAAAATTAATAAATTTTGCTTCAGACTTCGGAGGGAAACTTCGGAGGGAAATGAAATTGTGCTGTATTTTCTTTATTTTGTATATTAAGAGAGAGAGAGAGAGAGAGAGAGACTGGAGATCTACCGCGGCCTCACATATTGCAGCTCTCTTCTTCATCAAGGTATGTATCTTCTCAATCTATCTCTTCTTCCCCTTCCTTTCCCCCTCTGCAACTCCCTTACTTCTGTACCACCAGGTGAAACCCTCTTCCCAAACCCCTCTGCAAAACCCCTTATTTCTCTCCCTATGACCCCCTTTCGGCTGGATTAATTAATGAAATCAAGAATATATATGTGTGTGTATGTGTATGTGTGTGTAGGGTTGTACTCTGAAACACTCGTTGTATGTCATTGATGTTTACAGCAACAGCCTCACTCACTCACTCACTCACTCTCTCTCTCTCTGTAGAGCCTTCCATCATCTGGAGGTATTTTCTCTTGGATCTCTCTGAGATCTGGATTCAGCTAATTTTATTAATTTGGTTATTAGTCAAAATTTTCATTGCAAAGCTGGAATAGGGGGATTTCGAATAGGGGATTTGATTCAAATTTGTTGGGGTTTTTTTCTAGGTTGTGCTTTTGCTTTGTAAAGGGTGAGAGAATTAAGTTGGTTAGAGTTTTTGTTTTTAAATGCCATAATGTAATTTTCTTTCTCTGTCGAGGCTTTGGATTGCAGTTAACAAGCTCTGTGTTCTTTGATTAAGCTTGATTTTTGAATGCCATTATATTGTATTCTTTTTATGCAAGATTTTTAGACTAAGCTTGATTTTTGAAGACTCTAAAGATGTGAAAATGTGAAATGATCTTCAAGTTGAGTGAAAACCACTCAGATTGGAATATTCACTCAACTGAAAACTCTGTTTGGTTTTGCATACTTGTCAAACAATTGGTTGATATATAATAAGAGTTACCGATTGTTTCTTACATTTCTTTTTAGAATTCCATAAACCTTTTTATTTGATTACTTCCGTGTAATATTGTTCTTAGTGATTTCTATTTTCTTTATATCTATCCTTATAAAAAAAAATTCTTCGACGTGCATCTATGGTTCTTCCTTTGCTGTGTCAAACCTTATTCAAATGCTTGCTATTTTGCTTTCCTGGATGTTAATTTTGTGCACTTCTCATTTGGAAACATATTTTTTTCAACTGCAGGAACTTAAGTACAAACTTTTTGGGAGGTACTCTACCCTCGGGCCTGGGTCAAAAGTCTCTTATAAAGCTGTAAGGTTACAAACTCTTAGTGCTTTAGGATTGCTATGTTCCCTTACTTTAGTGTACTCTTATAACTTACATTGCATTACTTCTTCAGAAGAATGTCAATGAGTTGAGCATCAATGTCCCTCACCTGAACATCTCTTTTGAAATTTCCGCTGCCAAGTGGATGCATTTCAACTATAATCTTTCATTCATCAATTGATGAATATCTGATTTTTCTCATACTCTCTTACATTAAAACTCTCATGTATTTTATTGGTCTTTTTCATTTTATTTGTTAATATGTTTCAATGTCCAGCCCCTTCCACCAGCAAGGTGTTTTCCTAATACTATAACAAGTAGTGGCACACCTGTTAGATCCTTGTCTTCACATTTCTGTCATCTTTACTTATTGTTTTCACATCATTTGGTATAGGGATTTGTCGAACAATCGGTTTACCGGGTCCATACCGGATAGTCTTGCTTATTCAAATTTGCAACTTGGGTAAGTTCAATGCCTGTGCTCTTATGTAGTAATAACTTTATTCAGTTGGTGTCCATGGTGGATCTATTGAGTAAGTAGTACTTTAATTGCTGGATTTATTAATGCTTGGTTTGCTTTTTGTTGGTTTTGAAGAATTTGTGGAATCTTGTAATCTACAACATATACAATATGTTTACCTAATGTTTATATGAATTAAGAGTGTGTGTGTGTGTGTGTGTGTGTGTGTGTGAGAGAGAGAGAGAGAGAGAGAGAGAGAGAGAGAGAGGATCTATTGACTTTAATTTTGCCCGTTGCTGTCTTCTTTTTTCCGTTGTCCTTCTCCTGTTCTTATTTCTTCTTCAAACATTCTTGGTGCTTCTTGGGGATCTATTCTACTTATAGAAGTTTTGTTTAAATAGTAATGGTTTTCATGTACATATTATTGCAGTGGTAAATGAAAAATCAGTAAACTATTATACTAGTTTAAAAAACAGATTCGTTGATATGTTCATTGATATGGATTTTCTTTGGTGTTGTTTGGTTATAATAGAAGTTGTGTTATATTGATTTATAATAGTGTCATTCTTTCTGAATTTCCCTTGAGGTTTTTATTTGTTTTGTTTTTCTATGCATACCATCATTGGAACTACCAATGAGCTGGATACAATCTCCGCTTATCAGTGGATGTCAATTTAGATATTGCACAGGAGCTTCTCAGAGCAGCTGATCAGTATCTTTTGGAAGGTCTCAAACGTCTTTGTGAGTATGCCATTGCACAGGTGAGTCAATGAATATCAGGATTGCTGATATGAGCCATTTAGGTTGGTGCAACATGCATGTCAGTATACTAGACAGAGGTGTTTTGAATCTGAATAAAGATGAACTCAACTAGGCTTTGTTGTTTTATTGCTAGTACCCAACAATAAATAAATAAATAAATAAATAAAAAGGAAAGGAGAACTGGGCTAAGTTGTTAAAATGAACTGAGTTGAGTGAAGATTTGTATTTAATCTAATTTAATTTTTCCATTATCTATGCTTTTTATATACAAAATCCTCATCATTTTTTGTTATTTTGAATTTGGGTGTGCTAGAATTGGAGAAGACAGTTTGGTTTCTGATTTGACAAATGGAGGAAGTTCAGGAGTCATAATATGATTCTCATTAATTGGAGTGGTGGTATTCTTATATTTTCATGCACAAAGTAATGTTTAATTGTTATTTATTCTTATATGTATTGTGTACTCAATTTATTTATTTATTTTATGCTCTATTGAAGTAGCAAATGGAAGTTGCTGCCAAATCAGAGGTATGAATGTGTTGGTTAGTTTATTCTTCAGTTCCATATCATGGGGGAAAATACTAGTATATGATGGTCATACAGATTGTAAGTGCTCCTAAATTTTTTGTCATTTTAGGAGCTTTTCAAGATAACTTCAGGACACAGTTTGTTTGGGGTTGTTAATGGAAGGTGCTTGGATGACCCAAGATCAAAGGCCTCTCATTTAAATGTTTATTCACTTTCAGGATTGGACATTGCAACAAACCGAGACATTATTGGGATTGTTGTAGCAAATTTGATTGTATGTTAAATTAAGCAAGTGTTTTAGTAAATAAATTTAATTTTCCCATCATGTTTACACCTTCAAAATATTCTGTAAATGACATTTGATGTATAATTTTTTGTACAGAGGATGTATTTTTTGTATGATTTTGTGTTTGTATGGAATTTTAATTTTGGGTTGGATTGTATTTGATTTGTATAGAATTTGATGTTAAAAGATCAAATTTTTTTATTGTTAAAACGAAATAGAAATAAATATATGTATTATTTTATTTAAATACAGAGTTCAGGTTGCATGAAATAAATACAGGTTGTGAAGCAATTAATTATAATTAAAAAAAAACACAAAATAAAGTTTTTGGCAATTAAATGTTTAGTAGCGAAAAAAAAAAGAAATGAATTTGTTAGTGACTAACCAATTGGTAGTTAAAAAGGAAATTAATATTTTTAGTGACAAAATATTTGGTAGGCATAAAATAAATGAAGACTTTCTGCTACCAAATAGTTAGTAGCCAAAAATAAAATAAAATAAAAAATAATTTTTTGGCTACTAAATTCTTTAGTCGCTGAAAATCAAATTCATTTTATTCGAACACTTTTGGCGACTAAATATTTAGTCGCCAAATATCCCCTTTGCCGACCAAGCAGACTTTAGTAGCCAAATGTTCACTTTTGGCGACTAATATTTTAGTCGCCAAAAGATACCCTTTGCCGACTAAGCAGACTTTAGTAGCCGAATGTTCACTTTTGGCGACTAATATTTTAGTCGCCAAAAGATAACCTTTGCCGACTAAGCAGACTTTAGTAGCCAAAACGTTCACTTTCAGCGACCAAAAATAGTTTAGTCGCCAATACTATCGCCGACAGAGTATAGGCGACGATTTTGGCGACCAAAAAAATTAGTCGCTAATCACATTTGGCGACCAAAAATGGGGCTTTTGGCGACCAATTTTTTGGTCGCCAAAAGTGTCGTTTCCTGTAGTGGCTTTTGCATAAATAATATATCATTTTGACCCCAAAAAATTTAAACCTGGACTTATTAGCTTAGGCCTCGTTTGGAAACAAACTATTTTAGTAATTTTTTAGCTTTTTACGTAAAGATGTGCAGAAAAGTAGAGAGTGTGATATGACAACTTATAGTGACTTTTTGGCATTTTAATTAAAATCTATAGTTAACAAATGAGACCTTAATGGCTTCAAAATTCCCCAAAGGAGTTGCTAAGACAATTGATAGAACACAGAGACAAAGTTTGTTTGTTTGTTTGTTTTTTTTTTTTTTTTTTTATATATATTTCTTTATCTTAATATATTTTTAGTTTTACGATTATTTTTTGACATTCCTGTTCTATTGTGCAGTTAAAAGTATATTAAAGCTTCGTTTGGCTATCATTTTTAGGCTAAAAAAAATACAAAATGATAAAATAGGCTAAATAAGTTAATAAGACAAAATGTTACATCCACATCATAATCATTACATTTTTTCTCTCATAAAAATTAAAAAAGTCAAAAAAATAAAACTAAACGAGGTTAAAAAAGTCAAATTAAAAAAGTTCTAATACAAAAAGTCAACTAAAAAAATCAATGCCAAACGAAGACTAAAATAAAAAAAACAAATAAATATAAAGACAAGTGTTTGGGGTTGTCTTTGTTCGTGGCTTTTTATTGGTCTTTTTCTCCGGTAGAAACAAATTGTTTAAAAAAGATTTACACTTTTGAGTTTTACTGAACTTGATAGACCGAAAAGTTTTAAAAAAAAAATCTTAAAAGATTTGACAAAAAGTTTAAAAGAGGACAAACAAAATTTCACTCTTCTTTTTTTTATTTAATCTTTAGTTAATGATTGTTTTTCTTTGAATTTTTATTTTTATTTTTTAAATTTATCTATGCAAGATACATCTGAAAAATAAAATGTTTACAATAACTTTGAAGAAAGATCACTACTACAAAAATACTAATAACAAAAAAATGTTAGCTTTTCTCACATTCCAATATAAATTTAAGAGGTCCGCGGGTCACAATTAGTTCCGTTTTGATAATTTAAATAATTTATTTTATAAGACTCCTGGTATATATTATCTATAAAAAATTTAATTAATTTAATAGTTATAATATTTTTATTTTATCATGTTTGTTTTATATATATATATAAAAAAAAAAAACATATTTCTTGTCATCCATCCTTTGTAATGGTATTCCGTCGAAAACGGAATTGGTAAAACATCCAAGTCAAAATTAATTGATAATGAGTAAAAAGACCCTCACATTATATTAATCAAGCCCCTTGCATGCAGCCTGATAGTTCGTGAAGATGATTGAGAGGCCCGATTGAAAGATGGGAGAGAAATAGACTCAGGTGAAGATTTGTACCACAAGAAGTGAGAGGCCACGTAAGATCTAACTTTAATACCATGTTAAAACTTCTAAATCAAAATCAATTAACAATGAATACGGAGACCCTTACATTAGGGTCTAGACTGTCTCCAATCCAGATCTAGGACAGTGCAATCTAGTTCAGGCCATTGGGTTCATTTTTTGGCCCCTTTTCAATAATCTGAACCGTTCATATTTTAGGGTTTGTTGAGTACATTATTTCTATAAAAAATCACGTCGATTGGATAATGGATACTATATATTCGGATTACTTTTGTCTGGGAAAAAATAGAAGGTCAAAAAATTAAAGGTTTATAAAAAAAAAATGATCCGAATACATAATATCCTTTATCCGATTGACGTAATTTTTTACAGGGATAATGTACTGAACAAATCCTAAAATCTGAACGATTCGAATTATTGAAAAATAGCCCAAAAGTGACCCCAATGGGCTGGACTGGACCCTCAGTTCAGATGGTGAACTAGAGGGAAACCACTGGCCTTACACTATATTAAGCCTTTGTTTGGAAAGAATTTTTTTGACTGTACTTGTTGACTATTTTAGTCTGACTAAAAAAGTTTTATTTAAAAAGAACTTTTGTCTTTTTATAGTTTTGTGAGAGAAAAGTGTAATAATTATGATTTCGATATGATATTTATCTTATTGACTTTTTTAATTTATTTTATCTTTTAGTAGGTTAAATTAATCCTAACCTACTTTCCAAATGAGACCTAACTAAGTTTGGATGGTTTACGTTGGCAATATGAGATTAAAGAGTTGTTTAAAAATGATCTAAATAAATGTATTTATTTAAATCATATTATTTCTCTATTTTTTTTATCATAATTGTATAAAAAAAAAAATCAAAAAAATATACTAATAAACAAACTTCGAACAATCCCTAATGAATAAAAGTCTAGTGACAGACGCAGACAGCTCCAAGTAATCTTCATTGATTTCATTGCACAAGAAGCGTATCAGCAACTCACCGACCTTGTTGAAAAAGCAAACACCATATAAGCATACCATACCCCACTTTGGATTGTCTTCCTTCTCTCCTCTTTATGCTTGTGTGGAACCAAGCTTTCTGATAGGAGCATCATGGCTGCTCTCGAAATGGATGGAGAGAGAGAGAGAAAGAGACAAATAGAGCCATGTCAGCCTCCATTAAGGTGACCAACCACTAATTATTATTAACTTTCCAATGTCTAAAGTGCCACAAAGGGCATCGCTACGCTAATACACTTTCACTAGCTAGAATCAAGTGTCGAGAAGCACACAAATTTTGAGACATGCATATGATTTCCATGGCTCAAGCCATGTTTATTTGGGCACTTGGATTAGAGATTAAATTAATAATAATTTAATAAAACACATTATTTTAGAAGAAAAAAAATTAGTGATAAATTTAAAAGAGAAACACATGGGACATTAAGTATAAGATTTGAGTTCTCTTAAATTGTCATTTCAACTTGAGATAGCCTTTAGGCTTTGTAGACGCATTTTGAAATCAATTTCGATGGTCTGAACCGTTCATTTTCTTAGACTTGTTGAGTAGAGTATTCATGCAAAAAAATCAAGATAAATGGATATCGGTAATTATATGTTTGAATCATATTTGTTTTAAAAAAAATGACGAAAAATATAATTTTAAAAATAACTATTTGTTTCTTGTAATATAGATTTGATTCAAACATATAACTACCGATATCCGATTATTTTGATTTTTTGCATGAAAACGAACCCTAAAAATTGAATGATTAGAATTATCAAAACGAGATATGTGGTAGGCTCCACGAGTCCCTTAAGTTTTCTTATGTTGAGATGTGAGTATGATAGAAGTCTAACCCTTAAGAATAATGTCAAATTTTTGGAATCAAAATGACCAAAAAAGGCATTTAAGATAGTTTCACTCTTTGACTTTTTCTATTAGATAAATTACACTTCCCTTTATATTTGAAAATATTACAGTTAGCCCTATACTTTTGACATAATTATATTGATCTCCTTTTTAGTGAAGCTAAAGTGACTGAAACTAATGCAAATAATGAGTAAACATTGAAATAAACAAAAATGAATATAGATTTTAGTAGAAAAGAAATGCCAACATTCTTCGTCCAAAGAATCACCACTAAAAAGTTATAATGAAAAGTTAAAAATTGAATTTTAGTGACAAAATTTAAAAAATATTAGTAGTAAACGCATTGTTAGGGACAACATAATTTTACACCAAAAAGATTCTGCTTTATGAGACAAAAATTTTAGTCCCAAAAAGATAGTTGATAACTAAATTGTTCAATTTTGTCACTAAAAATATAACAATGACATTTTTAGAAACTAAAATATTTCATTTTTAAAAGGCGAATTTGTTTCTAATTTTTTATCTCTAAAACCTTAATTTATTGTAGTGGACAAGCGGTGGTAGATACATTAGTGACACATGGACAGATGGATTGTGATCCTCTCCATTTCAAAATTGTAACGGAAGATCTCCATTCTATTATCTAAAGGGTCTGTAGTTATTCTTTCTAAATATAAAACAATGATAAATTCTCATCATTATTTTACAACCCCCAGATGATGTAATGAAGATTTTTACACCTATGCAATAGAGAGAATCACAGTTAGATATATGTGAATAGAAAAATGGGTAAGAATAATATGTTATTTTAAATTGTTTATTCGTATGCCCCCAAAAAATAAAGTTTGGGACTATATTAGTAAAATTTATGCTTATTCCCAATCGACAAGTATTAAATAATAATTCAACCCAAACAATTAGATAAAAGTAACAAAGCAACTGTGTAATTAATTCAAATGTCCCAAAGGAATGAGGACTTTTCAGGAATAATTGACAGTTACAAAGTAAACAAAAAGTAATTTTCAAAATAAAACTACCGAAGTTCATAAAAGTTTACAAATTACAATAATGAACTACTCTTAATTTGAGAGAAAACTACTCCTAATTTGAGAGAAAACTACTCCTAAGATAAAATTAAGTCTAAAAGCTAAGTGTTGTTGAATTGATCATGTCCCTTTCTCCCTAGCAATTCCTGGCCTTTATATATTTACATCTTTTTCTGACCCATGATTGCATGTTCTCTCTAATTCTTGCAACTGCCTTTGCTTAACTACTACAACTGCTCCTTCACTTCTAAGCCCTCAAACTTCACCACTTCTTCATCTCTGCTTGTTGAACCACCTTTCCTTGATTATGCCACATGTCCCTCAGTACTTTGGACTTCCGATCGGCAGAGCCAAATCCTTATTCTCCACATGCTCACTTCTGCAACAATCTACTAAGTCCATGACTTAGCCTAATAACTACTCCATTACCTGGGCCAGTTACTCCACCTGACTCATTCCTCTAATGTCATATGTCCCTTTGACTGACAAAAGACTCTCACTTTGAGTTTGTCACATGTCACCATCCGATTGATCCACTTGTTGACATGAATTTGACAAAAATGGGGGCAAATAGACTATTATCTAAAAAGTTTCAAAAATTTGATTTTTGGTTCAAGTGCCCTAATTTTAGTCCATCTGATACTTGAAAAGTGCAATCCCCATATAAGAGACTTCTGAATTCTAATAGGAGGATGATATAAAAAATGAGAGAGTACGATGAGGTTGAGATTAATTGATTAAATGATGAGATGCAGATTTTGTCAATTTATCTATAATATACTGGGTCAATCCAAACAAAGATATGATGCACAAACAAATGGATTGATAATCTAAAAACTAAAAGTCTACAAATAATTTTATTATCATTTAATTCAATCCTTCAAACAAACATTACTAAAATGCAGGACCAATCCAACTCTCGATGAGGCTTCACGCGAAATATCAATAGAATGCCTTTTATATTTAAATATAAATTCTCATAAAATTTATTAAATTTGAAGGTTATTTAAAGTTTGAGGAATATGAAATAAAAAAATAAATATATCTTAAAATATGTAATAAATAGAATTTATAGATTTCAAGTAAAGACTAAATATCAAATTTGAGAGCTATACAAATGTCCAATTAATTCATCACTTTTCATTATTTTAACGATGGAACCCACCAATTTAAATTCAGCCAAACCAAAATAAATAAATAAATAAAATAAATTAAAGTAGAAATATTAAAATAATAAACTTGGCATATTGAAGTGTTTCTTTTAAAGATTTCAAATTTACATATACCAGTTTACCACTTAACTTTAAATAAATAAAAAAAATTAAAAAAATTAGACATACCAAATTTTGAAAATTTAGATGATGTATAAGCAGGCCCTGTCAAAATGTATTACAATAAGAGGACAGAGATGAGTTCATTCATAGGGGAAAGGTATTAGACAACTTATTATGTGAGGGAATGTGGGAATGATAGATTTAAGATATATATGAGTGGTTGGTGAGCTGAACCCAGAACAAATTTGAAGCCCTAACAGCCAGCTAACTTGCTTGCTGTGTCTCAAAGTTACTTGGCATATGGACCCAAGTTCCATATTTCATGAGTTGGGTGGCAATGAATACTACCAATCCCAGTATGGGTCGCCAACGCTTTGACTTGACTGTTGAGAGTGCACATGACAAGGCACCTAGTGGCCCCATATGTGGTGTAACACGAGCATAAGCTTCACAAGAAGCACAGCCAAGTTCAGTAGCATACTTGATTCGACTAGGGAAGGCTTCCATTTAAGAATTACCGACACTTCTACGAAGGCAATATATGGTATCCAACCTGGTATGAGATACCAACAGTAAGGCTGAGCAAGGAATCCGTGAAATCCATAATTCGATCCAGTCCAGTCCAATCCGATAGGTTTGGATTGATTTTTTGAATCCGTAGTTCGGTTCCGGATTGAAGAATTAAAAATCCGTAGTCCACGGATTGGTTTCGGATTGAATCCCACGGTTCCGGATTGGAACTGATCCGGACCGTATACAAATAGTCTATATTTTTATTATACATCCTCTCCCATAGTATCTTTTCTTATTCTATATAAAATCTAAATTCAAACTTAAAACCATATAATAGCTTCTTTTATTACTTTTTTTTTTTTTTGATAACTCAGGTATCCCCAACCCGCTGATTTTAAGGGAAGTCAGGACTAATCCTGAGGGCCCTGAAGTTAACGACCGGGCAAACCTCCAGTGGCCCCAAGGGGTGACTCGAACTCGAGACCTGTGGATTTTACCCTCCAGACTTTACCATTCGACCACTTGCCTTGGGGTTGCTTCTTTTATTACTTTTGTTTGTTAGTTGTTACTTTTTAGTTTTAATTTGTAATGGTCTAAATACTTATGGTGAAACCAGTTTTCTTATGGTTGTTTAAATTCTAGAACAGTATGTCGCTATTATAAAAAAAACATGTTGCTATTGTGGAACTAATATAGCGCTATGTTTATATTTTTATGAAATTAAAGTGTTATATATATATTTGTTATTTAAATATGTGAATCCGTGGTCCTAAACCGATCCAATCCGTATTTAAATGGATTGGTTCGGATTGGTTCCATGATTTAAACGGATTGGATTGGTTCCAATTTTTCAGGAACCGTAGATAATGGATTGGTCCTGATTTTACCCCAATCCAATCCAATCCGAACCATGCTCATCCCTAACCAACAGCGTACAACAATTGTCGGACATTTTCTACTACTTGAATATACATGAAATATATTACAAGTTTGAATAAAATAACTTGAAATCTAATGATAATAATGTAAATTTATGCTTATTCTTCTCCTTTAAACTTTAAAAATTATTATTATTTATTTAAATATTCATATATATGATATATAATAATTATTTATCCTTATATATGATCCATAATAGATATATAAAATTATATATTTTTCTTATGTCTTGCACATGTTGTTTCCTATATATATATATTTTGAAAAAAAACATGTTGGTATATCTGTGTCTCGTCGCGTGTCCATGTTTGTACCTCTGTTCTTTTTTTTTTTTTTTTTTTTTTGGATCGGCAAATATTAATTGTTAGTTATTAGATTAGCAACTATGGGAGAAAATCTCCCCACCCTTAACAAAGCACCTAAGTGCTTGCAATTCAATATTTGATTGGTCAAACTTATTATCTAGTCCAAACAATTACTCATTTATATTGGAAGGCTATTGAATCCTACCTCTTGAGAGATAGATAACGGGAAATTCTATTTTCCACATACTTAATTATCTCAGTGCACATCTTCTCTTAGTACACACATTTATTAATTTAATTATTAATTAATTTTCTCAACCCACACACTGATAGTTACAATTATACCATTCACTCATAATCATTGTATACACACCACTCAACTCTCATTTTCACACACTTATTGAGTGATCCTGCTTCCAGATTTATAGAACCATTGTAGGCTTACGTGAAGACTATTTAAGACCATAATGTGAAGTGAAAGTGAAGACAAAATTCTTCACTGAAGACCTTATTGAACCTCCATTAAAAACACTATTGAAAACCCTCCAAAATATTGTTGAAGATAAGGCATTTTTCCATTTTGTTATTACATTTACCATTTTCAGATCTCTGTGCACTCCATTGCCATAAAACTCGTCTTTTTTTTTTTTTTTTTTTTTTTTTATGTTTTTCGATTTTGGGATTTCGACACTGGTTTTCTGAAATTATACATTTAATTCGAAAATTAACTTTCGAACAAAAGTGATTAGATCAACAAATTTATTTCGAAAAAAAATTTAAAAAAACTTTTAGCATTTAATGTCTGAATATAATGAAATGATTCGACACTGGTTGTCTGATTGAAAAAAAACAAAAAAAAAAAAAATCTGCACAAAAAAGCTAACATTTTCATCACTAATAGAGTATAAGGCGGTGTTTGGGAACTTGATTTTTTGGTTTTTTATTGTTCATTTTCACTAAAAGATAAATTGGTTACAAAACCAAAAGAAAACAAATCCAAACAAAATATCACATCAAACCCCATAATCATTTCACTTTTTCTCTCACAAACATCACATCCAACCACAAAAAAAACCAACTATTTTCCCAAACACAAAAAAAAAAAATTTTCTCCAATAATATCCTACAACTAAAAAAACCTACAAAAAAAAAAACCCACTTCCCAAACACCCACTAAATCTAAAGATTAAAGCAATATGAGAGTTGTTATTGCTTTGCAAGCAATAGAGGAGTATATAGTGTGTAACAAGCAAAGTGATAACAATAGAGTTTAGTTGTTTTTTTTTTTTTGTTCAAAAGGTGCACATTGAGTTCTTTTTTTTTCTTTTTTTTCTTTTTTTTTAAAAAGAAGAAGATATGTATAGAGAATATTTTCATATAATATTATGGGTGCTAGTAGATGTCCATTATGATCATTTTAATTTATGATATAATTGTCATTAAAATAATATTTTATTAAGTACCTATACTGAAATAATTAGGTGTGTGAAAATAGAATTTACCATAGATAACACTCTCCAAATTATTTTTCCTTCCAAAATTCATAGAACTCAATAGTCAAATATAATCATTCAAATTGTATCTCATCTTTTATTCTGCTCCAACAAAATTGAAAAATCTAGAAATCTCCTAGATGTTGATTTGTGATTATGTACCAATTTTAAACAGAATATAAAAACAATCCCAATCAAACAATCAAAAGAAAGAGACACAAAGATTTTACGTGGAAAAACCACAATTGGACACCTTCCAATTGTGATCAAAAAACCACGGGCCACAGCCACCAGAACAATCCACTAAGAAGATATAAAGGAATTACACAGGTATCACTCTCAATTATCTAGCGAATCCACAACGCCTAATTGAACCAACCTCTATGTGCCTCTTCCAACCCCATCTTCACCACGGAATTGTCTTTCTGATGAGCCACTCCGGATTCCACCACCGAAGCTTCAGACCGAATTCTTCAGAATCCACAACTGAAGAACAACTTTGATGAGCCACTCCAGAATTCACAACTGAAGCTTCAGGTTCGAATTCTTCAGAATCCACAACTGAAGAACAACTCTCTCTTTTGTGTAACAAACAAAACCTTTGATGTAGCCCTTTTCAGATCATGAGTTGAATACTCAATAAGACATCAAAGAAAAATAAAATATCCCCAGATATAAACCTTTAAGAACCAAAAAGAAGATCTGGAGGAATAATTAATGAGTAGTCTAGTTTTGGGAGAAAACCAACTACTTATAAAGAACCAAAATAATTCTTGTCTTGGAAGAAAGCCAACTCCTTGTAGAAGTCCAAAAGTGATCCAAAACTTCCCAAGGAAGAAATCCAACTTATTGTAGAACACCAAAAGAAATCCTGTTTCAGAAGAAAACCAACTCTTTGAAAAAAATCCGGATTCTGAGGCTCGCTCGAGCGAGGATTTCCTGGCTCGAGCGAGGAGAGTAAATTTCGTGATTTCTACTAGTGCCTTCGCTCGAGCGACGGATCCTTGGCTCGAGCGACCAATCACTGCTTTCAGGTTTTTGTGCGGACGCAATCCTTCGCTCGAGCGATAATTCCTTGGCTCGAGCGAGCAAGTCTTGGCTCGAGCGAGAACTCCTTGGCTCGAGCGAGCAACGGCTGACATGCAATTTTGAATGCAATTTTGCGTTTTGCTTCGGCCGCGAGCTGACCGGGCAGCTCGACCCCCGTAATAATCAGCGAAGTGGCAATCTTGAAAGCATTAACATCACAAACTTCTCTGCATGGCTCGATTCGGGTTGGATTTGCATCTAATAAACTCATAGCCTCACTGAAATAAAATGTGCGAATAAAATTACAACTCAAAGGAGTTTTGTCAAACGGGGTTGCCAATAATAAAACCTAACAAAAATAATCTTAGTCAAAAAATAAAATAAAAATTCTTATCCCCAACATCCCATCTAAACCCAAACAAGCATATAGCACGAGAACTCTCTCTCTCTCTCTCTCCATATAGACAACCAGAGTCCTGAACATATCATCTCTTCTTCTAGAAAAAGGAGGGAGATTCTAATAATTGTGTAAATAATGCAAATAGGTTGACAAGCTTTTATGGAATACTATTCGAATTGATTTTAGTCAGAAGAGAAATATTAATGTTTCGAGTGCATTGTATCATGGGTTATTCTTCTTCAATACTTTTAAGTAATTCTTGTTCTCAATTTTCATCCGTCTTGCAGTAGCAGCCGTGACTTTTTGGATCTTTATTTTTATTTTTTTATTTTGGATTCATTAACTTTTGAAGATTTTGGAAAGTATACCAAGAATAAAGCCGTAGCATTAGCCATATAGAAGGATGATTAGACAGGCTGAGGTCTAGGTTGGCTTCTTATCATTCAGATTTAATATTATTCAATGCCAAGATTGGTCACAATACTAGTTGGCCCAATTGGTGAAACTGTTAGAAATTGACTACAACGATATACAACAAGAATAAGATTTATGAAAATTGACATAATTGTACATAATGATGGAGTTAACAAAGGTTGGTAAATTTAAATCATGACTCTTTGAAGCTAGTACTGTGATACCTTTTTTGAACCCTAATTGTTTGGTTTTTATTTTCAGAATTTAATTTTTAAAATATTAAAAAAAATTATTTTTGCGTATTTTTTTTGTTTTCACGGAATTTTTTAATATTCTTTTTTTTTTTAATTTTTAAATACACCTAATAGAAATACACTTAAAAAGTAAAATATTTGTAAAAAAAAAAAATTAAAAAATTTTTAAAAAAAGGGAAGAGATAATCCAGTACATTTTTTATTTTTTGTGTATTTATTAATTTTTTAATATATTTTACTTTTCAGATACATTTAAGTAAGGTATGTCTAAAAAAATAAAAAAAATTTCTTTAAAAATTTAAAAATATTCACTAAAAAAACTGAAAAGCAAAAGCTTCAATTTTTAAAAAATTGAAATCAAATATACTGAATATTATTTCTAAGAATTAAACTGCGAGGAAATAATTCTAACAATATATATCTAGTTAATAAAAAATAAATAGTTAATTTGGTGAGATAAGTCTCTTGTACGATTGCAAAATACAACATGAGGATATCGATCATGTGCCATTGTTAGATTTATAGCACGCTTTTTAGTACCTTCAACTTGTATAATTTGTTAAATTTTGATGAGTAAATAATTTTTTTTTGGAAAGTTAGAGACTTTACCAATCACTAAAAGTGATTATCTCTATAATCTTGAATGATACAAATCTTCAATAGTGATTTTTAAAATTATGACATTTATGACTGTTAATTTTCCCCTTGAAAATGCATTCAATATTATTGATTTCAAAATATATGTACTTTCGCTTTCCCCATCAATACCACAGATAAATGGCAAATGGGAAAAAAAGAGTACGGAAGATTTAAAGAATCAATAATGTTAGGTATTATGAAAATTTTTTTATGAAAATAATCATGAAAGTTTTGTGACCCTTGAATTACATTTAAAATAAAGCACCACACACTAATTAAGGTAATCCAAGGATCATAAATATTTTATGATTATTTTCATGAAAAATTTTTCATGATCCCTAAATTTTCGCTTGAAGAATAATTACTATAATAAAATTCTTTGTCTTTTTGAAGATCTCCTGGATTTTAACCCCAAATCAAACTTGTATATTTCAATAATTTATTTATTTGCAAATCTTCCAAATAACAAATAGTTCTTGTATTTGTTTAAAACCAAATTTCCAGAAATTTCAACAAAATTATAGAATGATGAGTCATATTTTCAGACATATATTGTAACATATTCTTTTAATAATTTTTAATTTTTTTTTAAACCATTATTGATGTATCCTGAATTACTCAAATCACAAATTATTTCATTAAGAATTATTCAAAATCCTGGAATTTGTTTTTGGGTGGAAGTTGAGTTATCCAAATTACATTTGAATTATAAACCCAAACCCATATGATCCAAACCAAAATCACCAATGCTTAGCCTGCTTGAACAAAACTTGGGCTGGATATGGGCATGAATGGTTTGGGCAAAGACAAATTTAAGCTGGGATTTTACGCCTACTGTAAAGTTCAGACCAGGGCCCAATCTAATCCTGACCTAATACTTCAGCCCAACTAGGCTTACACATGTGCCAAACCCACCCTATCCTGTTGGTAGCTCTAAACACATGCCAAAAATTAAGTTTACGCCTCGTTTGGGAAGCGGTCGGATTAATCAAAAAACTAAAAAGTTATTAAAAAAGTCAAAAAGTCAATAATTCATACTAAAAAGTTAAAGATTCTCTTTTCTATCTATTTTTTGCACATCTTTTCGTAAAAAATCAAAAACTCATCCCAAACATACTAATTTTTTTTAATTCATATTTTAGCCAAATATCCAGAAAATTACTAAATTAACTTGTTCCCAAACGAAGCCTTAATACCCCATTATTCAAGGCACCCAATCTCAAAATTCAAAATTTGATTTCTTCCTTTTAATACCCCAAATAATTCCAACATACCCCCACCGTTCCCAGCCATCTCTGTAGCCACTGCTGTCGTTCGAAAACCCTATCCTCCCCGCTATCCCGCCGTTGGTCACTTCTGTCGCCACCAATCAAAATTCGAGCCGCTGATTCCTTTATTGTGTTTAGGATTATATCTGTGTACGCCTTTTTGAAAGCAGTCAATCTCTGAAGGAGGGGAATCAATTATGGCTGGGGTTGGCAGTGGAGGAGTGGTGGTGAGAGATCGTGACCTTGTCAAAGTTCATTGTTGGGTCTTCCTTAATGCATCGAACTGGATTTCTGGGTTTAGGTAGAGAGAGAAAGTGAGAAGAGAGAGAGAGAGAGAGAGAGAGAGAGAGAGAGAGATGAGGGATATTGTTTTAGAAAACCCTATATGTAGGGTTTGGGAGGAGAAGGAAGGAGGAGGCGAGAAGGTTTGCAACAGGGGAGATAAGAAGGTAGCAGTTGGGACAGTGGGAGAAGGAGGTGGCGGCTGCAACAGAAAGGGAAAAGGAGATGCCAAGGGTGATGGTGGGATGGAAGGGCAGCAACTACGACGTTGGGAAGAAGATGAGGTGGCGATGGCGATGGCGATGGCGATGGCGATGGCGATGGCGAAAAGAGGTGGTGGCGGGAATGGTGGCAACTGGGAGTGTTGGTTGGAGTTAGGTTGATCTCACCAGAGCTGAGTTTTGTTGGCCGGAGTGAGGAATTGTTTATGCATTAGGATCCTCTAGAGTAGAAATCCTACAGTGATCTCCTAAAGTGGAAGATCCAATGGCTGAAAATAAAACTCACCAAAACAACGGTGAGTAAGTTGAAAAAACAAAAACAAAAAACAAACAGAGAGAGACAAGAAGAGAGAAAGAAGAGGATCACAAACTCTGCCATGGCTGAGTTTTCAAATTTCTGAGATTTACTTCCTTACCCCTTCATCTTCCCTTTCCTCTTCGCCGCCCCGCCGCCACCAGACACCGCCGATTCATATTGGCTACAACTCTTGCCTCTAATACTGTCAATAGCTCATCTGGGTGATAGCTACAATATACATAAGAGTTTTCCTTCCGGAGTCGATTACAGACGATGATGACTGCGTTTTTGCTAAGGAAGAGACAAAACTTTGCTAAGGAAGAGACAAAACTTAGCCTTTTAGATAAAGATGAAGATTCCAAAAACAATTTCAAAATATTCAAGACAATGCCTTCCTTTGATGATCCTGTCTCCTTGTTAAGAAGCAAGTAATGGAGTCAAATAAATATCTATATGATCTTTGTGGCATTGCTCTGTATAATTAAGGTTCAGGCTCTGCTTGTTTGTTTCTTGGGAAATCTGAGATTAATCTTACATGTCTATGTCTTTTGTTCTTTACTGTTTTGATTTTGTACCTTTGGTGTTTGTTATTTTTCCTCACAGAGAATCATTCCCAGATCAAAGCAAAACTCTCTCTCTATGTATATAAATCAAAACAAATAAATATATAAACGATTTTATCAACAAAAAAAAAAATTTAAAATCACATAAGTGGGTTTAATGTGGGTGTAATTAGAGAAGAAGAATTGCTTTGTAGGATTGCTTTGTAGTTTTTAGAGAAGAAGAAGGAGGGGATTTGAATCATCAAGTGTAGAAATTATATAAAAAAAAAAACTTTTCTCAAATCTTTATATGACCACTCATCAATTGCTCGCTGGTGAAGAACATAAGTGACGATCACCGAAGAGAGAATGAAGAAGAGGAGAGGGAAGATGAAGGGGTGAGGGAAGAAAAACTCAGAAATTTGAAAACCCAGCCATGACAGAATTTGGGGATCTTCTTCTCTCTCTCTTCTTGTCTCTCTCTTTGTTTGTTTGTTTGTTTTTTTTTTTTTCAACTTACTCACCAAAACGACGTCGTTTTGGTGAGTTTTATTGTCAACCGTTGGATCTTCCACTCTAGGAGATCACTGTAGGGTTTCTACTCCAGAGGATCCTGACGCATTGTTTATGGCTTTTTTGGTAATTTTGTATGACGGGAAAATGGTATTAATATATATATATATTTGTAATATAAAATAGGGTACTCAACCAAACTTTTAGGGTGCATTTAGAGGCTCTCCCATTCTATCCCATTATTGTTAGGGTTAATTATGGGCCAGTCTTGTTGATCAAACTTACTTATCTATAAATTTTTCCTTTTTTTTTTTTCACTTATATTTCCAAAATACACTCTCCTTACCTTATTCATTTCCATTATCAACACTGCCATGACTCTCTTCCTCATTCTATAGTGACCTTCGACAATTGTCTCCGATTTTCGGTGACCACCTTCGGTCGTCATCTTTGGTCACTACCAACTACCTACGGCAACCATCACCAACCATTCGCAACCACCTCTGATTTTTAGCGATATATTTTTTTGGCAATGTTTTTCAAAAAAATTGTCCATCTCCACAATGTCACTATTTCCACTAACTCCTTAGATTTGGTAGTGACAAGTGAAAGTGGGAGTGCATAATACAAATATAGCAGTGATAAATTTATCACTGATAATATTTGTCAATATTTACGAGACCAATTAATTAGTTACTCTTTCTTATTCTTATATTCACACTCATTTAGTTATTTATTCACAGAAACTGACCCACAAACTTGCGCGCACGCGCGCACACACACACATGCAAAAAAAAGAAGAAGAAGAAGACGATAAGAATGATAAATTTATCACTGTAACTTTATTCACTAATAGATGTATTCAAATTTTACAGACAATAAATCTGATTTAATTAGAGCTTTACCAACAGATTAATGGAGAGGAGAGAAAGAGAGAGAGAGAGAGAGAGAGAGAGAGAGAGAGAGAGAGAGAAAGACCTAATCTCACTAGTAAGAGCTCTAGCAACAATGTAATCGCTACATCTGAATGGCAAACATGGTTATAATACTAAATCGGCGTCCAAGATAGTAAATCAGCGTTGTAAATGGCTAGATCTGAATGATGGCAGTGAAGATCGGCGATGATGGAGGTAGTTGGTGAATGATGGTGGTAGATTGACAAGGAAGTGTAGATCGAAAATGGTATAGTGTAGATTGACAATGGTGAAGTGAAGATCGATGACGGTGGAGGTGGTAGGTGAATGATGGCAATAGATCAGCAACGGTAGTGTGTAAATCGACAACGATGAAGGTGGTTCGCAACGACGATGAACGGTAGAGGTGGCGGTCGCCAATGGTTATGTGACACTTTAAGAGAAATAGTAGTGAAAGAAAGATGGTTAGAGAGAGAGAGAGGGTTGTCATTTGGTTTTACGAAATAAGTAATGAGGTCATAATGAGTATTTTAGGGTTTTTAGGTATATTTAAAAGATAGATAGACCTAAATGTATTTAAGTCCATTTAATAGGATCCACTTGTAATTAACCCTTGTTGGTTGCTAAAATGTCTTACATCATCAATTTAAAGTCACCTAACTTCTCTCTATGGTTGCCCTAATTTAACGAGCAATGTTATGTATACTGAAGTGTGTACCAACTTACCGTGATTTTATTAAAAATTAAAAACTAAAAACTAAAAGCATTTTTCCTTCAACTTTTAGATAATTATATTTTTTAAAAAAATTATTTAAGTTGTTTTTGATTAATAAGTTATGAGTAAAAGTTATGCCGAATATAGGCTCGACCTTGGGCAGAGGCAATAGAGACCTCTGCCTTGCGTCCCTGAAATTTGAATCAAAATAAAGGATCCCAAATTATTTTTAGTTCGTTATACTATTAGAAATTAAAAGGGATATCTACCGACTAGTCCGATGAAATGAAATTAATTACCTATAAGTCCTTTAGATTTTTTAACTGCACCAATAGCTTGTCTTCTCTTCTTTATCTAATATTTTTGTAGAGAAGTCTCTCTCTCTCTCTCTCTCTCTCTCTCTCTCTACCATTTTTGAAACTTCACACCACCACCACATATCACCACCATCACCACATCTACCGCCACCATCCATTGCTGGTCGCCACTACCAATGCTCACATTATTGCCGCCGACTATCCACCATGAATGTTGTCATTGTCTACCCGCCACTGCCACTGCCACCTCGTTGTTTGATCTCTATTACCATTAACCAAGGATTTCCACCTCTTTTTTTTTTTTTTTTATCTCCAACGTCACCGTCATTGTCTAGATCTGGCCATTGACAATGTCGATCTAATACTGTAGCTATCTTTGCCATCAAGATGTAGCCATTACATGGTCGCCGAAACTCTTTCTAGTGAGATCAAATCTCTCTCTCTCTCTCTCTCTCTACACCAAGGTTTTGAAAATCGGACTGGCTCAATTGGTTGAACCATTGACCAGGTAAGGTTCCAATTCGATCAGCCTTTTTAAACTGCTCATGCTGGAAAGCCAGCCTTTTTTGAGGAGAACCATCGGTTGAACCGTTGAACCGTTCAACCCAGTCATGGTTCGCCAGGTTTTCGAAAATGAAAACTTTGGACTTTTTTTGATAATGTAGAACTATTTTTTTTTTTATTCTTTCTCATTATATATATATAAATTTTAATTAGAAACTCTCTTTCAAGGGTCTCTTCTTGAGAGTTTGAAATTATTATGAAAGTCTCTATCTATTTATATGAAAATTTTTTTTCCAAAAAACCTTAAGAAATCCATGTGGGATTCAATTAAATTATTTCAATCAAATTCATTAGAGGAGACTTGAAATTTTGATGTCTCACCAAATTTTTTTCTCTTCTTTCAATCAAATTATTTGAATTAAAATCTTATGAAGAGAATACTGAATATTTGGTTTCCTTCCAAAATCAAAATAAATAATATTTTAAAATATATTTTTATATTTTTTAGTAAAAGAATAAAAAAAATATTAGGAGAAATATTTAAGATAATTTATCATTTTCAGTTTTTTTTTTTAAATTTATAATTTTATTATTTATATTTTCATTGAAATATATATTTTTATATATTTATGACGTCACAGTTTGATTCCAATTCAATCAGACGGTTGAACCAGTGACCCGTCTATCCGATCTCTTTTTGGTTCGTTCACCAATCTAATTTTTAAAACATTACTCTATATTGTGTGATAGATCTCCATGAATTTGTTGGTGAAGGCTTGATTAAATCAAATCTATTGTTTGTAAAATCTAGATAAATCTACCCTGATAAATTTATCAGTCTTATATTTTTTTGTGTGTATAAATATGTGAACGTGTTTGTGAATGAATATGTAAGTAAATGTGTATTTATGTGAGTATGAGTGTGAGAGTGTAAAAGAGTACTAATTATTTATCAATGATAAACTTAGCCAGACCATTGTTTAGTGTTAAATTTACTACTGATAATTTTTTCTCCTCCCATTTTTAGCTTCTCTTGTTGTGTAAGAGTGTAAATTTATTTTTTTCAATGAATAAATGACGAAGTGTCTCAGAGTAAAAGATAATTGTTAGTTAAAATAGTCTAATAAATATTGATGAATTTATCATTGATAACATTTATCAACGATAAATTTATCGCTACTAAACGTTTCTCCTTCTTCCTTATTTCTATTATCATATCATATTTGAAGAGGTGGTGGGTGGAGATGCGAGTAGTTTCAACTGTAAAAATGGTTAGGGAATTACAAGGAAAAAAAAAAAAATCCTTGGAGGTGTTTGTCGGAAAAATATTTCTAGATATAGCGGCCAAAGATACTTGCCAGAAAATATCACAAGAGTCCAATAGCGGTCAGAGATGGTGGCTAAAAATTATCGTCCGTGACCAAAGATGATCATCAACGAATGGAGATGTTGGCCAGAGGTGGTCGCTGATGGGGAAGGGAGATTCATAGAGTATTGATAATTGGGATGAAGAATGTGAATGGAGGACATTTAGAGAATATTGATAGGTAAAAAAAGAAAAAAAAGAATAAGAATTATAGGTAAATAAGCTCTATCAATAGGATTGACACGTAAGTGCCCCTAATTAAAATAGTCCTAATCTAATATTGGCCCAACCTAAAGAACCCCCCGCCCCCCCCCCCCCCCCAAAAAAAAAGAGAAAGAAAAAAATCTTTTAGGCTCCATTTGTTTTTATTTAAAACATTTTTCATTGTAAAATATTTTTCTTATAAAATAATTTTGGGCAAAAACAAATTTTTCTTTAATTTTCGGGCGTTCGGTTGACAAAATTTTTTTTTACAAGAAAATATTTAATAATAAACTAATTACAAATAAAACTTAAAAATGAAAATAATATAACAAGACAGGGATTGAAGTTGATGAAGCACATCTAGACCAAAAAAACGACCTATGAACTTTTGAAATATAAATTTTTTTCCCTTATGCGTAAAAATATTTTACTTCAATAATATTTTGCTTATTTTTTAGACAATCAAACAATAAAAAATGAATAATTTTTTTTTTTTTTTAATCAAACGGAGCCTTATTATAAACTTAGATTTTACTAAATTATAAAGCAACATAACCAGAATTTTGTCATTTTGAATTCCTCTAATGATTTCTTCATATCTTAATCTGTGTAGGTAAATTTTCCTTGATTGGGAAAGTCTACAATGTGCACATTCGCAAAGGACATATTATATGCACTTATTATGTGGTCCGTATCGTAATACGTCATAAAAAGTAACCTGTTAAACCAGTCATCCAATAGGTTATATGAAAGAATCGTAACTTTTTTCAAATATCATAACAATACTACAATGAATCATAACAATATCATAATATATACCACGATGTCATAACAAAGACGCTATCAATCATAACAAAATAAAATGACTCATCACAAATGTAGTTATTTCTAACAAATTATCATAACATTTTTTTATTATGATTCATCATGACAAATCATAATTTTTAGTAGTACAAATCATAATTTTTACTAATGAATCATAATATAGCATGCTGATTGTAATTTTATTTCCAAATTCATAACGATATTAATAAAACATCATAACTTTTAAAATTTCAAACACAATTGATTGTGTAATCAATTGGTATAGCATATTATCTGAAATGTTTCCCAGGTTGTTTGCATTGTCTACTCAAAAGCTTCTTTTAGTTTCGGATTTGTTCTACACTCATTGGGATGAACCATCGTGGAATCTCATTTTTAGTAGGCAATTGCTATCTTGGGAAGAGAATCTTAAGGAACTGTTACATTTGTTGATTGGTGCTGTCCCAAATGCAAATCAGGTTGACTCTTTATGATGTAAAGCAGGTCATAACGGTATGTTCTTGCTCAAATCATTGATGTCTCATTTTGAGGTTTTTTTTTTTAATCAACAAAAAAGGAACTTTCATTGATGAAAATACCAAATAACATACAGAATATTACATCAATACAGGTGTACAAGTCATTACAGTGAAACTAATCAATCTCAACTAGGTTGGTACTGAATAACACGCCGAATCATATGACAACTCTAAACCAAATTTTTGTGAGAACCAACCTCGAAAGCAAAGTAAAACCACCACCTAAGGTAATGCCCAATCAGGCCCCACAGAAACACCACGAACAACCAACCAGTAGCCATTACACATTAGTAAGACATAATCTAACCTGCCTCAAATTGACAAGAAGGTCCTGCACAAAATAAGACAGACTACTTAGATTGGATTTTGCCCATAAAGCAACTCTTACTTTCACCAATTCACCAAGCTCTGACAGATTGACTTGGCTTTCACCAAGCTCTGACAGATTGACTTGGCCTCCACTGAACGTATTTCTTAGCCTCCACACTGACCACAACATTGCTACAGGTACCAAACTCTCTTTCTTACCAGTTTGCTGAATTTGCCTCCCATCCACCAATGCAGTACACTTTCAACTGTTGCAAATGTAGCCATTGGACCAGGGACGGATCCAGGATCATGTCTTTCGGAGGTTACTCTGTAATTTAAAAAATTGGAAGAGTTACTATATATAATTTTCAAATTATCTACAAAAAATTTGGGGGTGCAAACTCCTATAACTTTAAATTATTTTAAAATTTTTAATATAATATATGATATTTTTCAAATTTTTTGGGATGTGGCCGGCCCACCCCCCCCCCCCCCCCGCCCCCCGATCCATCATTGCATTGGACATCCCATCATTGTAAGAAGAAATATCATTTTGTCTCTCAAACTATCACATGTTTTTTAATTTGACTCTCATACTTCGATTTATTTTAATTTAGTATCTAAAATTTTAACAAATTGATCAATTTAACCCTTGCCATTACATTCCGTCGACAATTAGAGGGAATGTGTTAACGTGGCACCAAAGTTCATTTAGAGTCATTTTACTTCCTAAAATATACCTTAAAAACCAATTTGCACCCCCAAATATAAAAAAATTAAATTTAAATATTTAATAAATATTTTTTGTCTCAATAATGAAAAAATTAAATTTTAAATAATATATACTTTGCAAAAAAATAATAAAAAAATTATAAAAATCCTCATTTAGAATTATCTTGAGATTATGAAGCATGGATACTTTGACAAACATGTCGTACCCGTACCAGTTACTAAATTTTGAAAAAAATTTCCCACTCAATTTTGAAATTACTATTAGTCGATCAATTCTATTGAAATTAATTTGGACAATAAACTAGTTATAATTGCACGCGCACACACACATAAAGTAGTCAAAAAAATTTCGCCTCAATAAGTTTCTCTAGGATAAACTCAAGATACTTTGAGACCCATGAAGCACAAGTATGGATATGAGTACTGGTATTGGTACGATATGAGTACATCGACATGGTAAAATCTTTCAAAAGTAAGGTATGAGTACGGGTATGGTTTAATACGTTTGTAAAAAAATATTTATTTTTAATTTGAAATAATACAAAAATTGATTAAATAGTTTAATTTGTTAAATCCAACATACAATTGACATTTAATGCCAAAAGCATAGGTATAAGATAAAATTAAATATTATTATATTAAATAACTTATAAACCACAACTTAATTTTAAAACCATACTAAGTACAAAACTAAAAATGAAAAAAGGTTTAGTAAAAATAATTTTATCTTTGTAGTAGAAGAAAAATATTATTTTCGACTGAGGTATGGCACGACTTGGATATATATAAGATATGTCTGGGTAGGCCAAAAATTAAGAAAGAAAAATTTGAGTACATATTTTGTGTACCCGGTACGTATGCAGAAATATTATACGTCGATAAGTACTCAGTACGGGTATGACTTGTTTGTCAAATTATCCATGCTTCATAGTCTCAAAATAATTCAAAATGAGAATTTTTATATTTTTTAATATTTTTTTGCAAAGTATATATTATTTAAAATTCAATTTTTTCATTATTGAAATAAAAAATTATTTATTAAATATTTAAATTTAAATTTTTTATATTTGGGGGGCAAATTGATTTTTAAGATATAGTTTGGGGGGTAAAATAAAATTCCAAATGAACTTTGGTGCCACGTCAGCCCATTACGTTCAAGCGTAGACGGAATGTGATGGCAGGGGTTAAATTGATCAATTTGTTGAAAGTTCAGGTACTAAATTGAAATAAATCGAATTATAAGGGTCAAATTAAAAAACGCGTGATAGTTTGGGAGGAAAAATAATATTTCCTCTCATTGTAATAACTTTGTCCATACCTTCCAAATCCCAAGGAAAAGCAAGAATAAATTATTAACATATTCAACTTGAGATTTGCACAAGGGGCACACATTGTTGATACCGCTACTTAATGCTCCAATCCTTCGTAAATAATCAGCAGTTTTCACTCTCCCTTTCCACACTAACCAGCCTAGAAACTGAGCCTTAGGTGGAGCCCGATTACCCTCTAATAGCTTAGAAATAGGCAGCCTAGGCCCTTGTTGTGCTTCACCTCATTTCCTAGCTGCTGCCACAGTGTAATGAGATGAAGCTCCCCCCACCTAAGTGAATTAGGGCAATTCTGTGTCAGGTTGGGAGAAGTAATGAGCATAATCTACAACCTAGAAACCTCTTGCTCCTCCCAAGCAAGAAGTTGTCTTCTGAAATTGAAGTTTCATTCCCCAGAAGTGCCCCTATTTTGTACAAATATCCTCAATGATCCCCCTTATCCATAGACAACCTTAAAAGTCTAGGAAATTCATCTTTAAGCTTTAGATTCATAAACCATTTGTCTAGCCAGAATTGAACCCTGTGGCCATCCCCAATTTCAATTCTTATATTGGATACAAAGAAATCAACCAGTGCAAAATTAGAGTTTGCCAAAGACGAAACATCTCTCTATACAAGTGACAAGTTTCCTAAGCCACCAATGATGGTAGCCATCCACCTCTCTCAGTACCATATTTGCATCTAATAATCTGTTTCTACAGTGCTCTGTACTCCACCCCAAACCTCCACCACCATTTCATTGATGATAAACCATAATTGCTCTAAACTTTGGAGAAATGTTGCCCCTCCAAAAGTGAAGCGTTTTTGTTGGCTAGCACTAAAAGAGAGAATTGCATCAAGAGATCTATTAGCTCGAAGGAGGATCCTTCCAATGTGTGTTGATTTGTTATTATTTTTTATTTTATTTATTTATTTATTTATTTTCGAATGTGAGGTTGCGATGGATTCTCACATTTTGTTGCCCTGCCATTGATCGTGGCTGGTGTGGTCGGCTATTTTCAATTGGTGAGGACTAGGTTGACACTGAAAAGTGGGCCAAATCATTTGCTAGCACACCACAAGTTGGTGAGAAACCAACAAACATGGACAACAGACAAAAAAAAAAAAAAAAAAAAAAAAAAAAAAATACACAACAAGATTCAATACAATGGACTGACAACAAACAACTAAATCTACACACCATTTGCAAATAAGATAATTGTTTCCAAAATGACCCCACATCAAAGCTTTAGCAGCAGTAGCATTAAGCAGAGCAAGAGCAGAGAAGCATAAAAAACCTTAAGCAAGGATAGGTGCAATTAGTTTGAAGCAACCTGGCCATGAGTGCTGATCCCACAAGCATATCCAGATTCCAAACAGAAACAATGATGGTGTCTTCACAAAATCAGGCAGCACCTCTTCCTCCTAAGCACAATCTTACCTGGTTTAAATTTGAAATGAAGTTAGTTATGGAATAATACATCTCTTGTGAGTTGCTTTTTACCCAAAAAGCAATCCTTGTTTTTACCCAAAAAGCAATCCTTGTTTTGACAAGTTCACATAACTCCTTCATATCAAAATGAGATCCATTAAACATACAGTCATTCCTTTGCTTCCATATGGATCAAAGTACTATGAGTGGAATGGCTCTCCAAATTTTCTTATCAAATTTCTTCCATATATACCCTGCCCACCATTGTAGAACTCCCTCCACTGAGCTTGCCATTGCCCCTTAAACTCGCCACCACTTTAACATTGTAGACCATAAACACCATGCAGGCTTACAACTCAAGATTATGTGATTCACATCTTCAGCCTCAGCACTACATAAGACACAAATAGTATTAGCATTAATATTTAGAAACCTAATTTCTTTGAAGAAATACCTTAGTTTTTACTCTCCCTTTCCAAGCAAACCAGCTTAGAAATTGAACTTTTGGATGAGCAATGCTGTTCCACAACAGCTTAGGAGGTAACATGATTGGGCCTTGAGAATATTCACACCACTTACAAATTGGGTCAACACTGAATTCCCCTGAGGGTTCCACTCTCCATCTTAATTTATATTCTACACCTTCTCTAAGATGTGCCACGTCATTCAAAATAGTAATCAGCCTTGTTAATTCCTCTTCTTTTGGGTTCAGGCTAGTAAACTTCTCCTGAACCTTAGACCCCAGCCACTTGAATCACCCCTTATGTCCATAATCATTCTAAGAGACCCCATTTTATCATCAGATAGCAAGAACAACCTAGGGAACACATCTTTAAATCTTTTGATTTCCAGTCCAAATATCCTACCAAGAGAGGCATCTCCTGCCGTTTCCAGGTACTATTTATGTATTTTTCACAAAACAATTATGAAGATTTGAGTTGATCTCAACAATTGGCACAAAATCGAGCCAAATTCTTGAGAATTTAGACTCATTGTGAAGGAATAAAAGCTTCAATTAATCATGCCCTTTGGTCCACTGAACCACAACCATCATCATCAACTTAGACCACTATAATAGCATTGTTGCCGCTACTAGTGTCATGTTGTCTTTATGTCCAAATGATGACGTCGCTTATTATTCACTTTGACATATTTATGACTCTGGCACGTACCACTATTAGACTTGCCTATTATCTCGTAGATGGTCATTGCCTTTTTACCGTCACTTCATTTTAAAAATAATAAATTATACTTTCATTCCTATATATATATTGTTTCTCACTATACTCACCTTAGTCACTATATTATTTCTCTTTTTTTACTTTGGTCCAATTGCTAACTTTTGAGGTAAACTTTGGAATTTTTAAAATTAACTTTGCTACTTTGATCACTTGGAAAAATTTGTTGTCCCACTTCAAAATAGATAGGTCACAGCAGGAGGTAAATAAAAGTGTTCTACGATGGAGGATTGCATGTTAAGATGGTCTATAGCAGAGGATTTTGTACAAATGAAGGTGAACTTGACCCATACGGCATTTTCCATCACAAAAGTATAACATCTGTTACAATTTGGACCAAAGTGAAAAGAATCTAATAGTTTCAAGACCAAAGTGAGAAAGTAAGCATAGGTAAGTAGGGTGAAGGTGTAATTTACCATTTTGAAAAATGCAAATCATGCCCTAATCTGTGAAGAAATTATTTATGTAAGTAATGGCATAATAATTTATAATTATTATTTGAAAATATGCTGACATTATTTAATACTTTAATAAAGGTAAAAGAGGAAATATCATTTTGCCTATCAAACTATCACTCAAAAATTAATTTAAGCTCTGTTATTTTAATAATATTAAATTTTACTATTAAACTATTTGATTTTGGATTAATTTTGCCACTGTTGTTAGCTTCTATTTATAATCCAACGAAAGTTACTGACATGGCACCGAAATTTGAAATTTGATTTTACCCCCCAAACTATCTATAAAATATCAATTAAACCTCCAAACTTCATTTTATTTAGAGAACTATTAGATATTTTGGGTGTCATGTCATCTACTTCTATTTGATTATAGACCGCAATTGATGGTGGGGTAATTTAGGTATAAAATTGATATTTGTAAGAGAACAGTGGTCGGATTGATTTTTGAGTCCTAGTTTGAGACCCTCAAAGTAAAATTTCAATAATTTTTTAAAAATAAAATATAATTCGAGGAAAATAAAAAATAAAAACATATTCATAAATTTACATAATTATTTCACCTCACCAAATATAAAAAGGTGCATTAGCTTGAGCCCATAATTTGGATTTGACAGCGTTGTTTGGGCATGTGGGGCCCATCACAGGTTTCATTTCGAATCCAAACTATTAATTTTGCTCGATAGTTTGTGTATTTCATTTACACAAAAAGATAGAGCGATCCGATAATCGTAACATATTCAATTTATGATGTGTTGTCACAAAAAATGAACAAAATTTGTGTTTTTAAAATTTAATCATCAATTTTTGTGATAACAAACACGATAAATTGAAAAGATTATGATTATCGGATTGACTTAATTTTTTTTTTTTGTGAGTAAAATACACAAAGCGCTTGACAAAATAAAGGGTTCTGTATTGAAACCGGGATCTGTGGTGGCTCCAGAAAGTCTAAACAACATGGTTCGGTCCAGATTGTGGACTGGAGGCAATCGACCTCCATTACAATAATCATATATTTTGTTCCAAGAAAATAATTTAAAACTTCCTAAAAACTCAACCAATGCTTATTTGGCCACCCAAACACATATTTTGGAGTTTTGGATACTATACTTGTCTCTTACGTTTGTTGGTCTTGTATTTTCTCTTTCTCGGTCTCGAATTCTCTTTTTGTTAGCCACTCTTTTTCATCCCACCACAGAGTTGCTGTATAACGATCTCGGTTTATACCCGATCCATTTATTATTTTAGGATTTGGGATTTCTGTCTTGAATGGTTGTTCATATCTTTATTCATTTTATCCCATGTTGAGTTTGGTTGTTGGAGTGTCGTTGTTGCATTCGGAACAGGTTGGGAGTCTTTTTTTCAAAGGAGTCTTTGTCCAAAATTTTGCTTGTTCACTCGAGCAAAGCTTCTTGCGCTCAAGCGGTCTTTTACAGTTTGCAAAACTTCTGAGAGTTTGATCTCCGCACTCGAGCAACACTTCTTATGCTCGAGCAAATTTTTACAGGTTTAAACTTCTAGAAGGGGTGCATTATGCGCTCGAGCAACCATTCTTGCACTCGAGCGGTGTCTTCGTTTGTGTCTATGTGCTCATGTGGTAACTTTGTTCGCTCGAGCGGTCTCACTTATTGTGTCCGGTCACTTGAGTGGTGTTTTGGTCACTTGAGTAGTCTGTGCATATATTAGCCCGTAAAAGTCACTTTTTGGCTTACTTTTTCATTTCTCTCTCTCTCTAAACATTTCAAAACCTAGATTTACTCTCCCTTTCCCTAAAAATCACCTTTAAACCTCAAATACACCCTCACCCTTTGATCTCTACACCTTTGTCCTTTGGATCTGAGAAGTTCGTGTTTACGTCGATGTTGAGTTTTGGTGCTTTGGGGCTTTCTCCTCTTCCAGAGTTGAGGTAGGGATTTTTTTAATGGTGTGCATGTTGTTTAGCTTCGTTATCTATTATTCTTGTTAGTTATGGGCTTTCAAAAAAGTAGTTTGGGTACAAATTTGGGAAAAAAGACTTATTTTCGGTATGGTTTGGGATTGGTAACCTACTGTTGTTGTGTTATAAGTTTTTGAAGAAAATTGGATTTTAAAGGTTTCTCAAAAGTTAATCAAAGACTAGGGTTTTGGGTGTTCTTTTTAATGGAAAAAGAAGAAATTGGAATAGTTGTAGGATTTTAATTGACATGAGGTTTGGTTGAGAAATGTTTGAATAATTGGAAAAATACCGAATATTATTTACTCTTTTGAAATAGTGGTTTCGTTGGAAATGATATGAACGGTTTTGGAAAAATTGTATATTTTCGGTTGAGATTCACAAGACTCGTGAGGAGTGTAAATGTTGCTTGGAAATCTCATATAAATCATTGGGATTCCGATTTAGTTATAATTTTGGAATATTATTATTGTTGTTGTTTTAGTTAGAGATAATTGTTTTTGGCAACCGGTGGAAGGTTGTATTGATTGTTGTAGAAACTGCATGTGGATTAGGAAATAGAAATGTTTACAAATCGTACATCGCATTGTACATATCATGGATTTGTAACTGGGGATTTCAGTGTTTCAGAAAATGTATTATTGTTTTAAGATGTATGTATTGTATTATTGAAAGGGTAAATAAAATGGTGAAACTGTAAGGGGGTGTTCAAAAAGAATTAAGTTGGCCTGTCACACCCCAAAATTTAGACAATTAAATATTAAATTAGGACTAAACCCCAATCAATATTCCATCATCCAAATCCTAGGGGTGAAACACAATCTAAATGTTCTTGTCTCCAGAAGGTTTAAGTAAATATCAATGCGAAAAAAAATACAAGGGATAAAAAAAAATAAACAAATGCCAGCCAAACTATCTATCAGAAATTCATAACTATCTAATGCCTCCAACATTAAAGTAGCAACAACTAGTCAAAACAACTTAAACAATGTAAAGTTAGAATGCCAAATTATCAAAATACTAAGGTCATAGAAAAAATAAATGAATAAATAAACTAATATCAATCCTAAACTCTAAAAAAGAAAAGAAGTTTGAAAGACATGTCCAACAACTATAATTATTTCTCGTCACCACCATAGCCCCAACTAATCCTGTAAAGGAAGCTCGGCTGCACTCAAATAGAATGCACCCAAGATGCCAAGGGACAAAACGGGTCAGTATACAAGTATACTGGTATGAGTATAAGATGTGACACCCACGTGTCCACCAGACACAAACAAAAGTACATTTAATTCTTGTTATGGGACAAGACAAGTAGTTCCACCCGCACCGAGACGAAGGGATAGTTTCCCGAGATACGGTGGCATTTAGTTTCTTGTCCGTACACAACTAAATATAAATTGAGTATAAAATAACAAAATAAACATAAAAAGATATGGTGGGTCAGCCTTGTATAAAAAGTTACTAAGACTCACCATTCTGCAAAAAAATAAAGTTAGTATCATTTAATCATAAGTAAATTGCTAAAGAAGTATTAAAACGCCCTGTTTCAAGCTTAAATCATTCGAATTGACCAAAACTCAAAGAACAAAAGTTGTACAAAATTCAATTTCATAAAAGGTACTATGAACGAATTTAGTAAACACTAAACATGCTGAGAGAAAAAATTAATAGAAGAACCTAGACGAAATTTGATCAAAAAAATCTAGAACTGAAAACGAAAAAAGAAACTGCCCTGAGATGATTTATTTCGGAAAAGTTCAAAACACAAAAAGTGTTCAGAATAATGTTTTACTTCAGTTTGCGTGAAATCAATAAAAATGAGCTCGTTTCGTGGGTTAAAACAGTATCTAAAATCTGCATTGCTAAAATGAATAAAAACTATTGTAATCAAGATCATCCAATTACAAGTTTTAATTGATCTTTTTAATACAAAGTTAAAATATAAAAGTTGTCTAGAATTACGTATACATGCCTCTGTCAAAATTTCGTAATTTAACGAGGTCATTTTCTATTTTTCGAGATGTACTAATCAAAGCAATTCAAATTATATCAATAAGTTCATATTAATTCTTTGTACATTAACTCCACCACTTCAGCCCTTTTCTTCCGGCCTACACATATATCCCATATGCCTCCCTGTATACCTAACACCGCTCCGAAGCCAAACTTGCACGGGAATATCGTCCCAAGTTTGACCCACATTCCCCTGATGGTTAGCATATACGTACGCGCGTAAATCAAAGTACTCATCTACTCCTAAGAACAAGGCAACAATATATATACACAACTCCTCATCTACTCATGAGAAAAAACATAACAATGCCAAGCCTAAGGCATTCAAATAAATCCCATAATCTTCATTTTTTTTATTTTTTTATTTTTTATACACTCTTTCTTATCAACACTCAAATGAAACAACAATCCATGGAGTCATGGTGGAGTATTTGGAATTTATCTATGGATTTTAAGTTTATTTTAATTTCATGTATCCATGAGTGTGATTACAATTATAAAATAAATACATATAAAAACCCTAAACCTTGCATACACAACTAATCAAAATAATTAAAATTAATCCACCATCTTCATGCAAATACAATATCAAACCAACATCAAATAAATAAATAAAAACAATGAAATAAACATAAATCAAGGGAAGTGAGTTTTGCACTCACAATTATTTTTTGAAGATCAAAGAGATATTTGAAGAATTAATGGAGCCATCAAAACAAAACCCTAACCCTTTCTTTCTCCTCTTCTCCTCTTTCTCTCCTCGCCGTCTCTTATTTTTTTTCTTCTCTTCTCCATGGCTGCTCCTCTCTCTCTCTCTCTCTCTCTCTCGGTTGCTGCTATTGGAAAATTCTCCACACTTTTATGATTATAATAACCTAAGTTTAATATATGATAACTTAATAACATTATATTATATTTTATTATATAAATACAATATATATAAATATAAATATCCTATATAAGGTCAATATATATATGTAACACCTTATATATATATATAAATATTTGAATTAATTATATATAACTAAATAACACATTAAATTAATTAAATACCACATTAAATTCTCATGTAGCTACGCAATTAATGAAGTCCAAAAATAAAATAAGATAGTAATAATAATAAATAATGACTTAAGAAAATTAGGGTCACTACATGGCCTGTGTGTCCAAGGTGTAAGACCTAAAACCCGCACGGTAGGTACCGAGCCTTCCGGTTAGTACCGGTAAAAATGGCATAGTGACTTGTACAATTAGTATTATGAACACTAGCCCTAGAGATTTATTCATTATATTTATCATTTGACTGTTTTGAAAGAATATTGTTGATTTGGAAGGATGTTTTGGAAATCTCGTATTACATTGTTTCAAAAACAAAAAAAAATACATGTTTTATCATATCATTTCACGTGCATTCATCTTATGACATTGTTAAGCTTCATACATGTCATTAAGTTTATTTCTACTAGGCTTTATGCTCACCCTACGAGGGAAACCACTTTCAGGTGAACCGGTGTGCCTCTGTCAAGGTGATGACTTGGGAGGATCTTGGAGCTTGAGGCTCATATATATGGTTTTCTTTGGTTATTTGTTTGTAATTTAAGCCACAAGCTTCTTTGTATTGAGTTGTGACTTATTTGTTGTAACCGGGCAAGCCCCTAGCAATTTGTAGCTTTTAAGCCATTAACCTATAATAGTTTAATTTTATTCATTCTAACAAGAATTCATGTTGTAAGGACTAAAATAATGTATTGAGGCACACGTTGGAAACGATGTTGTATAATCATATTTTTGTTGTGTACCGCATGTTAGTAATCTTATACGGGAGTAAAATGCCTATTTATTTTGGGTCGTTACAACTTGGTATCAGAGCGTACAGGGTTTAAATACTTTGGGTACGTGGGAAGTGGTTCTTATCACAATGGGTTTGTCTCGCTTGATGGAGATCTTGTATGCTCAATATGCTAAATGATAACATGTTTAGGTGGCTAAGTGGGTATGGAATTGGATCCTTAGGATGCAATTTGTGTTTGTTAAACGCTTAGAGGTCTTATTAGAAGGACACTTGATCAATGTTCGTTCTAATAGGAACTCTTAGGGTATCGTGGAACAAATCCTATCTTGAGAGCATGATTTGTATGTGACTATGTGCCTAAATGCTTATGTAGAATGCATTGTGTGTTTAATGCTACAGTGTATGAGATTTTGTTAGGGGCACCATTAGATGTGTGCTAAATTGTTGTGCTTGTTTTTTATTAGGATGTCTAGGCAAGAATGTGACGACTTCTCTCCTTCCACATAGGAAGAATTGAGGAAACAATTTCTGGAGTTGCACTAAGGTACTACACCTTTGGCACAATTTGAGGTGTGGTTTACGAACTTGTCGAGGTTCGCTCCGGAGTTGGTGGAAGCCGAGGAGCTCCGTTGTACGAAGTTTGACAGTAACTTATGTGATAATGTTCAGGGAAGAATTGTCAAGTCTTGGCATAGGAATTATCGTGCCCTTGTGGAAGTGGCAGCCCATGTGGTCCTAGTCATGGGATAGAGTGGGGAGAAGGCCAATTCGAAAACTCCTGCAGCTTGGAGTCGTGATAGACCTAGTATAAACCAAAGGAGAAGGGCAAAGTTGTTGTCTCAACCAATAGTAGCACCAACGGGATCATCTAGCCAATCGGGACTTGGGGCGATCAAGTGCTCACAGGGGGAGCAGTCATTGGGATCCTTACTAGTTTAGACTTCGAACCAGTCACGTATTCGGGGACCACATATTTGCTATGCGTGTAATCAACCAGGTTATACTAAGCGTTTTTGTATGCAACCAGAGACTTCTTTGGGTATTCTGCAATCTAGTCGGGTTCAGCCTTATCCGTCTAGGCAAGGGCGATACTAATACCAGAATGGCGTAGGCTAGACTTCGAGGGCCTTTGGAGGGTTGAACTTTTATCCTCAGAGTGGGGAGATATGTGCTTATTTCAAGCGTGGCCAACTGGGTCACATCTGTAGCTCTTGTCCTTGGCATCAGAATTCTGGGAGTGTTCCGGCAGTTGAGTGACTAGTCTCAACAGTCTAGTTAGAAATGTAATGGTGATGTTGGCGGAGGGATGGCTATTTTGTTATCGTTTTGTTTTGTAACTGGTATGGTGTGAAACATTGTAATATTATGATTTTTGTTGGGGCCGAACTTCAAACATGGACGGGATGAGTGAATTGAAAATGGTTGGGGCCGAACTTCAAGATGAAGCTGCTTATGTATCCTAAAGATAGGAATCAGGCCTTACGTAGTTCCGACTAAGGTTCACTCGGGTATTGACACTCTCTTTTTGCACTCTAATTTTTGCTAAAACCGTCTTTTCAGGTTTTCGATCTTGCGAGATTTTTTCATTTTCCCTTTATATTTTTCTATTTTTTCTATTTTTTTTTTCATTTTTAATTTTCAATTTTTAATTTTTCATTTTTAGTTTTTATTTTCTATTTTCGGGTTTTTAGCCTAGCGAGCCTCTTAAGGATAGTACTTTTGTAGCTTGTCCATGTTGATTGGTCGTGAGATCTCTAGGTCATCTAAATCCATGGGAATGACTGTTCCTCCTGACCAAATAGACTTGATGATATAGGGGCCCTACCAATTAGGGCTGAATTTGCCCTTAGTGTCATAGATAAGAACCCAATTGTCCTTCAGTAATAAATCTCATTCTCTCAAATTCTGGGATTTTATTTTCTCTCCAGTCTCCATTGGCTTGAGAAATGATTTAGTTTTGAATCTTCGATCATATCTGGCCTTTTTGCCCCTAGTTCAATGGCTGCTTCCAATTCGGCTTTGCAAGCCTTCTTCGATCATATTCGACGTTTTTGCTACTAGTTCAAGGGCTATTTCCAATCTGGCTTTGCAAGCCTTCTTCGATCATATCCGACCTTTTTGCCCCTAGTTCAAGGGTTGCTTCAAATCTGGCTATGCAAGCCTCACACTCTGGTTGATTATTGAACATTTTGAATCAAGGTTTGAAATCTAGGGGCGTTGGCTCCCAAGGTCCAAAGGGATCCTATACTGTACAATCTCAAGATCAATTCCAAACATGTCTTCGTAGGACTACGCAAAAAACATATTTTGAAACTTTTAATAAAGCGACTAGTCACTAGTGCTCCTCTAAAGACAAGGTAGAACCAATCTGGACTAAGCCGGGATCTTTCTCAGTACCCATACTAACAGAAATGATCTCATCCATAAAGGACTTAGCATACCTCTTTTCCTCACAGTTGATTAATTTTTTTCAAATCCCGAGAAACTACTTCCTCTTCGTTTTTATCAAAGTTTTGGAAAAAAGTTTTGAAAATTTCGGTCAATGGAATGAATTAAAAGCACAGAGAAGAGGCAAAAAAATTACTGCATTTTCATTTAGAACTTCTAGCTCAATGGTCAAAATAGACTTGAAAGAAAGAATAAAAAGACAAACACAGATAGGATAGTGATGTTTGGGTTATCACCCCAAAAATCACTAGACTCTGACTCACAAGACTGACTCAATCTTAATTCTAGCCCCACAGACTTGGCAGAATCAGGTTTAGACTCAACACCCAATTCATAAAATAATTGAAAGCATTCCGAAATTGCTAATATTTAGTGCATGCCATCCACCACGTCTGGAATGAAATATGTGCAATCAGCAAGTGGTCCATCCCCGATCACAGAAATTGTCACAATATCCCCTGAGTTTACTAGTCCCATGCCAGTTTCAAAATTTATCACAGATTTAGCAGTGTTAGACCCATAACTTCTTTAGTGCTTCTTTGCTTCTTAATCAATCCATGGCTCGAAAACCATAAAGAAGGAAGTGCATGCCTATGAGAATATTTGCTAATATCCCACCTTGGCTCTAGATCATTTGCCACCACAGAGTTTTGAGATTTTGGTTGGGATTGAGGTGCATATATCATGAATAAATCAGTGCCCTCTGGAATAAGCACCTCGGGTTTGGGTAGATAGGATGGTGTGATGTATATGTTGGGGTTGAAGGTGGGTGATAGTGTATGGATGAGGTTGAGATGGGAAGGTGGTGGGAATTGGTCATGGGGTAACAATAGATATGTGGTGGTCTTGGCCTTTTGGAGTCGAGGCGGAGCTATGTTTTCGTTGTCAATGAGATCTTGAATCTTATGACGAAAGTAATGGCAACGATCAGTGTCATGTCTGGGCTGCTGATAGAAGGCATAGTGTTTGGCATGGTCATGTTTGATTGGGAGTGGATCGGGAAGTGGTCGAGGGTCAAGAGGTTTGAGATACCCTTTTTCTATCAAGATCCTCATGGCTTTGGTAAGAGACGTATAGAGAGGGTTGAAGACTCTGGTTGAAGTTCGGCTGACTGAGTTGGCTGTTTTGGTAGTGGTGATAGTGTTGATCTCTAAGGGTTTGGCATTGGCAGCTGTGCTACTACTGGGAGTAGCATTAGAACTATGGGTGAATATTTTTCTCACAGGCTAATTTCCTTCCGTAATGATCCCTTGTTTGATAGCATCCTCAATTTGAACCACAATCTCACGGAGGTTCTTGAACTTAAAAAGGGGAAGACCTATCATCTTCTGCAGTAATCTTCCATGCAGATTTTTGACCACCATACGGACCTGATCTTTTTCTAAAGGTTGGCTTGTCATCATGGTCGCATTTGCCCTCCATCTGGTGATGAAGGCCACAAAACTCTTACTGGGCTCTTCTTAGGTCGCTTTCAGGTCTCGGGTGGTTACTTCAATCTGGGTGTTATAAGAATATTGGGTGACGAAAGCCTCGGCTAACTTCTCCCAACTCTATTTTACTGAGTCTTCTAATTTAGCATACCAGATGACATCTACACCATATAAAGTTCTTTCGAATAAGGAAAGCTTTTGAGCTTGAGATAGGCCAATCGACTTTAGAATTCTGAGAAAGGACGAATATGAACTAAAGGATCACTAGCCCCATCAAATCTATTCATGTGCGGCATTTTGAACCCATTCAGGCAACCTCACAAATGTTTCTGTAAGCCCATCCTCGATGTCTGGAACGGATTTGATCCCTTACGATTTTCCTAACACTTTTTCTAATTTGTATAATCTTAGCATAGTCGGGTCAATTTCATCAATATTTGTGGGCAAAAGTCCTATCATTGGTTATGTAAGAACCCTAAGATCGTCTTGCAGATTAGGTTCATGATGTCTCTCAACTGGTGGAGATGGGTCCAAAACTAGATAAACCACTGGAGGTAGATGGGATGTGGACGCCCTAGATGGGCATTGTTATTCAATGAGAGCCTCTTTGTTGGCAGTATCCTCATTGGTAATAGCATCCATGCTTCGTTGAAGGGCCAAAAACATGTTTGCTATATCTGCCGGAGGTTGGTCCGTTACTGTTGGAGGTTGGTTCATCATTACTGGAGGTAGGTCCGCCTCTGCTAGAAATGGGCATGTCATTATTGGAAGTGGGTCCGTGATTACTGGAAGTGGGTCTGTCACTATTTGAAGTGGGTCCGTTACCACTAGAGATTGGTCCATCACCACTGAAGGTGGATCCATCACAGATCTTAGAAATTCTAACTGGCGAGGTTCTAACAATGATGTTTTAACCTTCCTCCTTGTAACTAGTGGCAAAAAAACTAACACTGGCAGTCCTTGAACCAAATTTGTAGTTCTACTAAGTCTACCAGCGCGAGTCCGCAAAACTTACGAGATATCAGACCGTTCTAAAGCTATGGTGCTACAACTACCTAGCAAAAACAAAATGGAACTCCCAATCAAAATTTTGACAACATTTTGGCTCAACTGATCATTATGCACATTGAACTCAACCCCTCAAAATGATATGCTTGACCAACTGATTAGATTTGAGAACCCTAGATCCCATACATTGCACATAGCAGGAAAGAGAACAAACACCTATGAAGGGTAGGGTTACCTTGTCCTAGCTTTGAAATGGTCTATGGTTTCACTATTCACATAAGTGGCATCACACATCCTAGCATGGGGGAGCATCCAGTCCTAAGTTGGAAGTTGCTAGAGTTTACTACATGCACTAGGTCAGTCTTGGTCAAAAAGGGTACCTTAACAAGACACCGATATACCTATCAATCTGGCGGATCAAGCAGTACGTGGTGATCCGGAATCCCAAGCTTATGCTCCCACCATATTAGAGCCTATGTCTGTCTATCCACCCAAAGTTGAATAGCCATCTAGGATAACAAGTGATGAGCAAGGGACTTAGGCACACAATGCATGAAATGCAATGAACATATATTTGAAAATAAAAGTCATATCATGGAGTTCGAGTCAAGGTTTCAAAATATTCCCCAACAGAGTCGCCAGAAACTGTAACATCACATGAGGGTTACCTGCACGCGTTAATAGTTCGGACCCTCGATTCTCTTGGATCTAGTCTCATGAGTGTAGTGTGAAATTTAGATGAGAGTCCAGATTTAGCAACTTTTAGAAAATCCATTTTATTGCAAAAACATTTGCCAAAAATAGATTATGTCATCAGATCTCAGAGTCGCCATCTAATATTTATTTTGGGAGAATTAGAAAATCCCGTGATTCATACCAAGGCCACTGTTCATTGTAACCAAGGATGCTTAGCTTGAAACCTTAGGTATGAAGGGAGAAAGTCATTAATTGAGCCCCTCCCCCGCTCACCCGATCAAAAGATCAGCCTTTACTAAACCATGATATGATTTTTATTAACTTTATATGTTCATATTCTGATTATTAATAAATCCTAAAATTTACTATGTGAAGCAAACAAATATAGATTGTGTCGTCTATTTTGGAACAGTTTGATTTCATTATCTTGAAAATGTTTTGAATAGTGCAATCATGAAAATCAATTTTATTCCAAATTAAATAACATAACCTTCACCGACTGGCATGCATAGAGTTATGTCAAATAAGCACATAGCCGCATGGTAGGATGCTAAACATAGTAAGAAAAAACACACAAACGGTATGCTAAAGCATAAAAGTTACATATTTACTGGCGTCCCATAAATAGGCACAAAAACAAAATTAGTAAACATGCATGATCCTATATAGAAGATCCTAATGCAATTCACTCATGAAATGCAAACTAAAGATCCAGCTTCTAATATATATGACATGTGAAACATCTCAAGAATATGAGGTAGCGCACAAAATCACATAATAATCAATTAAACTCACAAATGGATATGATGACAAGCATAATAACATGCATATTTACAGAATATGGAAAGCATGTAAAGAGCGGGATAGAAAGAAGCACGAATGGATAAAAATAGTTATATTCGACAGTAAAAATAGAAGCTTCAAGGGGGCTCAGAGACCGTCAGAGACTGTTTTGTTCGACACCAGAAGGCTGCTGGGGTTCTGTCCAGGAGAAGAGGGCCGACCGACCAAAATATGAGTTGGCCGGCCGGAAGATTGGACTTTGGCCGGCCGACTGACCAATAAGGCAAGGTTGAAGCTCTGTTTTGTTCTAGAAACCAAAAAAACAAACATAAAATATGCAAATGGCTCAACTAACAAATTCCAGTTAGCTTACAGTAGATTTATAATATGAAATTGAAGCAAGAAAAATAATGTAAGAAAGAAATTGCAAGAAAGTAAAAGAAAATGAAAAGTGTGCAAATTTTACCTTATAAGGAAAGGATTTGATTTCCAAACTTCCTTTTGATCACTCCCAAGTTTAAGAAGTGTGTTCTTAATTCTCTGGTTAGAAATTCGAAATTGCAGTTAGAATGGTTTTTTTGGATGGTTTAACAGTGTTTTTTTTGTGGGGGGGGGGGGGGGGAGGGGAATGAGGGGAGGAGTTGTTTCAACTCTCCATTTTTCTCTCTTTTCAAGAACACTCACTCTCTTTTGGATTAAGGCTCAAGAATATGACTATATCAGAATTTATGGGCTTGGTTTGTGTGAGACCCAGAAAATCCTCTCACATGGATTGTTGATGAGATCCAACGAAGAGATGAGCTTGGCTCCTACAGATCTATAAGGATGAACATGATCAGTGCCACCCAACTAGGGTTGTCGGCCGGAGACACTCCAATGGTTAAGTTAGTCCTTTGATTGAAAGAATGAATGTATAAACATAAAGAGTGTTTGTGTGCTGTGTGGAAAGAGAGAACATACCTCAACTTGGGATCCCCCCCTTTATATAAGAGGGGGGGGGTATGTGATATTTGTTTGGGCTGGACCCATTGTAGGCCTTGTTTGGGTTAGCCCTAATAAGTTGATATATATTATTTTCTAGCTCCCACAATTGCCCCAGAACTTTCATTGTCTACGGTAGAAGGAATGAGAGTTTTTCTTTCTGAGTTATGCTATTCAAATAGTTGTTAGGTTTTTGTTTTTTGATAAAGAACACTCTGGATAAATGAATAAAATGTATGAATGGATGACTACATGAATGCATGTATGCTTGAATGTATGTATAAATGTACGTATGTGTTGAATGTATGGATAAATGTATATGTGTTTATCATAGGATTGGGGGGGGGGGGGGGGTGAGCTAAAACCCAGGAAGGAATATAGTATAGAGAGGTTAAATAAAGGATGGCGATCATAGGACAAATTATATCACATGAGTTCCAAACAAATCATAACGATAGGGCAAATTTTGGCCCATAATATTGCCGAGTGCGAAGAGCGCTTCAAAATACGGACTTTCGTGCTGAGCTAGAGATATTTCTAGGTGTTAAGCATGGAAATGATTGCCTGAACCAAATAAGGTAGATATATCAGCCAAAAAATGGACCACGGTATTATTACCCCCAGGTGAGGGTGTAGACCTACAGTATTATTGCCCCTGGGTGAGGGTGTAGGCCGCGGTATTCTAACCTCCGGGCGTAGGTATAGGTCACGGTATTCTAATCCCCGGGCATGGGTGTAGGCCTCGATATTCTAACCTCCGGGTGTAGGTGTAGGCTGCAGTATTCTAACCCCCGAGCATGGGTTTAGGCTGTGGTATTCTAACCTCCATGCATAGGTGTAGGTCGTGGTATTCTAACCCTAGGGCATGGGTGTAGGCCGCTGTATTCTAACCCCCGGGCATGGGTGCAGGCCGTGGTATTCTAATCCCCGGGCATGGGTGTAGGCCTTTGCTGATGGCGCTCAGTGCCGAGTGCAAAGATTACGCTGGACTCGAAGACTTTACTGATTTTAAGTGGCGATCAAGTGCCAATATTGCAAGGATTTTGAATAATGCATCATGTGTCAGTGATGGCCTGTACCGAATGAAGTAGACGTGTTAATCACAAATAATATTGCTCCACTTGTAAGGAATTGCCAAATAGATATCTTCCAGCTATTTAATTGCCGAGTAAATTTTGGGCCAATCAGCATTGCTTGGTTTGCGTTTAGTCCGATGTAGACTTGCCCATTGCTTTCGAATGACAAGTGTTAGTCAGAAGGAATGCAGATTGGACTTGCCCCATTGCCCTATGTTGCGGGGAAGATGCAACTTTGGTAAAATGACGGTGCACAAAAATATGCGAACGGCCGACTGCCAAATGCGAACGGCCGACTGCCAAGTATAATGTATTGCCCCAAAATTGGCGCTTGCTTGGAGCGGTGTGAAAAGGAGTGGGAGTTTGTAACTAAAGTAAAGTTCGTTGTAATGTTTGTACCAAGTTGGCCGAGTAGGCATGCATATCAGAGGTGCCGAGATGATGATCGGCAGATGTACCCCAATTGGAAAGCGAAAAATTGACAAAGATGTCCCAGTGGGCCATAAATGGCCAAGGTAATGAAATGAATGATCGGGGAAGACAGAGGATTGTTTTCTAGCCCCAAGATCCTGCTGCTGAAAGTGCATGCTGATTAGGTATGATGTGACCGTTGATTTTGCATTTAATGTTCTCGATTGGCCGATGTATTGAGCTCGATATGCGACTCAGAATTTGCAGAATTAGACAGTACAAATGTGTTTAGAAGGGTCCAAAAAGTTGGAAATGACAATGGGGTTTTGCAACTACCAGTGACCTTTGGTTAATTCTTGGCTCCTTGGGTTGGTGTGTAACGCCCCGAAAACAATCCATCAAAATGCAAAGCAACAACTGACATCTACTAAATAATAATGGCAAATCTCCAGCCTTTACATCATTAATCAACAAGGTTTATACAAAAATTCCACATGCGAATTATACATTCAACGGTATGAAAACACATGAATCTATAGCATGTAGAGCATTACTTCCCAAAGACAAATAAAATGCCCTTAAGGGCTTACATATTCCAAGGCTTGAGCTCGATTACACAAAAATGGTTTCACGAACCCATACATTTAAGCCCTTGGCTAGCAAATAAATTCACAATAAAAAATAGAGTCGTCTACTCTTCACAAAATATATCCACGCCCTCAACTCAGCGGGATCACCACATCCTTTCCTGCACCAAATCCCATGGGGGTGAGCATAAAGCCCAGTAGAGAATCCTTACAAAGTATATACATTTATGCAAATTTTCCAACATTTAATGCAAATGCAAATGCCATGCAATGCCACTTCAAATAAAATTTTCATTTCATGCTCTTCTTAAAAATCACCATGTTTTCAATAACAGTTTGCAATCTCATCAATTCAAAAACTTCCAAATTTAATCAATAGAGGCGGTAAATACGACTCAGGTAATCCCTAGGTTGGTGTCTGCAAGTAGGCTTAACAAGCACTACCAAAACCCCACTTTACCGGTCGCTAACCAGAAGGGAAGTGGTACCTCCTCCGTGCTTGTTTTCGGTCTTTCACCCCGGACACTTAGGCCAACTTCATCGTTTCCATCTACACCTCCTATCCGGACTTACCTACGTATTTACCCCTTAAACATTTCCATAGTTCTCATTACAATATAATATTTCTCGAAGTAAATGTTTCCAACTCAATTCAAGATGCGCAATAATGATAATAAATTGAATGAGAATATGATGCAATAATTAATATCTCATAACATTTCTCCATTTTTCCTTTCTCCAATGCCATTTCACAAAAATAACCATATACTCAACCGATGCTATTAACACATAGCAATAACTTCTCATCATGCACAATTCTTAGCATTTTAGTCATTTCAAGACTATATGTAATTTTTTTCGAACATCAATTTCCAAGATTTCAATTCCCATAATCCATGGTGCTCAACAATTATCATCTCACAACTATACATGTTCATGCATTTAACAATAGTTTGAAAATAAATCCTCAACTCTCATATATCAAGAAGATTACCATTTTTTCTTACCATATCATAAAATTTACACTCATTCATTCTTTTGACCCAAGAAAAGAAAGAAAACCATAGGCTTTTCCATATTTCCAAAAAAACCCCCAATTTCTAGGGTTCTTCATCAAAACCAAAACATTTCCCCATTTCCTTGATGAAACCCCCACCAAAATCATCTTTCTTAAGTTAATGAAAGAGAAACTCTCAAGCATTTACAAAAAAATTGAGATTTAAATCCACTTTTGAAAAATCTCTACATTTTGGACCACAAAATCAAAGCAATGTAATGACTTCAAGAAGACCCTTAAAAGTACAACATCATAGCAAAACATGTATATATAACTCAAGGAAATCCCTACCTCAAGTTTTGGGGAAGATGAGAGAAGAAACCCTAGAAATCAAAAGTTGTAGAAAGTTGATCTCCACCGTACAAAGTGAGATTCTTGCTTTGCTCTCCAAGGTTTGTGAAGGATGATAGATCAAAACCTCATGGATTGTAAGGAATCAAGGTTCTTGGGTGTTTGGTGGACGTTTTTAGAGAGGATGAGGGGCAAAAGTGCTTTTTAGAGAGAGAGAGAGAGAGAGAGAGAGATGTAGAACCAATGAGATACATTCAGCCCTAAAAGATAAAAAAAAAAAAAAAGGTTTTCGGACTGCCCAGCATCCCGCACGTGCAGCACTTGCCCCCGTACGTGCGAAGCCTACTTCCCGCACGTACGGCACTGATCCGCGCATGTGCGGCACTCCTCCCCTGCACTTGCCTCCACACCTGCATATTAGATAATGTGCAACCCAAACATCCCTTGAATTCCGCACGTGCGGCCCCTATCCCGCACGTGCGGCCCTGCTTTCTCCAGCCCATAATTTTCTCAACTCAATTCTAGGCACTTCGGACCTGACCTCGCACTCTCCGGAACAAGTAGAATTTGACACCGAATAACGAGAACAAGAATTTTGTTTGAGAACCAAAACTTCCGGACACTACAACCCAATCAAAACATAATGAGGACAGAGTGAATAAATACACATGGTCATCACATGGTGGGTTTGGACTCCTTGAATTGACACGAATCCGCTAGTATTTTCAGATGTGGATTTCAGCAAGCCAAGATGCTAGTATTATGTTGAGATATTAGTGCCAAATAATGTGCCGAATAATACTGGGTTGCTGATTAATTGAAGTTGAGTTTCTTATCCAACGTACAGTTGCCCCATTGCTTTTGAATAAGATTTGTTATTCGGAAGGAATAAAATTAACATGGGCCAAAATTGCGGAGTAGGCTAATAATATCTCGGCATAATTGACGGATGTCGTGCCCCTGTTCGGTGTCGTGGCGATATTGAAATGAAGCCGAGACAAAGTAGGATGCTGGGTGATGTACGAAGTAAGAGCCATTGCGCTCAATTCTTGGATTTTTTTATTTATTTATTTTTTTTAGTTGAATTTGAAAATTTTGACCGTGCGGATGGGCCCAGAATGCGTCAAATAGTTGGAAAGGACTATTGGATTGTTATGATTGGAGTCCAGATGGCTTAGATTTCACTAAAATAGAATGAGTGGTTTAGACCAACCAATTGCAACGTAACTGCGAAGTACATGATGATTTCTCATTTGCTTGCTGATTCTTCTTCTTCGACAAAACAGTGGATTTTCTGGGCAAACTTGGATGGGTTCGTACGGCTTCGTTTTAGCGCCAATTTTGACACAGTTTTTTGTGTTGGATTCATCTCGATGAGCACTTCACATTGGTGTACTCGAAATGGCATTTCGATAATTTGCAAAATTTTAGTTTCTTGAGATTTAATCTATTTCGCAATTATCGACGAACGTCGGTTAGTTCGTGGCTTTACTAGTCAGTGTTTGTAGACTCCGCTAGTTGATGTGAACCTGCTGGTAGGCCACGAAATTCTTGCTTGCATGAAGAAAAATATAGACCCACTTGCTAGAAAGAGAAAATAGGTACGTAAACACGGTCGGCGAGACTTTGGCTGGCTGAAGCACTTGGTTCTTGGCATTGTAGTTCAGAAGGGCGTCGAACATGGTTTGAGTGACAAATTAATAAATGGGGGCAGAGGTCTTGATTGAACGGCCGGTTAGTGTGGAATGGTTATCGAGTAGTGCGAAGGTTCATACGTGGACATATCGAGTAGACTCTGTAAGTTACGTTGCCACGACTGGGTTATAGAGATGTCGAGTTGTGTTGTACCGATTGACAGCTCGGGTGAGTTGTACTGATGCCGATAAAGGTGGAAGAGATGTCGAGTATCCATGTACGAGGTATGGCACTGCCGAGCAGCTTTGTATCTTTGCCGAGCAATCTTTTATGAGTTGCAATACTGTCCAAATGCACATGTATGGGCTCGAAAGCCGACTAATTCTTCAGAGTAGAGAAATTGTTAAGGCTTGTGAGATAAATTTTTTATGGTCGAGATAGGTAGGTCGGCAACTCTTTTGGCTTGTCGAAAAACTTAGTTGATCATTTCTTGTTGAAACACTTGGTCGGCAACTCCTCTCGGTTGTGCCTGTTGGAATACTTGGACGGCGACTTTAGCTTGTTGTTTTGGCAGAATATCACTTCGATTGAGTTGCATTGCCCTCGAGATTCACATTAATTCGAATTTTCAATAGAAATTGCATACATTCATCGACAGTGTGGTTGCTGAGGTATCTTTGTACAGAGACAACATTGAAACCCATTTGATTCTTCTCAAAAACACCTATAACTGACAAATGTTTCGCAATACATGTAATGTATAATACATAAATAAACTCTTAGACTGCCAATTCACAAGTTGCACTACTACAATTGGTTAACCTTGGTTCTTTAGAGAGAGAATGTAATTAATTACCAAGCAATATGTTTGTTGAAAGTTTTCCCAGGAAGATCAACTAATAATATAATATTTCAACATGTGTGCATTCATACATATAGAAGCATAAATGAAATAAGTTCTTTGGAAAATGATGGCTTTGTTGTATATTTTGTCAACCAGTGCTATTCGGAGTCTGACATAATAATTTTTAATCAATTCCTAGAGAGAGAAAACTAACAACCCATAATTTTGTGACATATATATATATATATTTATATTTCATCTGTGTTCATGTTTTTTGGGTTTGATTAAAAAAACTAGTATACGCACATATATGTAGTACACTAGAAATATACAAATAAATTCTTTCAAAGAGAAAAATAGCTTCCCTTATTTCGTGTAGGCCGACTTGCAGCCGATCATGTGGTCGGTTAATGAATTTAGGTTGTGATCAGATACCACCAAGACGTTCTTCGGCCTTAACAATGGACCTTTTATTAGTTCAGTGGTGACTTATTTTAAGGTTGGCCACTTCATTGGTGGTTTGTGACGTTGCAACGTAGTTGAAACACGCCAAGATAGTGATGCATGTTGGTAGAAGAACTATGTTCGTGCTCATAGATTTGAGAATATGGATTAGAGAAATCTAATTGGAGGCAACTTATCTTGGATTTTGGCTTGCTGAACCTCTTAGTCGGTGTCACGACCCAAACCCGGCCCTATGGGTTTAGCACCGTAACCGGCCAGTAATCCGAGATTACCGAAGGCCTGCTTAACAGTAATACAGTAAAACAGAGTACATGGCCTGGCGGAAGCCAATACAGTAATAAAATAATGTCCAATGAGCTGTGACAGTCTGTATGCCAAAAAGATTTTTCATACATATTTACAGAACAGTACATATATATATACATGTCATTCAGTGAAACAGGGACTTAATCCCCACTCAACAGTACAGTAAATATTCAGTCTATACCATCCATTCGGTTATTACAAAGCAGTGAGACAGTGCAAAAAGGGGAAATACTAAAACACCCCTAAGCCTTAGCATGATAGGCTCGGAACCTCGCAGTGAGGCACATTGGTTGGCTAGACAAAACTGGAGTTTACTTCGACGCTTCTAGCTTTGATCCGGTGCCTGTACACCTACATATATATATGAGCAGTGAGCTAAAGCCCAGTGAATAACACAATGCGTAAAGGAGTTAAGAATGAATGTCCTTACAGTAATGAAAACAGTTCATTGATTCAGTATATCTGTCATTCAGTGATATGTGGTACATCCATTAGCATAGCAGTACAGTAAACGATAGGTCTTAAAAGAACCGAACAATAATTGATGGCCATCAATCAGTAAAAAGTAGTGGTTCCAACATGGGAACCGAGTCGATTAGACAAATCCACCCGTTCATAGACCGTCGGTCGGGCCATCCGTTCACAGACCGTCGATGGCAGAGATTTCTCAAACAGTAGCAGTAACAGTAAACAATAGTTGCTAAGGATGCCACAGTATAGTTCAGAATATAGGACATACATTCGTACAATCAGCAGTATCAATTCAGTAAACAGTTCAGTTCAGTATTTCAGAAGATAATCATTTGAACATATCTTTACACAATTGTTACTCACAGAGATTGGGCTACAGTAGGCTAGAGCGCGGTTCCTCGGAATGCCAACCCTATACAGTTAACAGATTGAACACACTCTAAGTTTCACAGTTGGGAAAGATAAACATTAACTCCCTATAATGCCTCGGTGTGTTCTACATCTATATCCTCACTAAGATGTCTAAAACTAGGCCTAGGAATGCCTAGGATGGAATGAGGATGCAAAGATGCATTCAGAAAACATTTGCAGAATTTTTAGTGAAACAGAGTCCCGCTCGAGCGCAGGTTTCCCCGCTCGAGCGGCAACATCCCCGCTCAAGCGGACCAAAAAGTACTGGATAGGTGAAATCTCCGCTCGACGCCCACTCGAGCGTGTCACCTAGTCCTCCGCTCGAGCGCCCACTACTCCGCTCGAGCGGACTGATGCGCAGTGCAAGATGCTGGGAGCTCGATTTTCCCGCTCGAGCGGCACTTCCCCCGCTCGAGCGGACAACCAAAATCTGGAAATTCCAGATTTGAGTCCCAAGCTCAAAACCAAGTTCAAAAGCAATATTTTCGATCCTCTTGGGCTATTTTCTGGAAAAACTCTTGCAAACACATGGAATAACATGTTTCAAAGCTCAATTTAAGAAATCAAAGCCCAAGGGTGTTTAATTCAACCCCAATTTCAAACCATTTTTCAAGAACAAGATGAACATGCAACATGCATGGATTCAAATCATTTCCAAACTTCAATTTGGTGTTCTAAGGAGCCAATTGTTCCAAAAATAAGATGAAAACATGGTTTATTCTCAAAACATGGACATGCATGTGACAATTTGCCATGAACTCAACTCAAAATCCAACAATACTTACATGCATGCAACAATTGGGTTCCAATTCAACATGTTTGAACTTAAAACAGGAATTAACTCTATAATGGAGCATGAACCATGCAAGACTTAGCTCAATGTCAACAATAAGAGGATGAATTCCTTACCTAGAGTTCCAACTACAAGGTGAGGAAGCTTAACTTGACATTCTACACCCCAATTCTTCAAGATTCAAGCTAAATCCCCAAAGTTGAGTCCAAATCTCCCACTCTCTCTCTACTTCTCTTCTTGGTCGGTTGGGTGTGAGAAGATAACTGATCAAAATGTTTTGGTCAAGTGTATGCAAGCCTCTAAGTGTGTGAGGTAATGGGCCACTAAGTGGCAATTCCGTAATTAAGCCAAGGTTTGCAATATATCAACGTTTAATCTAATTTAATCATACCAAATCACATTTTGATCAAATACACCATAAAATTATATAAATTCTAATGGTTCCAAATCATCAATCAATTTACGGTTCGGCCGCCGATAAGGCCTTCAATTAGCAGTTTAAACATAAAACATGAACAGATAAATAATCAATCAGACAGATAGAATGCAATTTAACTAACATATACACAATCAATTCAGTTCCAGTTTCAGTCAGTCAGTTCAGTAATTTATTCGGTTCAATTATTAGTCATAATCAGTTCAGTTTAACGGTAATCAGTGCTTATTCGGTAAACAGTGACGAGGGTTGTTACAGTCTCCCCTCCTTAAAAAGAGTTTAGTCCTCTAAACTCGAGTTACCTTCATTCTGGAAGAAAACAGGGTTCAGTGGAAACAGTTCTGGGTATCTTTTAGCCATGTCATCTTCCCTTTCCCAAGTGGCATACACACCACCATGGTTCTGCCAGTCAACTTTCACTAGCGGGATCTCCTTGTTTCTCAATTTCTTGATCCGTCTATTTACAATCTGTATAGGCCTCTCCTCGTAAGTGTAGTCATCACTCAACACTATCCGAGTAGGCTCAATCACGTGGAATGGATCCCGGAGATAATCCCTCAACATAGAGATGTGAAAGACGTTATGCATATGCTCCATTTCAGGAGGGAGCGCAACTTGATATGCCACCGGATTGATTTTCTCAACAATCTCATACGGTCCGACATACCTCGGCGCTAACTTGCCCTTGACTCCAAAACGAGTCTGGCCTTTCATTGGTGTCACTTTCACAAAGACGTGATCACCTACTTCATATTCTCTGTCTCGCCTTCTGACATCTGCATAACTTTTCTGTCTACTCTGTGCAGTTTTCAGTCTCTGTTGTATCAGTTTCACTTTCTCAGTCGTTTCATACACAATCTCGGGCCCGAGCAAAGGCCCATCTCCAACTTCTGCCCAGCAAATCGGAGATCTACATTTTCTGCCATACAATGCTTCGAAAGGCGCCATACCAATACTCGAATGATAACTGTTGTTGTAGGCGAATTCAGCCAATGGGAAATGACTTTCGCAATTTCCCTGAAAATCAAGGACACACATTCTCAATAAATCCTCCAGAGTTTGGATGGTCCTCTCTGACTGGCCATCTGTCTGAGGATGATAGGCACTACTCAGTCTCAGTTCAGTCCCCAATGCAGTCTGTAGGCTTTGCCAAAACCTCGACGTAAACTTCGAATCCCTGTCAGAAACAATGGACACCGGCACTCCATGCAGTCTAACAATTTCATCAATATAGAGTATAGCCAATTTGTCCGCATTATAAATTGTCTTAATAGGTAAGAAGTGAGCAGATTTGGTCAGTCTATCAACAATGACCCAAATTGAATCCATACCTTTTCTGGAGCGAGGCAATCCAACGATAAAATCCATCGTGATATGCTCCCATTTCCACTCCGGTATGGGTAGGGGTTGCAGTAAGCCTGCGGGTCGCTGATGTTCCGCTTTAACTTGTTGGCAATGAAGACATTTTGACACGAAGTCGGCAATTTCCTTCTTCATCCCCGGCCACCAAAAGTTCAATTTCAAGTCTTGATACATTTTCGTATTCCCTGGGTGGATAGAAAATTTTGAGTTGTGGCCCTCTTGAAGAACTCTTCTTTTCAGGTCAGTGTCATTCGGTACACACAGTCTTCCTTGGAATTTCAGTACATCATTTTCAAATCTGAAGCCCGGTCTCGGTTTAGATTCTCTTTCTTCGATGATCTTCCTCAAGAGGTCATCCTGTTGCTGCTTCTCTTCAATCTCTTCAATCAAAGCTGGTTGAGCAGAAATAGTAGCTAAGGTTCCACCTTGCTCTTGCAAAACAATTTCGATTTCAGATTTTTCAAGGTCACAAAGCAACTCTCTCTGCCCGGTGAGCAAACAAGCTAAGTTCCCAATCGATTTCCGACTCAATGCATCGGCAACGGTGTTGGCTTTTCCCGGATGATACAGAATCTGTAGGTCATAGTCTTTAATCAGTTCTAGCCATCTCCGCTGTCTCATGTTCAATTCTTTCTGGGTGAAGAAATACTTCAGACTCTTGTGGTCGGTATATACTTCACATGTTGCCCCATACAGATAGTGACGCCAGATTTTCAGTGCGAAAACTACTGCAGTAAGTTCCAGGTCATGGGTTGGGTAGTTCTTTTCATGCGGTCTCAGTTGTCGGGAAGCATAGGCAATTACTCTCCCATTCTGCATTAAAACACATCCCAAACCCTTATGAGAAGCATCACTAAATACAGTATAACCATCCGTACCTGAAGGTAAAGTAAGGACAGGTGCAGTCACCAATCGGGTTTTCAACTCTTGGAACGCTGATTCCCTTTGGTCAGTCCAGTCAAATGATATCCCCTTCTGAGTCAGTTGAGTCAATGGTAAAGCAATTTTGGAGAAATCTTTGACGAATCTTCTGTAATACCCAGCCAATCCCAAAAAGCTTCGGACTTCTGTCACATTTGTCGGTCTAGGCTAGTTTACTACAGCTTCAATTTTCTGCGGATCAACAGAAATTCCGTCTTTGCTAACAACATGCCCCAAAAACATAACATGATCAAGCCAAAACTCACATTTAGACAGTTTACCATACAGTTTCTGTTCTCTTAGGGTCTGCAGGGCAAGTCTCAAATGATGTTCATGTTCTTCTACGCTTTTGGAATAAATTAATATGTCATCAATAAATACCACAATGAAGTCATCAAGGTACGGTTTGAAGATTCTATTCATGAGGTCCATAAATGCTGCAGGTGCATTGGTAACTCCAAAAGGCATAACTAAAAATTCGTAATGTCCATACCTTGTTCTAAAAGCAGTTTTATCAATATCTTTGGTTTAACTTTCAATTGATGATACCCCGATCTGAGATCAATCTTTGAAAATACCTGAGCTCCCTATAATTGATCAAACAGATCATCAATACGAGGTAATGGGTATTTATTTTTCACAGTTACCTTGTTCAGTTCACGGTAATCAATGCACAGTCTTAGAGAGCCGTCCTTCTTTTTCACAAACAAAACCGGTGCGCCCCACGGTGAAGTACTAGGCCTGATAAACCTTTTGTCTAACAGTTCTTGCAGTTGTACTTTCAATTCTTTCAGTTCAGTTGGAGCCATTCTGTAAGGAGCTTTAGACATTGGCTGTGTCCCCGGAATCACATCAACGGTGAATTCAATTTCCCTGTCAGTCAAATCCCCTGGCAGATTATCTGGAAAAACATCTGGGAATTCTCTGACTATAGGAATACAGTTCACATCAGTTTTAACACTATCATCAGTAGGTATAGTCAGTACAGAACATAGATATCCTTTACACCCTTTTCTAATCAATTTAACAGCTTTCACAGAAGAAATCAAATACGGAGGAGGCACTACTCCCCTCCCATTAAACACAAATTCAGGCAAACCCGGTGGACGAAAAACTACTTGTTTCGTTACACAGTCAATGGTGGCATGATATTTCGTTAACCAATCCATCCCCAATATAACATCAAAATGGTCTATGTTCAATGACAGTAAATCAATAAACAGATGCATATCCCCAACAATAATTTCACAAGCAGGATACATATATGCACATGTCATGGATCCCCCAACAGGTGATGATACAGCTAACAGATAGTTCATGGGTTCTAAGGGTCTATTCAATTTCCGTGAAAAAGCATGCGACACATAAGAATGTGTAGACCCCGAATCAATCAGTACATATGCATTTTGAGCACAGATAGAGAGGATACCTGACACAACGGTCTCAGTATTTTGCACGTCTCCTGGTACTAGGGCAAACACTCGGCCCTGCCTCATAGGCTCTTTCCCGGTAGCTTTGGGGTTAGGCTTTGGTGCAACTGTTGATGCTACTGCACTCGGTGTAGCTTTACTACTAGCTTGTGGAGCAGAGGGACAGTCTTTAACCATGTGGCCTATTTTGCCACACCTGTAGCAAGCTCCTGATATCTTATAACAAACTCCCTTGTGGTTTCTGCCACATTCGGAACAGGGCGGAAAGGGACGGTTTCCTTGACTAGAAGTAGTCGTTGACCCTGTGTTTTGCTTTTTGTTCAATTGATTATGCTTGCCTTTCTTGAATTTGAAATTCTGCCTTTTTCCATGCCATTCAGTTGTTGGTGTTTCAGATTGCTTCACAGCTTCGATGTTCGACTCGGCCATCAATGCCCGGTCGAGGACACCCACAAAAGTTGGTAGTTTCAAAACATTTATTCTGTCCAGTATTGCCACATTAAGGCCGCCCTCAAACTTTCTAGCGTTCTTGTAGTCGGTGTCCACCATATGCGGTGCATATCTAGCTAGCTCGGTGAACTTTGTCTCATATTCAGCAACAGACATTGTGCCCTGTTTCAGTTGTTCAAATTCTGTCACTTTTCTATCCCTGACACATTGTGCGAAGTACTTTTCAAAGAAGGACTCCTTGAACTGAGCCCAAGTCATAACAGTATTTGTATCACGGATCAACATCCACCACCTTCTAGCTTCTTCTTGTAGGGTGAAGGTAGCTAACAGTACTTTATTAGCTTCTGAGCACGGAAACACTTCAAATAGTTTTTCTGTTTCAAGCACCCAAGCTTCAGCCTTTAGCGGTTCAAGGCCTCCCTGAAAGGATGGCGGTTTCATCTTGCTGAATTTATGGGTGAGAGCAATTATGTCCCCATCATTCACATTTTCATTTGGTTCTGGCTGTACCGGAGGAGGAGGAGGAGGTGGGGGCTGTTGGTTCTGTTGTTGTTCAAGTCTAGCAGTCATCAATTCCATCATTCTTTCCATTCTGGCCATTCTAGCCTCAGTGGATGAGGATTCAGTTTCATTTGCAGTGCTTGCATTATCCATTATTCTATAAACAGTTATAACAGTTTCAATCATAAGCAGTTACATACTGAAACAGTTTATCACATAAGCAGTCATGTGTTTAAACAGGTTAACACATTAAAACATAATCAGTCATGTCATAACCACACACTTTTCATGCTCATGAACGCCCTAATCACTTTCTAGGACACCCTATAGCTCATTTGGACACGTGTGTGCGGTATAACTCGTGGTTAAGTATCGCTCTGATACCACTCTGTCACGACCCAAACCCGGCCCTATGGGTTTAGCACCGTAACCGGCCAGTAATCCGAGATTACCGAAGGCCTGCTTAACAGTAATACAGTAAAACAGAGTACAGGGCCTGGTGGAAGCCAATACAGTAATAAAATAATGTCCAATGAGCTGTGACAGTCTGTATGCCAAAAAGATTTTTCATACATATTTACAGAACAGTACATATATATATACATGTCATTCAGTGAAACAGGGACTTAATCCCCACTCAACAGTACAGTAAATATTCAGTCTATACCATCCATTCGGTTATTACAAAGCAGTGACATAGTGCAAAAAGGGGAAATACTAAAACACCCCTAAGCCTTAGCATGATAGGCTCGGAACCTCGCAGTGAGGCACATTGGTTGGCTTGACAAAACTGGAGTTTACTCTGACGCTTCTAGCTTTGATCCGGTGCCTGTACACCTACATATATATATGAGCAGTGAGCTAAAGCCCAGTGAATAACACAATGCGTAAAGGAGTTAAGAATGAATGTCCTTACAGTAATGAAACAGTTCATTGATTCAGTATATCTGTCATTTAGTGATATGTGGTACATCCATTAGCATAGCAGTACAGTAAACGATAGGTCTTAAAAGAACCGAACAATAATTGATGGCCATCAATCAGTAAAAAGTAGTGGTTCCAACATGGGAACCGAGTCGATTAGACAAATCCACTCGTTCATAGACCATCGGTCGGGCCATCCGTTCACAGACCGTCGATGGCAGAGATTTCTCAAACAGTAGCAGTAACAGTAAACAATAGTTGCTAAGGATGCCACAGTACAGTTCAGAATATAGGACATACATTCGTACAGTCAGCAATATCAATTCAGTAAACAGTTCAGTTCAGTATTTCAGAAGATAATCATTTGAACATATCTTTACACAATTGTTACTCACAGAGATTGGGCTACAGTAGGCTAGAGCGCGGTTCCTCGGAATGCCAACCCTATACAGTTAACAGATTGAACACACTCTAAGTTTCACAGTTGGGAAAGATAAACATTAACTCCCTATAATGCCTTGGTGTGTTCTACATCTATATCCTCACTAAGATGTCTAAAACTAGGCCTATGAATGCCTAGGATGGAATGAGGATGCAAAGATGCATTCAGAAAACATTTGCAGAATTTTTAGTGAAACAGAGTCCCGCTCGAGCGCAGGTTTCCCCGCTCGAGCGGCAACATCCCCACTCGAGCGGACCAAAAAGTACTGGATAGGTGAAATCTCCGCTCGACGCCCACTCGAGCGTGTCACCCAGTCCTCCGCTCGAGCGCCCACTACTTCGCTCGAGCGGACTGATGCGCAGTGCAAGATGCTGGGAGCTCGATTTTCCCGCTCGAGCGGCACTTTCCCGTAATTAAGTGGCAATTCCGTAATTAAGCCAAGGTTTGCAATATATCAACATTTAATCTAATTTAATCATACCAAATCACATTTTGATCAAATACACCATAAAATTATATAAATTCTAATGGTTCCAAATCATCAATCAATTTACGGTTCGGCCGCCGATAAGGCCTTCAATTAGCAGTTTAAACATAAAACATGAACAGATAAATAATCAATTAGACAGATAGAATGCAATTTAACTAACATATACACAATCAATTCAGTTCCAGTTTCAGTCAGTCAGTTCAGTAATTTATTCGGTTCAATTATCAGTCATAATCAGTTCAGTTTAACGGTAATCAGTGCTTATTCGGTAAACAGGGACGAGGGTTGTTACAGTCGGCAACTTTTCTTGATCTTTCGTCTTACCGAAATACTTGGTCGGCAACCTCTTACTCTTCATCTTTGTTCTGTTAAAACTGCTAAGTTGGCAACCTTTCTTGGCTTTTCGATGCGCCGAAACACTTAGTTGGAAACTCTTCTTTGTATTTGGCTTAGTCAAAAGCTTAGTCTTTGTATGTGGCTTTGATGAGATTTTAGTCGGCATATCATCTTTGCACTTCGGCTTACTAAAACATTTGATTGGCAACTTCTTAGCCCCTTGGTGTGCCAAATTCTTGGTCGACAAACTTTGCTTGATTCTTTGGCTTGCCAAAACCTTTAGGTTCGTAACTCAAATTGATTTGTCTTGCCGAAACAGTTGGTTGGCAAGTCGGTAACCTTTTTTACTTGCTAAAATAGTTCTTTGACAGCGCTCTTGGTTCTTTCTTGCCGAAACATTTGGTCGACAGTTCTTGATTTTTGCTCTTCGATATCATTTGGCTAGCCATCAGAGAAATGGTCGAGTATTGAACTTTATATCTGCAAATATCTTTGTGAAATTAACTAATCGGTGTTGTATGTTCGGAATGCCTTTGTTACCTTTCATAACTGTCTTTATTCCATTGCTTGCTAAACCTCAAACAAATTGCCGAACTGGGTTGCCGAGTTGCCGAAATGGTCACTGTGATTTTTCTTTACAAACTGAGATCAGGATCTAAAAAAGAAGTTGCCACAAGGATCAAGTTGATAAATAAATTTGTATGCAAAGACTAGAAAAATAAGATAATCGCTAGAGAGAGAAAAATCCATTGCACATGGAGTGCTTGATATGAAAAGAAAAGCTTTAATTATACTGATGCAAATCATATTAAAATATAAACAAACTTGCGATAGATAGGAGCAAAAGTAGAATACTGTGAATTTATCATCTTCTTCGTTGAACTCTTTCAGATGATTTGCCACAGACGGCGCCAATTGTGAGACCTAGAAAATCCTCTCACATGGATTGTTGATGAGATCCAACAAAGAGATGAGCTTGGCGTGTGCAGATCTGTAAGGATGAACATGATCGGCGCCACCTAATCGGGGTTGCCGACCGGAAACACTCCGATGGTTAAGCTTAGTCCTTTGATTGAAAGAATGAATGTATAAACATAAAGAGTTTTTGTGTGCTGTGTGGAGAGAGAGAACATACCTAAACTTGGGATCCCCCTTTTATAGAGGTAGGGGGGTTGTGTGATATTTGTTTGGGCTGGACCCATTGTAGGCCTTGTTTGGGTTAGCCCCAATAAGCTGATATATATTATTTTTTGGCTCCCACAGTTTGATATGTTGAAAGATGGTATATCAGTGTGCGTTTGAAGTTTTGGCTCAAAACATACACTTCTCTCTTTTTTCCTCTCTAACTCTCAATTCACTCTCTCAATTCAATTCTCTTCTCTTCATTTTGATCCTCTCTATCTCAATAAGCAATTAGGGGATGTTGCTAAGTCAAGGAGATGGGAGACAAGGATGATGGAATGATAAAGGTGGTTGAAAATGGATGCTCCTTTTAGGAAGATGACAATCTCCCTTTTGACAATGAATGATAATGGATGATAATGGAGGGGACCTAGTGTAGACGCGCCCTGGGGGGCTTTGGTTCTACAGTTCGGACTCAAATGTCACGGTTCTGAATCTAATCCCGCAAAGTGCAATGCGAGACCGATAAATCACCAAAGAGTCCAAATCCGGCATCGTTTTGGAAAACTGATTTTTAAGAAAGAAGTGCCAAACATGGACTACTTTGCTAGATACAGAGTCGCCACCTAAATATTTTATTTTTAGGGAATTTAGGAAACCCTGACTCGCGCCTAAGGCCACGAGTCCGTCATCACCAAAGTTGCCTCGGCTCGGGAACTTGGGTACGATTGGTGAAGGTCATCTATGAGTACCCCCGCTCGCCCGATCCGAAGATCGGCCTGTACTAAGCATGATATCGAGTTTTTGAAAACACATGCATTCTTATTCCGGTTAATTAACTAGAATTACTGGGTGATGCGCACAACACACAAGTATAGACTAGACCACCTAATTCGGAACAAAGCATTGTATATCCGTTTGTTTGGAAATGGTTTTGAATTTTACTACTCGCAAGTAGGCTAAAACACGGATTTCGATGAATTATTCCAATTCAAGCAATCCAACCTTCACCCGCAGGCATTCAGGCAGTTATATCACATAAGCATTTAGCCTCATGGCAAGCATGCTGTCATGTTAACACTCACATACATGGAAGATGCTAAAGCATAAACACTCACAGTGTACTCCGAGCCAAAACAGGAAACTAGTTAGAAATCATGCATGATCCTAGTTCATGTTAAGATGGCTAATGCAACACATGCAAAATGCAACTAGAATAGGCTCGGCTAATCTAAGAATGGCATCTGAAATGCGATAACTCGATACACGTATTCAAGTTGGAATTGAAATACTATGCAGTTAGTATGATGCGCCGAGCCTGGTGCGTGCAATACGAATGAATGTATGCAAACATGCTGATTTAAGTATGCTAATTGAAACATGACCTAAAACTAACCATTAAAAGCACGTAAGTAAAAGGGAGAAAGACGTGGGGCTGGAAGACATTCACACACGCACGCACACTTATTACAAAATGCGCCCTCTCGACGGAGGGTCCGAAAGAATAATACAAATCAAATAATTAACTAACTAATGAGCTAACTAATTATTACACGACACTTAACTAATTAAACAAATTAATTAAGCTATTAAAGCAGTAAAACAGCCTCAGGAAGAGGGCTGCATGCGTGCTCGGATGGCTTCGCTCGGAAATCCATCGCCATGTCACATGTTGCCTCTGTTTACACTGCTATGCACCTCTGAGAACTGTACAAGTCTCAAGAATGCTTCTGAATCACCTTCTGAGCACTGTGGGATGTCACCGGCTGAAATTCAAGGCCACCAGCCAAGAGGAACTGGTCATCGACCATTTGTGGGGACCTCGGCCAACAATACATAGCCGGCCAGCACTGAAGATGGCCGACCGGCCATCTCTTCTTGCAGAATCCTGTTTTGCTGCAGTAGAGGACAGACAGAGCATGGCAATGCATTTTCAAGGCAATGCTTGCACCACCACCCTCCTTATCATGTTTGAGACTCAAAGGAGTATGGTTCTCGACCCTCAGGCCATCAATCACGCATTTCAATGCATGATGGTCAAAGGAGCCGAGTGTGCAAATTAATGTACAATGAATGTACATAAACACGAAAGGGGGCCCTAACCTCCATCATGGTTGATCAAGAGGCAAGGGATGCATGCTTAATGCTATGCAACCTAGGCATGCAAGCAAGCTAATGCAACATGAGCATGCAAACAAGCAATGTGCAATAGGCATACAACCTAAACAAATAAGCATACAAGGCATGTAACAACAATGCCAATGACAAACATGCAACAACATGTCATGGACTAAGTACACAACAAGGCACAATTGAACTAGCATGCTACAACATGCAATTTACCAAATATGCAACAAGTATGTGACAACATACAAGGCAAGCATGCAACAACATGCGAGGATGGACTTAAACCGAAATGGACAGCTCTCAAATAGGTCCAAATCAGCGGCCAAAATGCTTTGGAAATAAGGACAAATGTGTAGACGCGCCCTCGGGCCCTGCTACAGTTCAGACTCAAATTGTCACAGTTCTTAATCTGAACCAAAGAGTCCAAATCCGGCAAATCGCTTTTGAAAACAGATTTTTTGTAAAGAAGTGCCAAACATGGACTGCTTTGCCAGATACAGAGTCGCCACCTAAATATTTTATTTTGGGGGAATTTAGGAAACCCTGACTCGTTGCCTAACGCCACGTGTCCGTCATCACCAAAGTTGCCTCGGCTCGGGAACTTGGGTACGATTGGGGAAGGTCACTTCGTGAGCACCCCCGCTCGCCCGATCAAAGATCGGCCTCTACTAACCATGATATCAAGTTTTGAAAACATTATGTGTTCTTATTCCGGTTATTAGCCTAGATTTACTATATGATGCGCACAGCATACAAGTATAGACTAGGTCGCCTGAATTGGAACGAAACATTTCATGTTTGTTTTGAAAATGGTTTGCTACTCACAAGTAGGCTTAAAATGCAGATTTTGCCACCCTCGGGTGGGCTTAGAAAACATGGTATCGCCACTATCTAGTGGGCTTAAAACTCACAGTCAATGCATTGCTCCAATTCAGATAATCCAACCTTCACCCTTAGGCATTCAAACAGATATATCATATAAGCATTTAGCCTCATGGTAAGCATGCTATCATGGCAGTCACTCACATGCATGCAAGGATGCTAAAGCGTAACCACTTACCGAGTACTCCAAGCCAAAACAGAAGCTATGTTAGAAATCCATGCATGATCCTAACTATACAGAAATGCCTAATGCAACACATGCAAAAATGCAACTATAGCAGGCTCGGCTATTCTAAAGATGGCATGCAAAATGCTACAACTAACAAGTATTCAACTCGGAATTGAAATACAATGTAGTTAGTATAATGCGCCGAGCCCGGTGCATGCGAAACAGATGAATGAATGCATACATGCTGTCATACTGTATGCTAATTGAAACATGCCCTAAACTAACCATCATAAGCTGGTAAATAAAAAGGAGAAAGACGTGGGGTTGGAAAACATACATCACACGCACGCACACTAATTACAATTGTGCCCTCGCTCGGAGGGTCCGAATAAATAATATAGTCCGAATAAATAATTACAGTCCGAATAAGTACAAAACCCTAATTAATTAACAAATTAACTAGGAAAGCAGTAAATTAGCATGCAAGCCCATGGACCGCCTCAGTTCTGTTCCAAATGATGAATGATGCATGCTTGAGTTGCCTTGCACGGAAATCCAGTGCGATGCCCCGATTCGCCTCTGTTTACAATTAATCCTGGAATGCTGCGCAAAGCTTTGGAAGGCTGTTGATTTCTAATTTGCTACAACAGAGAGCAACAAAGGGGCATGGCAAAGTATTTTCACATATGTATGCATGACTACTCTTCAGTGAGTGTAGTCCTCGATCCTCGTGCCACCAATCACGCATCTCGATGCATGATGGCCGAGGAGTCAAATTGCATGACTCAATATGAAATGGATGCACGTGGAAACACAACAAGACCGAGACTCCATCATGGTTAATCCGGAGTGCCGGTGACCGGGAATTGAGACACGTTCCGTCACTCGGAGTACGAAACGTCCCTCGTTTCCCGTGCTTGCGCTAACTCCTATCCCAAACACAATGCAAATGAGATGGCATACACAATGCGACTAACATACAACCTAGCATGCGCAATGCTATGAAATGGCATACACAATACTCGATGTAACATGGCATACACGATGCTCTATCATGCAAACTAGCATACGCAATGCTATGAACTGAAATGGCATACACAATGCATGATGGACTTACACCAACATGAGTGGACCTCAGCCACACTCACATCAGTGGCCATTAGATGAAAATGAGACAACCGAAATGCGTGCACACATGCACGGATACCAAGGACCGAACCTAAGGCATCAAATGCCACTCTACCAAAGCATGGAAAAGGATGCAATATGGCATACAAGCATGTAATTTCCAACACTGAAACATGATGCTAAATGGTCTCGAAACATGGAAATATGGCAACCGATGCATGAAATAAGCCCCGAAACTCAAAACTAGGTACATGAATTGAATTATAACTATGCAAAGCAAGCATTATTTGACCATGAAGCACAAAGACAGAGCCAAGGCAGTCCCAAAACATGCACGTTTCTAGTTTAAAGCAAGACCAAAAAATGTTAACATGATGGGCTAAAATAGCATGCAAATTTGGCTAGCAAGCATGGTTTACATGGCATGTATATGAAGCGTATGAGAACTCATCAAACTAGCCAAAAATAGTGAATAAAATATGTCAAAATATGCCCAAATAACCACTGAAATGCAGCCAACATGTGCAAAAATGATGAGTTCCTTTGAAAGGCCATGCAAGGGGTTACTTAACACATACAAGATAGACACTTAGCATGACCAAACCAACTCTGGAAATGAGTTATGACAGCCCTAAAACCCACCAAAAAGGGCCTAAATTGATCAATAAATCATACAATGAAAGGCCCTCTTAAAAGGCCTTGAGGAGGATTGTTCCATACATGCATGAGGGACATAAAAAATGGCTAAAAGGGCCTCGGATAGAGCCAAGGCAGACCTCAAAACCCTCAGAATAAGGCCTGAAACATGACTTCAAAGCATGGAAAAAGGGGTCCCTTTGGAAGGCCAACAAGACCACCAAACAAGACAAGGAGAGAGGGGGTCACCGCCCTCTGATTTTGGCTCTCAAAAATGCATCTAAGCCATTGAAAATCCACTGGATTTCAGTGGCTAAGAGGCCAAACCATGGCCAATGCAAGTGCTCTAATGCATAGCCCTAATCATGAAGAGATGAAGCATGCACAGGGGGAAGATGACCCCAAACAGAAAAGAGACCTTAACCAAACTTGAATAGGAGATTAAAATAAGATCTTTTTCAGTTTATAACAAATCTCAAAAATGTTCACAAGTAAGGCTAAAATATGATGCAAAAATAGCCCTAAAAGAGAGATAGAGGGTAAGGAGAAGTAGATGACCTCAAACAGTAAAGTTTCCTTAAAAAAAGTTAAAGAGGAGCTCAAAATAAGACACTTTACAGTTTAGGTCGAGGCTAAAAAATGCTTACAAATGGGGCTAAGTAATGAAGCAAAATAAGGCTAGAAAAGGAGAAATGAAGACTTACCCTTGTAGAGCCGACCTCCAGCAGCTTCTGGACCAAGTTGGTGAGCTTTCAACCTCTGCAAATGACCTCCAAGGTGCTGGAATGGATGAGGGAGGTGGTAGGCTAAGAGGTGTAGGGTAAAATGGCCAAGAATATGAGTGTTTTGAGGCTTGAAGTATAGAGATAGAGGGTTATATGTATACTTCCAGCCAAAAGCTTCTAACCCTTGCAAATGGAGGTGGAGGGTTGGTTATATAGAGGGAGGAGGCCATGGCTTCTTGGAGAAGCCAAGAGAGAGGCTCAAAGCTTCTAAAGGAAGCTTGACCAAAAGGGGTCAAGCTTCTTGAAGAAGCTAGACAAAAAGGGTTAAGCTTCCTCAAGAAGCTTGACCAAAGGGGCCAATTCCTCTTTTAAGCTAAGCAAAGGGGTGAAAACCACCTTAAAAGGGGCCAAAACAAGGACAAAACCCTCGGATAGTGGGTCAAGAGGAAAACAGCTGGCACAGCTGGAACACACTCACAGAGGCAAAAATGGCCGGCCAGCTCAAAAGGTTCAGGGTGGCCTGCCGACCACCTTCCCTGGTCGGCCGACCAGGGGTCAAAAGGGTCAAGCACAATTGCTGGTCGGCCTACCCAGAAAGGTGGCCTCCCAGATGAGTAGAATACAGCTGTATAGAGAAAAACCAGAAAATGTGGTTCAGGAGAGAGAAAAACCAGCTTTTTAGAGGGGTTCAAAAGGGTCAGGAAGAATTACTGGTCGGCCTACCCATATCGGTGGCCTCCCAGATGAGTAGATCACAATGGTGGTATGAAAAATCAGAAATTGTGGCTCAAAAGTGAGAAAAACCAGCTTTTTGTCAGAAAAACCGGCTTTAGGAGAGAGAAAATGAGAAAACTGGTTTTTTAGAAAAATTGCTGGTCTCCCACCCTCCTACAACCTTCCTAACCATGACAATAGGGTCCCTGCCAAAAATGGGCCAAGACGGATGCAAAACGGAAGTTCGGGGGCCAAAATGCGCTGCCCGGGGCCCCGAAAACTAGCTGTTGAGCACCGGAGGTGGCGTTTGACCACGAAGTTAGTTTCCCGGGCTACAGTGTCCCTCAAAAGGGAGGAAACAAGGTGTGTGCCAAAAATCGGAGCAAACGGAGGTGGTTAAGCGGTCCCGAACCGAGGCACACGGCCGACGGCTCCGAAAAATCGAAAACCGGGCTCCAAACGGGAAAAATGGCCTACAACCACAAAACATAGCCTACGGCCACTGAGAGATAGTCTATGAGACCTCTCCCTCCCTTCGGGAAGAGAAAACGGAGAAAACGGGACCTGTTTCGCAAACCGAGGCAAAGTACAAAAGAGTCTGGAAGTCTGGAGGCAAGGCTCGCAGCCGAGACTCTGAAACCTCAGAACGAGCACAATATGCAACATCACCGAGCGCTCAGTTGGTGACGTCTGAGTCTTAAGGTCGGTCAAAAATGGGGTGTCTACAAAATGCACATACAAACATGCATGCCAATTGGCCTAAAGACTAAGGCATAAAAGGCAACTTTCAAGAACACTTAAAAGGAATGAAAAGCATGCAAATGTGACAACATTACATGCTCTGAAATAATACTAGGAGTGATGCCAAATCATACACATAGGATAAGCATAGCATGCTAATGGACTTAAAGCTCAAAGCTAGCCAATGAGCTAGTACCAAGGCCATATCAACCAAGTCCCAAAGGGCCAAGGTGAACCAAAACAGTCCCAAGGTAGACCAAAACAAGGCTAGAACATGCATGGAATGTGGCCAAAACATGCTAGAAAGGTGAGCACAAAACATGAGGCATGCAAGGCCAACAAAGGGGTGCTACACTACACCTACTACAACCAAACATGGCATGGCTTAACCAATGAAAATCAGAGTTATGGCATGTCAAAATAAGCCCAAAAACCCACGGAGATGGCATCCTAAAGGCCTAAGCATAAAGGCATGCACAATGGTCCATTCTTGAAACACAAAACAACTCTTCAAAGCAATGAAAGAGTGACAAATGCAAGTGTATGACCATAAAATATGCACTGATATATCATATGGAATGATGCCAAATCATAAGAATAGTCCTAGCAATGCATACTAATGACTTGGACATTCAAAACCAACAAGCTAGGTTGAACCATGGCTATACAAAACAATGCAAGCATGACCAAAACAACACGAAACAGACCTTAAGCATGGTAAAACAAGGCTAAAATCTTCTTTGGGTCAAGCCAAAATCATGCTAAAAACAAGGTTCAAAGTACAAAGCATGTTAGGGCAATTTCATGGAAATGCACTACAAGTGCATGGTGTATGTAAGGGGCTATTAAACCAACTTTAGACAGAGTTATGACATGCTAAAACAACCCCAAAAACCCACTGAAATGAGGTCAACATGAGCTAGAAGGACATGCTCAAACATGACGCATACAAGACTAGTTTGCAAAATTTACACTACGAGTGTATAAACCAAGCATGGAATGACCAAGATAGGCAAAAACAGTGGCATATGATAGAAAAATAACCACAAATACCAGCTAAGACATGGCCAACATGAACTTAACAAAGGTGCTCACATGTGAGGCAAATATGACAAGTATTGAAGACAACAAGGAGAGGGGATGGCCCTTTCCTTCTTACGACCTCAAAACACAATCCCCACCACTGAAATCCCTCTAGATTTCAGTGGTGAGAAGGCCAATACAAGGTGGTCCTGAAGCTCACAAAAAAGGCACAAAAATGAGGCCAAACAAGGCCTAAGAGGGGGTAAACAACCCCAAATACAAAAGTGATCTAAAACAAAGATCACAAGCATGTAAAATCAGAACTTTTATCAATTATAAGTTAAGCTCAAAACAGCATGCAAGATAGGCTAAAAGCTTGTGCAAAAATGGGAAACAAAGAGGGTAGTTTCTCACCCTTGAAGAACCTCTTCAAGAGCAAAGCTCTAGCAGATTTTCTGAGTTCAAACCCACCCAAGAACACCAAAACCAACCCCTTAGTACCTCAGTAACAAAGAGAAGGTGTATTGCTAGGTGTTTGTGTGCTAAACTAAGACAATACTACACTTTTGAAGCACAAAAATAGAGAAACAAGGCAAGATAGATACAAGGCTATATCTATCTTTTCTAAGGCAATTTTCTGAACCCTGGAGGAGGGAGGAGGGGCTCCCTCTTTATAGAAGTTCAACTTCTAAAGCTTCCAAGAGAAGCTAAGCAAAGGGCAAATCCCTCCATACACGTGTATGGAGGAGGTGAATTGTGGATGCCAGCTGCACCAGTTGGCATAAAATATCTACATAAAGTAGATGAATAGGGTTCGGCCACCAAAAATGGCCGATCGGCCAACATAAGTGCCGGCCCACCAAATAAAGTGCCGGCCCACCAAATATAGTGCCGACCGGCCAACACTCTTGGCCGATGGCAAGAAAAAGGGGCCGATGGCATCATGCCCTGGCTGGTGGGTTGAGGGGATGGCAAACAAGCCACCCTCTTCCCTTAGAAGCAAAAACACAAGTATTTGGTCCACAACCAAGCACAAAATAGACAAGTTGAGAGATCTTGAGGCAAGGCGCGTAGCCGAGACCTCTGAGAACTCAAAACGAACACGAGCATGGATGATCATCGAGTGTTCAAACGATGATGTCCAAGTCTTGAGGACGGTCAAAAATGGGGTGTCTACACCTAGATACATCTCGTGCATGAATATAACAACAAATATCTAAAATGAGCATAACCCACATGTTTTCATCAAGAATTCTGCCAAAATTGCACTGCTTCTGGGAAAATTAGCAGGCCGGCCAAAACCTTGGCTAGTCAACTAGCCAATTATTTGGTCGGCCGACCAAAACAATGGCTAGGCCAGACTAATTTGCATGAAACCGGATTTTTCGTCAAAATTCTCGTCCTTTCCTCCTATTTCCACACTATTCTTTGCTTAATTTCCTGAGAACATGTTTTATTTTGAAGTTTAAAAGTGAGCCTCGGAACACTACGAAAATATTTGGAGCAAAGTACGGAAAGAAAGTCTCGGAAAAGAGTTTTCAACGAGATTTGAACACTTGGCCAAAATAGGTTTAGGTTTGAAATGAAGCACAAATTCCATATTTTTTACTGAAAATTATGCGAGAAATATATTCTGGTTTTCATTATCGAGCAATCAAAAGAAAGCACCCAAGTCTTAGGGCCGGTCAAAATGGGGTGTCTACAATCAACCGGACCAATATGTGTATGGCCAAATGATTTTCTCAAAGTAGAATAGATAGTTTCTGGGAAGTGCTCTCCTGGATGTTTCTAGAGCTGCTGGTTAAATTCTTTTGTTCATATAGTATGATTTGTTAGATTCAGCAATAATTGGCCTGAATCAATTCATTTTTGTGATAACTCCTCCAACCCCACATCTTTTCTTTGTTTTATTATTTCATTCAATTGTTGTAATAATTTCTTCCTCTCCCCTTTCTTTTTTCTTTTCATTCGAGTTGTTTTAATAATTTCCAACACCACGTCTTTCTATCCCTTTTATTTATACGTTTTCTGTCTATATAGCTTCATGTTTTATTTATCATACCCATACTTTGCATCCATTTTTCATGCATCAGGATTTGGCCAATTTGCATCTGTGGGGTTTTATCAATTCTAATATGCCTTTGTGCATTAATTCATGCCTTAAGATGATACACGTATCAAATGTTGGTAGTCGGTTATTTACGTGCACTCTATGTATGTATTGCATTAGATACTTGCATATAGGATCATGAACATGTATATAGCATATTATTTTTGGCTTGCCATAAATGAATGCTAGGTGAGCATTTATAGCTTTAGTATCCCGCCTGTGAATGATTTTTCTCACTATGTCGAAAGCATCTTACTATGCGGCTATCTGCTTAATTGGTAAATCTCTATTGTTGCCAGTGGATGAAGGTTGTATTGCTTAGGTTGCAATGATGTTGATTGATGTACATGTGAGCTCAGTTTTCTTTGATTTGGACATTTATCCAAAAGATCTTTCAAAAAATGCATGAAATCAAAGTATAACCAAAATAAGCAACATGAGTTATAATTGCATGCCTCATATAATAATATTAACATTATTAAAATAATTGGAATATGAGCATATAATATTTGTAAAACTCATATCATGATTTAATGGATGCTGATCTTTTGATCAGGTGAGCGGGGTTGCTCAATTCATGACCTTCTCTCCCTCATATCTAAGGTTCCGAACTGAGGCATCTTTGGTTATGATGAACAGTGGCCTTTGTCAAGAGTCATGGGTTTCCTGGTTTTTCCAAAAGATTAGGTGGCGATTCTGAGATCTAGTGATATAGTCTATTTCCGGCATATTTTACAATAAATGAATTTTCTATAAAAATTGCTAGATTTGGATTCTCATTTTCTGTTTCTTATTGCACTAGTGAGATTAGATCAAGAGATTGGGAGTCTAAACTGTTGGGCGCTTAGTAACTCCAAAAGCATCCTACAGAGGGTTTCGGACCAAATAACGTTAGGGTTTTGGCAAAACAACATGAGTGATGCTTTGTGGGGTGAGAACAATTAGTAAAGGAAAAAAAAAAAGGGTTGAAAAGGTATTCAATTTTTCTAATAAAATTATTTAATAATTTATATTAATTTATATATATCCAATGGTTTAAAATTATGGTGTACGTGATGTACACAATTTAATCACGTAGACATCCTCACTGCCCCATACTATATTTGTGCAAGTAAACTGTGTGTAGATACTATACTATCAATATATATAATCAATTAAACTGTGTGTGGATACTATACTATCAATATATAATTATATATTTTAATTTTGTTATTTAGCATATTACTTGATTTTTTTGGTTGTAAATATGTAAAAGGGCCCTTTCCCAAAAGTTCATGTAGGGTCCTATAAAACTCAAGATGACTAAATAGTTTAGCATAGACTCTCGGAATGAAGAAATAAACTATAGGATTATTTATATAGAAACTCTTTAAAATATTAAAAAGTATTATTTTAACCCCTAAAGTATAAAAGCCTATAAATAGATTCCATAAATTATTGGGAAGTATCTAAATTATAGAAACATATAAATGGACCTCTAAACTATTGGCGTGACCCCTTTTGTGAACGGTGCGATTTGTACATTTTTATAATTTATAAACAATTGTACGTTTTTATAGTTTAAAAGGTAAAGTGATACTTCTTAATAGTTTAATATTTATTTATATATTTCACAATAATTTAGGAGGTTTTCGTGTAAATAACGCTAAAATCTACAAGCAGTTCACATAAGCCACACTAACTTATGAGAAATCGATACTTTTTTTTTGTGTTGTTTTGGTACTTACGTTTTTTTTTAAGATTTTATTTGAATTATATATTTGGATAAAAATTTAGAAACGAAAAAGAAAAATAATAGATAAAATCTGAATGGAAGATAATTATTTTTATTTACATTTCACTCACTATTTTTCTTTTTTCTTTTTTCCAAAATTTTCAATCAAATCCATAAAATCTAAAAGTCCCAAATTGTGATCTATTCTATAATGATTTCATGTTTTTTTTCTTTTTTAAACGTTAGATGTTCTTCAATGAAGATTTGGTCATATCACTACTATCAGGAAAAAGTGTACTGCATCGTTAAACCAGCAGTAAAAAAACGTGGTTTTTAACCATTTGAATAACATGGTAAATTTACAAACAGAAAAAATAAACAAGTAAAAATAAAATAAAACTTATCGGCTCCAAAAAAATTTCTTAAATTTATGGATCTGGTTTTCCACATTGCTTCTGAATTTTAAAATTTCACAATTCAGCTCCTTCCGAGAAAATATTTCAATAGAGATTATCTATCTGTAGCAATTCCTACGCTCTGTTTGGTTGGGGGATTTGGGGAGGGATTTGGAAAGGGAAATGAAAAAGGTAGGTGAAATGTGAATAAAACATTCCTATATTTCACCTAGTTTCACACACCTTTTCCCTATCCCTTTCCAAATCCCTCCTCAAATCCCTTAACCAAACACAGCACTAGTGTACTGATTGGATCCATTGTTGGAGATCTAGGAAAAGAAGTACAAGCGAGGAGACTTTTCTGTACACCTTTCTCTAAAAGGCTTGAAGTTAGAGGGCAAAAAATTTGAAATAATCGCTAACCAGTTCAATTCAGATTAAATCATAATATTTGGTTTAATTTTTTCAACGTATGATTTGGTTATGATTTTTGAAATATGTGAACTGTATTTTGCAATTTGGTGCATGATTTGATAATTGTGGTTTAAGTTTGAAACTGAATCGAACCATTTAGATGTATACATATATACACTTTGTTATTTATGATTGACACTCAAGCATCTTACTAGTATCTTATATACATTCATAAATTGTTAGCTATTTTATTACAAGTGTATTATTGTATAGTGATAGAATTAGTTCTAAACAATCATTTAAATAATTTTATTTGTAAAATGATGTTATATTTGCAGAATATTTGGACAAGCTATGATTAATTTGTGAATGATGAAAGTTATCGTTTCAAACCGACTTAAATTGTGTTTTTATGATTCGATGTGATTTGATTCCAAAATTTTAATGATTTAATTTAATTTTAAATTTTATAAAATTATAAATAGTGATTTGATTTTGATTTATTTCAAAATCCAACCAAACCTAGCAATGCTAACTGCTACAAGTTATTGAAGAATTTTATTTTTGTGCAAGGGAATTAGCTGACTACCAGTTCAGTGGGCCTCTGCTGCAGATGCTTCTTTTGTAGTGTGTTGAACACACTAGATCAACTCACTTCGGTTCAGCCTCTCCTGTGCCAAGCTCGTCAAAGTACAGCCGCAGCTCAAGCTGCAGCCCAGCCCTGTCCAGCTGCGGCTCAGCCTTGTCGTCCATACCTGTGGCTGCACTAGCTTGAACTGGTTGTTAGAGAGTTAGTTACCAAGCGGTTGGAATATGTACAAGTGGTGAGTTTGTTAGAACTGTATTAGTGATGTTGGAAAATGGTTTTATAAATTTTATTTTTTTACTAATTTTGAGTATTAATTAAGGCGGGATCTAAGTGTTAATTTTGACAAGTCCATGTGGGTTTATATTTAATGTTGCATAGTGAATACTATCGTGTATTTGGTTGTTCAAAACCATTCCTAGATGAATGAGAATTCAACGTGCATGTGAGTTTCGTGAAAATGGCAAGTGAGTTTCCTACATATCTGTAAAATGTGCTTATACCACATTGGAAAGGCTTGAGGTTTTTTATAATTATATAAACTCTAAGTTGGCAAACTTAGGACAGGCCCTAAGCAGAACCCAAGTTTTGTAAGGAAATGAGTTATGGACAAAGTGGGTTTGACCCAAATTCACCATGTGCGCGCGTCGGCGGTGGTGGCTTGGGTCGTGTCAATCCATACTATATTTTTTGGATAAAATTTGTTTGAATTTTTTCAAAATTTTTTGCAGGAAAATTCGAATTTCAAATTTGTTTTCTTTCCTTTTTGTGCCAAAATTCGAATTTTCGAATTCAGACTTCTCCTACCACCTCCCTTTCGATTGGTTGCCTTTTGTGATCGTACCTTTCCGGCCATTTTTGAACAGCCATGAAGGCTTCCCAAATAGGTGTGAGTTTGGCTATAAATAGCTTTCACAATTTCCTCAATAATTCATTCAATTCACATCTGTTTTCTCTAATTTTCCTTTGTCTTTTTCACTACAAAAAATTTGACTTTTTGCAACGGCAAAATGCCGTCGCAAATACTCAAAACGCCGTCTCAAAAACTTTTTAGCGGCGGCAAAGGGAGGGTCACAACAAAGGGTGTTGCAAAAAGTTTTTTGCGACGGCAAGTGCCGTCGCCTTTTTTTTGCGACGGTAAGTTGCCTTTCTTGCTACGGAATTATGCCGTCGGCAATAATATGTAAAAATCTAGAATTTTTTGAGACGGCACTGTGTTGCCGTCGCTAAAAGTAGTATTTGCGACGGCAAAAAATGTCGCCGCTAAAAGTATTTGCGACAGCAAAAATGCCGTCGCTAAAAGTGTTATTTGCAATTGGGGTACTTGTCGTCACTAAAAGTTATTGAGACAGCACAGACGCCGTCGCTAGGATATTATTGGCAACGGCAAACAAGATTGTCGCGAAAGGTTTTTTTCCAACTATTGGCAATATCTTTTGCGACGGCAATGATGACGTCGCAAAAAAAAACTGGTTCTTATGTTTTTTTGAGATGGTGTGGTGCCGTCTCAAAAAAAAAAAAAAGGGCAATAAAAATATTAAAAATACAAAAATTACCTGTATTACATAAAAAAATAACTAAAAAAGAAACCGATAATTATATAATAATATAAAAATTCCAATATAAAAACAGCAATTCATCCATAATAAAAATATTCATCCATTCATAACAACACACCAGCAAAATTATCCCACTACATAATATTACATAATACATGTACAATGTTTAAATACATAATGTGGTTCACAAATCAAAATAACATAAATCAAAAACAAAAGTTTTCCTCATGATTTTTTCGTAGGTAACAAAAACAAAAGTTAGTCGCAATCTAACTCCCGCCTGCATTTCACAAGAAGCAAACTGCTACTCGGGAAATATCTGTAAACAAAAAATAAAAATAATTAATGACAATATAATTATGTGTTAACATTTTAATAACAAAAAAACATAAAATAAAAAAAAAATTAACTACTATATAACTACAAAGATAATTAAATAAACAATTTTGGCTAGACAGAAATCCGGCTCTAACTTCCACACCGAGAACCCGATTGGAGTCCCGTCTTCTTCCACAAGTCTCTCGTGCCTAGGCGGTCGTGTGTGCCAAGTTTCGTACTAAACCGACGCCGTTTGGTGATTTTGGGGCGTTAACGTCCTCGAATTCAAATTTCTTAAGGAACTAGTTTGCCTAAACCAAAATCCGGCTCTAACTCCTAAACCGGAAAGCCGATTGGAGTCCCGTCTTCTCCCACAAGTCTCTCGTGCCTAGGCGGTTGTGTGTGCCAAGTTTCGTGGTAAACCGATGCCGTTTGATGATTTTGGGACGTCAACACTTCGAATTTAAGTTTCTTAAGGAACTAGTTTGCCTAGACCGAAATTTGGCTCTAACTCTCAAACCGAGAACCCAATTGGAGTCTCGTCTTCTCCCACGAGTCTCTCGTGCCTAGGCGGTCGTGTGTGCCAAGTTTCGTGCTAAACCGACGCCGTTTGGTGATTTTGGGGCGTCAACACCTCGAATTCAAGTTTCTTAAGGAACTAGTTTGCCTAGACCGAAATATGACTCTAACTCCCAAACCGGGAACTCGATTAGAGTCTCGTCTTCTCCCACAAGTCTCTCGTGCCTAGGCGGTCATGTGTGCCAAGTTTTGTACTAAACCGACGCCGTTTGGTGATTTTGGAGCGTCAACACCTCGAATTCAAGTTTCTTAAGAAACTAGTTTGCCTAGACCAAAATCCGGCTCTAACTCCCAAACCGAGAACCCGATTAGAATCCCGTCTTCTCCCACAAGTCTCTCGTGCCTAGGCGGTCGTGTGTGCCAAGTTTCGTGCTAAACCGACGCCGTTTGGTAATTTTGGGACGTCAACACCTCGAATTTCGAGTTTCTTAATGAACTAGTTTGCCTAGAGTGAAATCCGGCTCTAACTCCCAAACCGGGAACTCGATTGGAGTCTCGTCTTCTCCCACAAGCCTCTCGTGCTTAGGTGGTCGTGTGTGCTAAGTTTCGTGCAACAATCGCGAGTGAAACTCAACAAAAATCTGAATTATGAGGATATAAGTATGAAGTTGGCAAATTCAACAACAAATTCACATTCCAAACTAGAAAAGGCAATCAATAATTGAATGGTATTAGGTAATCCTATAAGATTTCAACTGAGATGGGTCCAAGAACTCAAAGACTATTTTTTTGGGGAAGAATAGAGAGTGACAAAATCTTTTTGAAAAAGAAAAACAAAGAAATAATCATTAAAAAACAGGCATCAAATCTCACCCACCACTATGATAAAGAATATAGCTAAAATGACTTAAATATCCTTAAAATTACAATCACTAAAACAAATTGAGATACATAGATATAAAACAAACACACTTAAAAAACTAGCAACCCAAACATGTCCTTAACTTCTACCGACCATGATCCTACACCACTCATGAAACAAAACATATACGATAAACTAAAAAAAAAAAAATCCCCATAATTAAAATTAGAAAAAGTAAATTGTGAATCTGAGCTGATCTGAGAAAAGTGAAGAGAAAGAGAAGGGAAGGGAAGATTATTACCAGTGTAGACACAGGTGACATAGATGAGGGATTCTCTGGGACCAGACATAGTGACCAGTGGTGATGAGTACCCAGGTCCCCCCTTGCAACAACCATGATTGTTCTTCACTTCCTTCTCTGCAATTGACCCATGTTCCATCACCACCATAAGTTTCTCTGCAATTGACCCATGTTCCATCACCACCATGTCACCACCATAAATTTTCAACCTTAGTAAATGAAAAATTAAAGAAAATTGTGTACCTTTTCCTGTCATTGTCTCGAACAAACTTGCAAGGAAATGACATCCCTACAAGGTGAAATATTATTCGAAGGAGAGACATTTGCCGACTACTGTACAGAAAATTAAGTCCAAAGGAACACATTCACACAAACACACAAAATGCCTAGGCCAAACGAGACATTGTTGACTTGAAATAACAATCATGTAAAATATATCAATACAATATGAATGGCAGCACTGGATTTTGGTATTTGTGATGTACGGATTTAAAAGAAAAATTATTTTGAGCTTAAATATGATGATTAAAAAACTTTAAACCAATGTCATTTCATAGTTTACAAGAATCACAAATCACAATTACACAACTATACTGTAAATAAACAATTAAAAGAAAATAATAGATAAGTAATAATATTTTCAAATGTTTCATCAATGATGAACTCACTTGAAGGAGAGGCCAATAGATTGTTCCCCATCTTCAAAAACACGTTTGAATGAGTCTTTAAAAACAGAATGACCGAAACTTTCTGCTAGAACAACAAGGCCACCAGTTCTTTCAATAGCAATCTTCATCTCTGCAACTCCAACCTAAAAATTTACACTAGATTAGATCATAGCATGACAAAGCACACATCTACAGCGAAGTAAAGGCAACAACAATTAGTATCTTTATGTCAAGAATTCGGCAAACATTCATTGAGTTCTAAATGGGATACTCCAGCAAAAAATATGCCACAAATTACCCACACAAGATAGCAAGGAATGTATCACATGCAACAAAAGCCTTTCATCTCACGTTGATCATTTTGCATTTTGTTCCTCCAACAGTTTTATTCCTCAATGATCCAAAAAGTCCAAGGCAAATAGTTTCATAAGACAAGACCAGTGACAGTCTTGAAAAAAGGCTAAGGGAAGAGTAAGAAGTTACTACAACATTTAACGAAAGCTTTGGTAGAAGTACAATAGCCTCAAATAGGTAAGGCATAAAATGCAAGCAATGAATAACACAGGTAAGAATACATCAACATAAAGAATTTGGTCAAATTTAAATCAAGCCACCTTGAAGAAAAACATGCAACATGGACTAAAACAAAAGGAAACATAAGCAATGAAAAATGAAAAGATATAGCAAATGAATCACTATAAAAAGTTGAGACCCACACTTAGGGTTGGGCAACAAACCCACCCACCCGCACAAACCGCCCGACCCTACCCTACCCGCAGCGCTTTGGGCGGTTTCGATGTAGGTAGGCGGGCGGGTGCGGGTCAAGAAATTCGCAAAAGATCGGGTTCGGGTCGAACCCGACCCGCCCGCAACCCGCATCTTTTTTTTTTTTTTTTTTAAAGAAAAAATTACTAGTTATTATTTGTTTTTGCATTTTGGATGGATGGAGATAACTAGTTATTATTTTTATTTTTACATTTTGAATGAAAGTAAAATTTATTATATGGGCACTTATATACATTATCATGATCTAATGATATTTAAATTAGTGTTACTAGTTTGACTTTTATTTATATATATATAAAAAAAAATCATTATATTCCATTAGTCTTGTAGACACAGTTAAATATGATATTTTGAATTGTCATTCTATTATCACATTATTGCATATTAAAAACTAAATAGTGAAGATTAATCCACTATTAAAATTAGTGTTACTAGTTTGACTTTTAAGGGTTTGTTTTTGCATATTTAAATTAGTGTTACTAGTTTGACTTTTAAGGGTTTGTTTTAGCAAGCTAAGGAGGAAGATTAATCCACTATCCTCAAGCATGGTTCCATATCATCTTATCTAACATGTGGACTATTTATTATGATCATGAATTGTATATCTTGTAATTTAATTTATAACTCTTCTAAAAAAAAAAAAAGTGTTTAGAAAGTAACAAAAAATGTCAAATTTGCTTAAGTTAAATTAAAAAAAAAAAAAAAAAAAAACTAAACCGCAAACCGAACCGCACCCGCCCGCACAAACCGTGAACCGCATCGCGGGCGGTTGCGGGTCCATTTTTCCCCAACCGCATCGGGTCGGGTCGGTTTTGACCCGCACCCGGCCAAAATCGACCCGCGAGCAGCCCTACCCACACTTATAGACTAACTCTGTAATTCTTTCATTTAATAACCAGGCTAGTTATTACAACAATATTGTCAAAAATAGTTCTCATCGAGAAATTAAAAAAGTTGGAAAAATTGACATCACCAAATAACATAAATTTTACATCAAACAAAACATTATCTAGAAAATTAAAATCTCAGTAAACCCTAAACCCATATATAGATATTTCATAGATAGATGAAAATGTAAATTCATACCTCAACTATCTCCACATTTCCAGCTCGTTCGAACAACCCAGCAAGAGTAGGTCCTCTTCTTACTCGTACTCGGATGAAATCGCGACGTTTTGTACGAACTTTGAAGGTGAGGAGGCTTCAAAGGGTCTAGAAGGAGAGAGAAGAAATGAGAAACTTCGAAGGGTCTGCCGCTCGCCGGAGAAAGAGAGAGACACAGAGAGAGAGAGAGAGAGAGAGAGAGAGAGACGTAAGAAGAGATTAGGGATTTTTGAGATTGGGGATTTTGGGTTTGGGGTGGGGGGGAACCCAAGCGGGAATGGAAGGGGGGGAAGAGATTAGGGATTTTTGAGATTGGGGATTTTGGGTTTGGGTTTGGGTTTGGGGGTGGGGGGAACCCAAGCGGGAATGGAAAAAGGGGGGCGGGAATGGAATTTATTTATTTATTTTTTAATTTTCGTCACAAATGAATATTTAAATAATAAAGCGGTTCCTTTTTTTTTGCAACTGAGGATGTCGTCGCAAAAAAAAATTAATTTTTATTAAAATAAATTTTTTTTATAGTTAATGAATTTTTTTTTTTTTTTGATTTTTCATTTACTAAGGTTGAAAATTTATTTGTTTCATATTTATTTTAATGAATAAAAAATTATTATTATTTTTTTTATTTGGTAGAAGTAGGGATAATATTTTAGTGGTGAAGTTGTGGTAGTGGTAGAGGAGATAGAGTAGCAGTGGTGAAGAAGAGGTAATGGTACGTAGTAGTAGTGATGGTAGTGGAGTGGTAGCGATGGTGGTAGTAATGATAGTCGTAGAGGTGGAGTGGCAACAGTGGTAGTAGTGGAAATGGCATTTGCAGTAGTGGTGAAGGTGGTAGAGGAGATGGGTGGTGAGAGAGAGATGAGTGAGAGACAGATAGAGAAGAGAGATAAAAAGAGAGAAAGAGAGAGAGAAAGAGAGACAAAGACAGAGACACAGTAATGAGCGAGAGAGAGACAAAGTGGTTGCTAAAAGTGCATTTTCTTGTAGTGGAGAGCTCGGTAAATAGAGAAGAGGGGAGGGAGAGAGTGAGCAAGGTGAACACAATGGAGGAGACAGACAGACAGACAGACACAGAGAGAGAGAAGAGTGAGAGACAAGCAAACAGACATAGAGAGAGAAAGAGAGAGAGACAAAGACAAAGACTGATAGACAGAGAAGAGTGATAAGTGTGTGTGTGTGAGAGAGAGAGAGAGAGAGAGACATAAAAAGAGACAGAGAGAGAAGAGAGATGAACCAGAGAGACAGAAAGAGAGATAGAGAGAAGAGAGATAAATGAGAAAGACATAGAGAGAACAGAGATGAGAGAGATAGAGAGAAGAGAGATGAGCGAAAGAGACAAAGAGAGAAAAGAGATGAGAGAAGAGATAGATGAGTGAGAGACATAGAGAGAGAGAAACAGACAGAGAAGAGTGATGAGTGAGAGAGAGAAAGAGAAGAGAGAGAAGAATATGAAAAAATGGGTGAAAAGAGATAGACAGAGAGAGACAGAAAAAAGAGTGAAAAGAGATAAACGAAAGAGAGACAGAGAGAGATGAGCGAGAGAGCGAGAGAGATAAAAAGAAAAGAGAGATGGGTGAAAGACATAAAGAGAGAGACAGACAGACAAACAGAGAAGAGTGATGAGTGAGAGAGAGAAAGAGAAGAGACACAGAGACACAGAGAGAAAGAGAGAGACAAACAGACAGAGAAGAGTGATGAGTGAAAGAGAGAAAGAGAAGAGAGACAGAGACACAAAGAGAAAGAGAGAGACAGATAGACAGAGAAGAATGATGAGTGAGAGAGAGAAAGAGAAGAGAGACAAAGACAGAGATAGAGAGACAGGAAGATGAAAAAATTGGTGAAAAGAGAAATGTTATATCAAAAGAGTAAGACGACGTCATTTTTTTTTTTTTTTTTGTGATAGAAAAATACCGTTGTATTTATTTAAACCATTTGTGATTATATATATATGAAGGCATCTCAAAGCCACAATATATATATATTACTTTTTTTTTTTTTGTACAACGGTACCTATTACAGTGGCAAAAAACTCTTTTCTTTTTCTTTTGTTTTTTGCGACTGCAGCTGGTGCCGTCGCAAAAACTTTATTTTTTTTGCGACACCAATCTCTGCCATCGCAAATACTCTATTTGTTTTTTGCGACAGCATTTTTTGCCGTCACAAATACTCTATTTTTTGCGACAGCAAGTTGTGCCGTCGCAAAAAGTCATATTTTTCGCGACGGCAAGTTGTACCGTCTCAAAAAGTCACATTTTTTTTGCGATGGCAAGTTGTGCCATCTCAAAAAGTCACATTTTTTGTAATGGCAATTTGTGCCGTTGCAAAAAGTTACATTTTTTGCGACGGCAAGTTGTGCCGTCGCAAAAAGTGACTTTTTGCGACGGTAAATGTGCCGTCGCAAAATGTTCCGTCTTTTATACCCATTTTTCTTGTAGTGTTTCCTATTTTTGTCCTCCTTTGCTTCTGCATATTTTCTGCAAATAGTTTTAGAAAGAGTCAGTGAGAAAGAAAGAGTTTCAGAACTAGTTTGGTTTGACAGGTTTAGAATTGTTGTGTTACATTTCCAAGCTTTGGTTGTTGCATCCTAGGAAGTAGACGCCATTAAATTTTAAAGCACCAGAACGAGGGCAAAATCTACTTTAAGGAGATTGTGTCCAACACAAGACTTGACTTAAAATTCTGCATTTTTTAAAGCGCTGTAAGCATTAAATTCAAATTTTAATTTTCATAATTATTTTCTGAATTAATGTTTATTTTATTTATACATTTAATTACATACACATTACATAGACGACCATCCAGGTTCTAACAATCTTAAAATAGATTTCCATTTTTATTTGTGTTTTATATAGAAGTAATATTCAGTTTCGAAAAAATTAAATAGTAATGATATACTGTTTAAACTTTTTTTTTTTTTTACTAAATAATAGTAATATACTGTTTAATTTTCTCTTTGATAAATAGTAGTAATATACTGTTTATCATTGAGGTTTTGTTATAGAATTTTATTTTGTTTATTTTGTGTGTACAATTTATTTGTATAAAAAATTTTAATTTGTGATTGTTACATTTTTTTTTCATTAGAAATAATAGAAACTGAAAAGGATAGTGCTAAGACTATTCCTATCGCAACTAAATAGCCAGTCACTACATCCATGATGTCGATATTCATGGGGAGAAGCTAGAAAAGTTCAATGGAACTGAGTTCAAAAGGTGGCAACAAAAGATGATGTTTTATTTAAGTACATTAAACTTGGCTCGCTTCACCCATGCCGATACTAAATGGAGGAGAAATTGATCGTCAAGTTGTTGTCGCCGTGGAAGCATGGAAACATGGGGATTTCCGATGTCAGAATTACATCCTCAATGGTTTGGACAATATATTGTACAATGTGAATAGTGTTAAAAAGACTGCAAAAGAACTGTAGGAATCCTTGGAGTTAAAGTACAAAACCGAAGATGCCGACACAAAGAAATTTGTCGTCAATCATTTTCTAAACTTTAAAATGGTGGACTCTAAGACTGTAATAAGTCAAGTTCAAGATCTCCAATTGATCTTGCATGGCATGAAATTCATGGACATTAATGCAGAAGGAATGGTTCTTAGTGAATCCTTCCAAGTTGCAGCGATGATTGAAAAATTACCACAAACATGGAAAGATTTCAAGAACTACCCGAAGCACAAATGCAAGGAGATGAATTTGGAGGAATTAATTGTTGAGAAAAACAATCTTGGATCTAAGAAGAAATCTGGTGGTCACATCATGCAAGCAAAAGCTAATGTTGTGGAACAAGGACAAGTATCTCGTTCTGACAACAAAAAGAGGAAGCATGTTAGAAAAGGTCCCAAACAAGGCTAACAAGAAGTTCAAAGGCAAGTGCTTTGTGTGTGGCAAAGAAGGATATTGTGCTAAGGATTGTCATATTCGAAAGGAAAACAAAAGCTCGAGTTAGAGGCTAGTACCAGCACACATGACTGAAGTCGACTACATCTCTGATGGAGTGGGGAGACATTAGTCTCTTTGCTATGGTTTCTGAGGCGAACTTAGTGGGAAACAATAAGGATTAGTGGGTGGACACTAGGATTCCTCGTCATATCTGTGCCGACAAGAAAATGTTCACGGCCTACAAAGTCGTAGAGAATAAAGACAACTCTTTATGGGAAACTATTCAACCTCTACAGCCGAAGGACAAGGAAAAGTCGTGCTCAAGATGACTTCGGGCAAAAAACTCATGCTCAATAATGTACTCCATGTGCTCGACATTGGCAAGAATTTGATTTCCTGGTCATTGCTGATCAAGAATTGGTTTAAGTTAGTCTTTGAACATGACAAAGTTATACTCATTAAGAGTGGGATGTATGTTGGGCCAGAGTATATGAGTGATGAGATTTTTAAGCTCAATGTAATAACTGTTGTACCTAACTTTGCTATTAATAATAAGAACACATCTTATGTTTATATTGGTGAGTCTTCTTATTTATGTTATGGTAGATTAGGGCATGCTAATTTTAATTCATGGCATAGACTTGTTTCCTTGGAATGTTTACCTAACTTAGACTTTGATCCTAATCATCAGTATAAGATTTGTGTTGAGGCAAAACTCACTAAGACATCATTCAATTAAGTAAAGAGAAATACCGAACCTCTAAGTTTAATTCATAGAAATATTTGCAATTTGAAATTTTCTCAAACTAGAGGAGGTAAAAAGTGCTGGATCGCTTTTATTGATGATTGCATCGATATTGGTATGTTTACTTATTGAGAAGTAAAAATGAGGCTTTGGAAGCTTTTAAGCAATATCAGCTTGAGGTTGAAAATCAACTTGGCAAGACTATTAAAGTAGAAAGGAGTGATAGAGGAGGTGAGTATGATACACCATTTGAGGAATTTTGTTCTCAACATGGGGTTATTTACCAAACCGCTGTACCTTATTCTCCCCAATCAAACAGAGTTGCTAAGAGAAAAATCGAACTCTTAAAGAGATGAGAAATGCCATGTTGATTAGTTCAGGGTTACCTCAGAACTTGTGGAGGGAGATGATTTTGTTTGCCAACTTTATCGTTAACAGGATACTTCACAAGAAAACCAATCAAACACCTTATGAATTGTAGACAGGTCGACAACCTATCAATAGTTATCTCAAAGTGTGGGGGTGTTTGGCCAAGTTGGCAATCCCTAGTTCTAAAACGACTAAAATAGGACTAAAAACCATTAACTGTGTGTTCATTGGCTATGCAAATAATAGTAGTACATACAGATTCTTTGTTCATAGATCTGAAAATCCTGATATACATGTGAATACTATTATTGAGTCAAGAAATGCATTGTTTTTCGAAGACATCTTTCCTTGCAAGAAAGCTGAAGAGTTTAAAATGCCTGAAGCTGAAGAGACAAGTTCAAATAAAAGAACTTTTGATACTACTATGGGTAGTAGTGAAAAACAAAATGATAATGAAGAAAATAAACCTAGATGTAGCAAGAGGGCTAGGATACCTAGATAATTTGATCCAAATTTTCTGATATACCTGTTAGAAAACAAGCCTTAAAACTTCAAAGAAGCAATGTTAGGTCCTGAAGCACCATTATGAAAATAGGCTGCGAATAGTGAAATTGAATCCATTTTGCATAATCATATTTGGGAATTGGTGGATCTTCCACCAGGTTGTAAACCTCTTGGATATAAGTGAATATTCAAGAGAAACATGAAAGCAGATGGTTCAAATATAAATGCAAGGCAATGCTTGTTGTTAAGGGATACAAGCAGAAAGAATGCCTTGATTATTTTGACACCTATTCACTAGTGATAGGAATAACATCCATTCACATGCTAATAACGATTACGGCATTGTACAATTTGGAAATATATCAAATGGATACTAAAATAGTCTTTTTGAATGGTAAGTTAGATGAGAAAATCTATATGGAATAACCGGATGAATTTAAAGTTCCAGGGCAAGAGAAAAAGGTTTGCAAGCTTGTCAAATCCCTTTGTGGATTAAAATAAGCTCCGAAACAATGGCATGAAAAGTTTGATCGTGCTATGATTTTGTATAGTTTTAAGATAAACGAATGTGACAAGAGTGTCTATGTCAAAAACACAAGTAGAGGCTATGTCATAGTTTGTCTTTATGTAGATGACATGCTTATTATTAGAAGCAATAATGACATGATTAAATCCACGAAAAAAATGTTAAACAAGAGGTTTGACATGGAAAATCTAGGAGTAGTAGATGTAATTCTAGGAATGAAAATCACAAGAACGTCTGAAGGATATGCTTTATCTTAGTCTTACTATGTTGAGAAGATTCTAGAGAAATTTGGAAAGTATGAAGAACGTCTTACAAAAACACCTGTTCACATTAGTATTCATTTGTCAAATAGTAAAGGTGTAGGCATATCACAATTACAATACTCTCGCATAATCAGAAGCTTGATGTACTTAATGAATTGCACTAGGCCAGATATAGCCTATACTGTGAGCAAGTTGAGTAGGTACACAAGTAATCCAGGGACAGATCACTGGAAAACAATAATTAGGGTACTTAGGTATCTAAGGCATACTTGGAATTATGGCTTACATTATACCAAATATCTGATAGTGTTAGAGGGGTACAGTGATGCTAACTATATATCGGATACTAAAGACTCAAAATCTACGAATAGATATGTCTTTACCTTAGGAGGTGCTACAGTCTCTTGGAAATCTTTCAAACAGACATGCATAACAAGGTCTACAATGGAATCTAAGTTTATTGCGTTACATAAAATGGGAGAAGAAGCAGAGTGGCTTCGTAATTTCCTAGAAGACATTTCAATATGGTCTAAACCTATGCTAGTTATATGCATTCACGGTGATAGTGAAGTAGTAATATGACAGGCACAAAGTCACATATATAACGGTAAATCTCGACACATTCGTCAAAGACATAACACCGTTTGGCATTTGCTCTCACGTGGAATAATTTCCATAGAGTATGTAAGATCAAGAGAGAATATTGCGGATCCATTGACTAAAGGGCTAGCCAAAGAGCAAATGTATTGTCTATCGAGGGGAATGGAATTAAAGCCTATTACTTAAAAGTTGACATAATGGTAACCCAACCTAACTAACTGAAGATCCCAAGATCTAGGTTCAAAGGGACAACTGAATTATGAATGACTTCACGTATCACTAAGGTGATCTACTCATACCCATTTATATGATAAGAAGAGTGATACATGCAGCGTTAGTAGGTTGAACTTTGCTTTTAATGATTGTTATATCTTGGACATCCAAGTGGGGTATAACATGATACTCTTAATAAAAAGTCACTTATGTTAGTTTGAATTGTGTCGGTTCTGTGAGAATTGAGAAGGGTAAATTCTATAGAGCACTTATGAATTACAAGGCAATGTTGAGGGCCAAAATTAACACAATTGTGAGAACCAAACTGTTTCTGGGGATACACTGTGTGTAGTCTCTTGTCTTGGCTTACACAAACAACTGAATAGTTCAAGGTATCGCGTCCACTGGTTAGCCAATAAGTTTGATAGGCATTCACTAGAGGAGGTTCAAAACCAAAAGCTATCTATCTCAATGCGGTGTATCTTCTTAATGTTCTCTTTCTTTGTTTGCATTTTGTTGCATGTCCATTCATCATGAACTCCATTCATGTGGGGGATTCTTGGAAAATGGTTTTATAAATCTTATTTTTTGCTAACTTTGAGCATTAATTAAGGTAGGATCCAAGTGTTAATTTTGATGGATCCAAGCAAGTACATGTTTAATGTTGCATAGTGAATAACATCATGTATTTGGTTGTTCAAAACCATTTTCGAATGAATGAGAATTCAATGCACATTTGAGTTTCTTGAAAATGGCAAGTGGGTTTCCAACACATTTGTGAAATGTGCTTGTCCCGTATAGCAAAGGCTTGAGGTTTTCTATGAGTATATAAACTCTAAGTTGGCACACTTGGGATGGGCCCCAAGGGGCATCCAAGTTTTGTAAGAAGAGAGTTATGGACAAAGTGGGTTTGAAGCAAATTCACTACACACGCGCGAATGTCGCCGCTTGCAAAGCCGGGCTCAAGTGGGGGTTGTGGGATGTGGGTCGGGTCCATACATACTATATTTTTTGGATAAAATTCGTTTGAATTTTTTTAAAATTTCTTGCTAGAAAATTTCAATTTCATACTCGTTTTCTTTCTATTTTTGCACCAAAATTCAAATTTGAATTTCTCCTATCACCTCTCTTCCGACTGGTTGCCTTTTCTAGTTGTACCTTTCTAGCCATTCTTGAATAGCCATGAAGGCTTCTCGAACAAGTGAGAGTTTGGCTATAAACAGCCTTCACCATTTCCTCACTAATTTATTCAATTCATATATGTTTTCTCTTATTTTTCATTTTTGTCTTTTCCTTTTTTTCATCCTCCTTTGCTTCTACATATTTTCTACAAATAGTTTTAGGAAGAGTCAGTAAGGAAGAAAGAGTTTCAGCACTGGTTTGGTTTGTCAAGCTTGGAATTGTTGTGCTACATTTCCAAGATATAGTGGTTGTATCCTGGGAGGTAGACGCCAGTAAAACTCGAAGCACACGTGCTAGGGTAAAATCTACTTTGAGGAGATTGTGTCCAACACAAGCCTTGACTTAAAGTTCTACATTTTTTAAAGCACTATAAACATTAAATTCATAATTATTTTCTAAATTATTTACTTGTTGTTTAGTTTATTTATACATTTAAATTACATACACATTATAGAGATGACCATCTGGGTTCTAACAAATGTATATATATATATGAGGATATAACAAAGGCATTAATCAATGAAGACACACAATTGAGGATTTCTACATGGTATCAAAGCGTTGAAGCTCTCATAAGAAAATGATCCATGGTGTCTCTATCTTCTTCAATTCCTTCAAACCTAGCTTTGCTATTCTCAAATCTCTCCTCTTTCATTACTATGATTTATCAAGTTTCATTATCTGGAAGAGTCAATTTCATAATATACTCAGAGCAACTAATTTGCTTGGCTATGTCAATGGAACAACACAGTGTCCTCCATCTATGATTAATAACTCAACTGGAACAAAGATTCCTAATCTTGATCGTGTTCAATGGGAGGTAATTGATGCGCACTTGTTGAATTGCATAACTGCAACTATAGTGCCTTCAATGTACTCAATTATTCTTCAATTTCGTCATTGCTTAGAGGTTTGGTCTTCTTTACATAAATGATTTACTTCACTTACTAGGTCTCACATTCACCAGTTGAAAAATAAATTGAATAGTGTTACCAAGAAGATTGATACAATGAATGAGTATCTCTAAAATCAAAGAAATAGCCAATCAATTGGCACTTGCATCAGTTCTAATTAAGGACGAAGACCTAGTGTTGCTTACCTTGAATGGTCTTCCGGATGAGTATGATGCTTTTAAGATCACAATTCGTGCAAGATCAAAGTCTATCTTTATGGATGATTTGTCTTCCTTACTATGTTCTGAAGTACTCCATATGGAATCGAAAAACAACAAGTTCTTATAACCTACAGTTGCATTCTCTACTGTCAAAGGCTCTAATAATCCTCATTCTTTCTCTAATTTTCAATCTTGAGGCCAAGGTTATGGTCAATCCAAATGGAGATTTTCTTCTCGAGGTGTAAGAAGAGGAAGAACACATGGTTTATATAGAGGAAACGGCAGGTTTGGTCCTAATAGAGGTAGAGGTAGGTCTTCACAATCACAGACTTGTTTGGATTGCTAGTATAAGATGGATCCGCATTATTAATCTTCGAATTCTTTCTATCCTTCATCTTCTTAGCAACCTAGGGCTTTTGTGGCTTTATCATTTGTGTCTCATTCTTCTCTGCATGATCACAGGTACCATGGTACCTTGATTTCGCAGCAATTGTAACCTTACCCTTTTCATGCTCTTGGATACAGGATTTTGTTACCTTTAATTGTTGTTTGTGCACTTTTCATCCTTCTTATTAGTTGAGTATGGTTATTAGGACTTACTGGTTATGTTTGAAACAGGTTGGGAGTTAATTTTTCAATAAAGTTGCTGTTTGTTTCACTTCTGGTTTAGATGAGTGATGTTTTGGTCTCTCGGGCGGTCTTTGAGATCTCTCAGATATTCTGCAGGCCTGTAAAACTTCAGGGAATGGGTGATCTTCGCTCGAGCGGTCTTTTGCAAGTCTGAACTGCTGGGAGGGAGTCGTTATGCACTCGAGTGGTGTTTCGGTCACTCAAGCAGTGTCACTTATTGTGTCTGACATTCGAGTGGTGGTTTGGTCACTCGAGTGGTCTGTGCGTATATTAGTTCGGAAAAAAGGTTTTTGTCACTTTTTCACTTCCTCTCTCTCGAAAACACCTCTAACCCTAATTTCTTCATTCTCTCTCTCTTGTTCTTACTTTGAAACCCCAAATACACCCTCACCCATTGATTTCTCCACAATAGTTCCTTAGAGAAAAATGTAGCTTGTCGGAAGCTTCATTTTAATCGGACTAGATCTCGTTTTCGGTCTTGTCAAACTTTCACCCTTGCTCTCTTTATCTTCTACTTTTGAGGTAGGGATTTCTTGAACCTTTGGTATGATTCTTAGCTAAGTTATTTGCTCTATGAAAATGTCTAATGATTTGGGGGATTTTAGATTGAATCTAGGGTTGGATTTTGAAAAGTAAAAGAGGGGTTTTTCAAATAAATTATTGGGAAAGGTTGTGGGAGTGTGTATATTGTTGGGTTGTGTTGAGATTTTGGGAATTTCTTCCTTTACTGTGATTTTGATAATAAATGAGGTTTTGTTGGAAAATCATTGATGTTTGATCTATGAAAGAAAAGGAAAAGATGTGGGGTTTGATTTCTGATAAGAATGGAGTTGGGTAAATTTATGAGACTATCTGTTGTTGGAAAATTATCTGTTAAGTTGAAAATTTTGTTTTGGGCTATCTTTAGAGGGTAGTTTTGATCATTGTAGAAATTGCATGAGGATTAGGTTAAATGAAAGCAATTGCTCATACATCTTGCACTAATCATTGTTCATACTTAACATGAAAAAATGTATTGTTTTGAGATGTATACCTTTGTGAACCTGGTTAGGGGATGTGGTTATGGTTTATTATGTTGGACATGTATATTCTTGGTGAAAGTCTAGAAACTAGTGGTTAGGTATCGATCCTTCCTGTTAGTACTGGCAAAATGGCTTTGGTAGTGCTTGTATAGCCTACTGGCAAACACGTACCTAGAGATTCCCAGTATTTTGTATCTATTGCCCTATTTTCTGATATAAAAGAATATTTTCATGAATTGATACATAGTATTGGCATGCATATGCATACACCTTATGACTTTCTTAAGTTTTATACATTGTGTTTGAATATCTCTACTAGGCTTTAGCTCACCCTATATAGAAAGAACTTTCATATACTGATGATATGCCTCTACCAAGAACATAGCTTAAGAGGACGTGGAACCAAGAGCTTCTTTTTGTTTCTTTTGCGTAATTATTTTTGTATAAGCCTTCGGCTTTCTATGTATTGAGTTTAACTCACTTTTGTTGTAACCAAGTAATGACTTGGAAAGATGTAGCTATTAGGGCACAACCTTATTTGTACGTCCTTTTATTTCAATTCATTTACACATATCACATGCTATAGATTCAAGGTCTAAGATTTATGAATGTATACATGTATATGTCATCTTTTATACACAAAAATAAAAGTAATGAAAGGTTAACATTTTTTAATTTTCTACTTTGCCATTGATTATTATGAGGTAGATAGTTATTATTTTTGTGGGGCGTTACAAACTGATCACATCACCAATGATCTTAGTCATCTTAGCTGCTATCAATCATACCAAGGCTCATATCAAATTACCATAGGCAAGGTAATTCTATTCATATCCAGAACACTTGTAATGGTCTCTTGCCTATTCCTTATTACTCTTTTAGGCTTAATGATGTTCTTCGTACCAATTCTATTTCCTCTAACCTTGTCTCAGTTCAGAAGTTAGCAAGAGATAATCATTGTGCTATCACTTTTGATGATACTAATCTAGGACAAACTTACGAAAAGAGTTCTTCACAAGAGTTCTAATATCTGTGGTTTGTATCACTTTCTTCTACCTGATGCTTCTCAAACTGTCCCTACACCTGTCTCACAAGTGCATCTTAGTGCATCTGTTGCATCTACATAATAGATTAGGTCACCTCTCCTCTTGAAAATTTCATCATCTCACACATCACTTACATCTTAAGTCTTCTAGTATGCTTCTCTTGATTGTGTAGATTGATGCGTTACCAAAAGTGATAGACTTCCCTTTCAATTGTCTTACTCAACTATTAATAAGCCTCTTTCATTAATACATAGTGATGTTTGGAGACCTTTTGATTCTACTTCTGGATACAAATATTATGTTCTTTTTGTGGATGACTTTAGCAAATTTACATGGTTATATCCTTTGGCTTACAAAAGTGAAGTTTATTCTAAGTTTCTAGAGTTCAAAGCTTATGCTGAGAAATAGTTTTCTACTTCTTTAAAGATCCTTAGAACACTTGGTGGCACTAAATTTTTCAATAATAAAATGAAAGCCTTTCTTTCCTCTTAAGGCAATATTCATCAACATTCATGCCCATACACTCCACCCCAAAATGGTGTAACTAAAAGAAAACACAAGCACATGACTAAAACTACAATTGCTTTATTGCATCATTCTTCTATGCCTTTGGAATATTGGTTTGATGCTATTGCTTGTGCTACATACTTGATTAATAGATTTCCCTCATCTTAGTTAGCAGACAAATCCCCTTTTGAAGTTTTATTCCAATCTCTTCTAGATCTTTTTCTACTCAGAGTGTTTAGGTGTCAATGCTTCCCTTGGCACAAGCCTTACACTTCTAGTAAACTACAACCTAAGTCTACTACTTGTGTCTTCTTAGCTATCACCCCATTGCAAAGTGGTACATGTGTCTAGATCCTCAATCTGGTAAACTCTATTTGTCCAAGCATGTTATGTTTCATAAGAATATGTTACCCTTTACAGTTACATCTTCTTTTTCTTTCTTCTTCCTTATAATTGCCTCAAATTCAATCTTTTTTCTAGTCTAATACATGTCCTATTGAGCTTTGTGTTTCAACTATTACTCGTTGTTCTTCTTAGAATAATTCATTTTCTGGTTTTTCTGTGCCTGTACACTCTCATTCCCAATCTCTTTCTCCAATTGCATCTCACCAGTCGCAATCTCCTTCTCCGTTTGCTTCTATTCAGTCTACACATTCTCAAATGCATCTTATTTCTCCAACGACTATTCCTTTTATCCCTATTCAATTACTTTGTATTCAGTTACCCCTACTAGCTCGATGTCCTCATCAATTTTCTAATATCCATTCTATGTTTACTAGATCTAAGGCTGCTCCTCTTCCTCAGCGTTTAGTTGCTACCAAGCCTTCTTATGCTATTTCTTTTGCAAATATTGAAACTTCTTTTCATAAGAAGGCTCTCATGTCTTCTATTTGGCATCAGACTATGTTAGAGGAAGTTGAAGCCCTATACAAGTAGCATACTTGGTCACTTGTTCCATTACCAACTAGTAAAAATGCTATAGGCTACAAGTGGGTATTCAAAATTAAAAAGAACTCTGATGTGTCAAAAGCCAGACACAAAGCTAGGCTTGTTGCAAAGGCATATCTTCAGCAAGAAGGTGTTACCTACCATCAGAATTCTCTTGCATCTTGCTTTGCATCACAATTGGCCCTCATCTTCACTGCCTGTCTTCATGGTATGCTTGAAGAAAAGGTTTATATTGCAACCTCCTAGTGTTGTGCATGCTGCTTAGTCCACTCATGTTTGCAAACTTCACAAGGCCTTGTATGGCCTGAAGCAAGCTCCACGTGCATGGTATTCTACGTTCTTTGCATTTCTCTTGTCTTAAGGATTTTAGAATAGTAAGTGTGATTCCTCTTTGTTTATTCAAAAGACAACTGCTACCATTAGTATTCTTCTATTCTATGTTGATGACATCTTGCTCACAGACAATGATGCTTCTCATATTCAAACTCTCATTACTCACATGCATCAAGCCTTCTCCGTGAAGGAATTGGGAGATATTTCCTACTTTCTTGGAATTTTAGTCCAATCTACTTCATCTGGCTAGGTTTTGTCACAGCAAAAATATGCTCAAGAAATTCTCAGCAAAGTTGGGCTAGCTGACTATAAGCCCTACTCTTCTCCTATTTTTGTTAAGCCTAACTTACTTCCCAATTAATATGCTCTTTTTGACAATCCTTCTTTTTATAGAAGTGTCATTAGGGCATTGCAATACTTAACCATTACCAGACTAGATCTTTCATTGGCTGTCAATCAATCATGCCAACATATGCATGCTCCTACTGTTGGGCATTTCTCAGCTATCAAGAGATTGCTTTAATTTGTCAATGGAACTATTTCTCATGGTCTCACCTATAATCCCATTACATTTTTCCTTCATGCTTTCTTAGGTTTCAACTGGGCAAGGGATGCAATTGATAGAAAGTCTACTTCAGGCTATTGTGTATTTCTGGGCTCCAATGTCATTTCTTAGTCAGCCAAGAAACAACCTTCAATCTCTAGATCTTCAACAGGCAGAGTATAGGTCCGTAGCTCATACAGCAGCTAATTTTTCTAGGATTGGCATGTTGCTCAAAGACTTGTCTATTTCCTCTCCTACTCTTCCTATCTTATGGTGTGATAACATTTTAGCTATTGTTGTAGCCTATAATCATGTGTTCTATTGAAGATCTAAACACTTTCAAATGGATTTCCACTTTCTTCAAGATCAAGTTCTTGCCAAAAGGCTTACTTTGCAATATCTTCCAACAGTATCAATTGGCTGATATATTTACAAAACCTTTGTTTGTCTCTAGATTTTTGTATCTTAAAGACAAGCTTATGGAGTTTTAGCACCCCATCAGCTTGCAGGGGAATGTTGAGCACACTAGAGCAACTCACTATAGTTCAGCCTCTCTTGTGCCAAGCTCATCAAAGTACAGCCGCAGCTCAGGCTGCAGCCCAGCCCTATCCAGAGGCTTATGGCTGCGGTAGCTTGAACTGGTTGTTAGGGAGTTATTTACCAAGCAGTTAGAATATGTACAAGTGGTGAGTTCTTTAGATCTGTATTAGTGATGTATATGTATATATAGGACGATGTAACCAAAATATTAATCAATGAAGATACACAACTAACGTTTTCTACGTAGTGCATCAAGATTTTGGGTATAGGACCTGAAATTTTGTGTAATTCATTGGTGAATAAAAATACAAACTAATGAGAATTTGAGTGTAATTTTTAAGTGATTATAACTTTAAATTTTTAGGTGGAGGATTGAGATTTGAATTTATTGAGAAATATTGAATTCTCAATTGTACTAAGGGTATGTTTGTTGTAGTTTAAATAAGTTAATTATAATTTATTTTAATTTAAAAGTCTATGTGAGATTATTGTGCTGTTTATATCTTATTAGATAAAAGTAATTGAAAAACTAATTATTTGGAAGTTGAGTGAGGGGTACTTCTAGATTCTATTTTTTGATTATCATTTTTTAACTTATAATAAGTTGCACCAAATAAAGTCTAACTTAACTTACCAACTTGCTAACATTCTATTAGGAAAAAAACAAAAACCAATACAAACCAATGACACAACGGTCATGTGTGGTATAACTTTTTTTATGTTAAAAATTGATAATTAGATGGAACAAATTAAAATATTTTTGTTTTATGAATTATAATTAAAAGTTACATCAAATGCTCTGATACGAATCTTTATAAATATATATACATATCTATATATAAATATATATACATATAGAGAGAGAGAGAGAGCATTTGGGCTTAGTGGGCCCATTTTGGGGCCGATTTCAATGATCCAAACCGTCCTTTTTTTTAAAAGTTGTTGAGTAGAATATTCATAAAAAAAAAATAATTAAGATGATCGAGTAGGTAATATGTTTGAATCACATCTATCTTAAAAAATGGACGACAAGTATAATTTTAAGAGTAGCCATCCATTTTTTATAATATAAATGTGATTCTAATATATAGTTACCGATATTTGATCATCTTTATTTTTTTGCGTGAATATTTTAGTTAGCAAATACTAAAAGCTTAACGGTTTGGATCATTGAGGTTGGCCCTAATATAGGCCCATCAAACACAAAAGCCCTCTTAAGTTGAGATGGTTAACTTAAGAGAATCCAAAACTATATGTAAATTATAATCGAATCCTTTTAGTTTGAGAAAAATATAGTTAACCTATAAGTTTAGTGTAATTATATTGACCTTCGTTTTGGTACAGTTAAAGCAATCAAAATTAATTAAGATTTTGGATAGACATTGAAATAAATGTGAATAAAACCTCAAAAGGAGACCAACGTAATTATGTTAAAACTGCGAAATTAATTACAAGTTTTCCAAAAAATTTACCCAAAAAATAGAGTTTATTACACTTTCTGCCCCTAAACTATTATTAAATTTTCTATTTAGTCCATGAACTATCAATTAAGTCTACTTGTCCCCAAAGTATATAAATCAAAGTATATTTAGTACTTAAATTATCAATTGAATCTATTAAGTTTTTAAAATATTTAATACAAACCTATTTAGTCGCTAAAATGATTACAAAAATAAACTATAAGTCCATAACTATTATAAATTAGTAAAAGACCCTACTTAATTAAGATTTTATTACAAAAATAAAAAATAAAAAAATAAAAAAAAGCTTAAATTATTATTTTACATTTAAAAATTATTTTATTTTGTTGTTTGTTTAAATTAGTATTAGGATAAATTACAATTACAGTCCCTATCACAATTTTCATTTATGTCTCTAAAGTTTCAATTTTTTCAATTAAGTTAGTAAAGTATTAAATTCGAATCAATTTAATCCTGAAGAAAATATAAAAATAGAACATAAGCCTAAAAGTTATATAAAATTGCGATTAGGCCCAGATTTTAAAGTTTGGTTTTTCAATCTTATCAATAAAATTATATGAGTATTAAATATACTGAAAAAGTACTAAAAATAATAATAGAACAAAATAATTAAGTTATAAAAAAAATTTAGCCAAAAACTTAAAAACAATAAATTATAAATAAAATCTAGCATATAATACTAGAAAAAAGAAAGCATGTACTCATTGTAGAAGATAAGTAAAAACAATGCTACAGATAATTACCCTTATCCTTATAAAGGATATTTACTATAAGAATGGACACCCACTTTATAATAACAGACTAAAAAATTAAGTTTTTTTTTTAATTTTTTTTAAATAAAATTTTAAATAGATAAGGTTTTTTTTACTAATTTATAATATTTATGAGTTTATATTTTATTTTTATAATATTTTTGGGAACTAAATTGGTTTGAATTAAATACTTTAGAGATTTAATAGATTCAATCAATAGCTTAGGGATTAAATAGACTTTTATTTATAATTTTTTCATAGGGACTTAGTAGATCCAATCGATAGTTTACGGATTAAATAGATAATTTGATGATTATAGCAATTCTGATTTAGACCCGATCCGTTGATGTTTTGAATCCTGATTTCATTGTTTCATATAGTTGTTCTTGTCTGGTTTCACTTTTTCCTTATTGAGTTTGGCTGTTGGAGTGTTTTGGTTGTGTTTGGAACAAGTTGGTAGCTTATTGGTCCAAATTGTTGTTACCCAGATTTTGACTTCTTCGCTTGAGTGTCACTTCTTGTACTCGAGCGGTAATTGTAAACTCCAGTACTTTTGCAGGCTTACAGAGATACGAGGAGTTGGCATTCTTCACTCAAGTGGCACTTCTTACGCTCAAGTAGTGTTGGCTCGAGCGACCTTTGTTGAGCTCGAGCGGTAGTTTTCTGTCTACAAAACTTCTAGGAGTTTGTATTCTTCACTCGAGTGGTAATTCTTGTGCTCAAGCGGTCCCATGTTTTTGTGTATGGACGCTCGAGCGACACTTCTTGCGCTTGAGCGGTCTATGCATATGTCAGTCCGTAAAAATCACTTTTTATATCACTTTTTCATCTCTCTCTCTCTAAACATTTCAAAACCTTAAGTTGAGACTCTCTCTCTAAAACTCACATTCTCTCCACAAATTCACCTAGATCCATTGGTTTCTCTACCCTTGTGCCTTTGAGAAAAAGGTAGAACACGTCTAGTGCTTCATTCTAATTGGAAAAAGTTTGGATTTCAGCTTTGTTGTGGTTTCTCCATTCTTTATCTCGTCTTCTCAGCTTGAGTTAGGGATTCTTCGCACTCTTTTATGATTTTTAACTTAGCTATTTGTTATTTCTAAAACAATATTGTGATTTGGAGATTTTTCGGCAAATCTAAGGTTTTGGGTTAAAAATGAAAAGTGGGTTTTCAAATGAATTCTTGAAAATGGTTGTGGGATTTAAAATTAGGTTGAGTTGTGATAAAATGGTTGGTTTTGATGCTTGGAATCGGTTTTGGAAGAAAATGGGATTTTGCCCTTAATATATCAAATGTTGATTTTGTATAAATAATGGAATTGATGTTGGAAATGTGAAATTGGATTGATATTGATGAGGATGGTGGAGTTGGGAATGTATTACCACTCACATCTTGAAATTTGGAAAGTTTATCTATACGAAAATTAATTATCTGTTTAGAAATATCTGTTTTAGGTTATCGGTGGAGGATAGTTATGATTGTTGTAGAAATTGCATGAGAATTAGAAGAATTGAAACTATTTTCTCATCCATTGCATTATGCATTGTTGCATATTTAATACTTTGAAAATGTAGTTGTTTTGAGAAAATTAGGTGAATACATTGGTAAATCTGGGTATGAGTGTAGTTGTGGTATTGAGTTGGCCTGTGTGTCCTTGGTGAAAGTCCAAAAACCCGCGCGGTTAGGTATCGAGCCTTCTGGTTAATAACAGTAAAAATGACAATTTGATAGTGCTTGTAGCCTATTTGCAGACACGTCCTAGAGATTCACAGTGTTGTATTCATTGCCCTGTTTTCTATTGTAAAGGAAATGATATCTTGATTTGAGATATATGCTTGGCATTGCACGGTTTTAGAAAGAGAAATGAAAATGTTTTGGCACAAGTATTCCATATGCATTCACCTTATATCTTTGTTAAGATTCATAAACTGTGTTGGAATATTTCTACTGGGCTTTGGCTCACCCTATGTAGGAAAACCATTTTCAGGTACTGATAATATGCCTCCGCCAAGGCAATAGCTTGGAAGGACTTGGAAGCAAGAGCTTCATTTTGTTTAATTTGTTGTATTTGTTTTGTACAAGCCTAGGGCTTTAACTATATTGGATTTAAAATCTATTTTGTTGTAACCAAGCATTGTCAGAAAATCTATTTTGTTGTAACTATATTGGATTTAAAATCTATTTTGTTGTAACTATATTGGATTTAAAATCTATTTTGTTGTAACCAAGCAATGTTTTGGCATAGTCAGAAAATTAAATCAAAGGGGGCACATAATAATTACAACTTCAAAATTTTTTACAAAAATATTTCACATAAAAGTTTATGATTGACTTCATGGGAGATTGAAAATATAATATTATTTGTAACTAGTGTATCATGGACAATACACAAAAAAATAAAAAAATAAAAATAAAAATCATCAATATAAGTTTTAAAATAAATTAGATAATGACAGTTTTTTTTTTTTCCAGCAAAAGTCAATGGTTAATTGTTAAATTAGCACTTTGCAGGAATTAAACCTACACCCATACACCTTGCAAGAAAAATCTTATCCTCCCATTCCACTCCTATGAGTCGAACGCAAAACCTCCCTCTTAGGAGAGACTTGATGGCTAAAGGACTAGCCAACTAAGCTAGAGCCCCTTGGTTGATAAAGTATTTTTTTTTATTTTTTTATTTTTGGGGTACAATATTCGAGTAAAAATTCAATATAATGGATCAACATGTAGGGTTGCAAACGAGACGAGCCGAGCCGAGCTGAACTTTTGAATGTTCAAGCTCATTTATTAAGAATTAGTTGAACTCGAGCTCAGCTTGTCAAATATTTGTTGAACTCGAGCTCGGCTCGAGTTCGCTTGATTATATAAATGAGCCGAGTTCGAGTTCAAGCTCACACTCGAGCTTGAAAAAAATTAAAATTAAAATTAATTTACTTGTTAAGATAAAAAAAAATACAAAATTATGAGTAACATATATAATAATACTTATATTAATAATAAATTTCATCAATCAAATATGTAAATTTACACAAACACCAAACACAAATAAAAATAAAATAGATTATTGAAAATTTATTTAATATATTATTAAAAAAATATTAATTTATTTATGTTTATGTTCATGAGCATTATCGAGCTGAGCTTAGGGTCACTCGAGCTTGATTCGATTAATAAACGAGCCTAAAAATTGAGCTCGAGCTTGTTCATTTAGTAATCAAGTCGAGCTTTAAACGAGCCGAGCAGCACAAGCTGTCCATGAACATCTTGATTCGTTTGTAGCCCTAACCACACGTCATTCTTGACATGTGATATCACTAGCCAATAGTAAAAATCCTAAATGTCAAATTAATAACAATCAAATAAGTTTCATATCTTCATAGTGCAATTAATTATGTTTGCATGTCAATAATGATGGATATCACCGTTGTATTGAAAATTTTTCATTAAATTGTTTACACATAATAATATGACTTGTCGTAGTCTCTCCACTTTCGGTCAAAACAACTATTATTGTTTTCATAATTTTACAAATATCATTGATATTTCACTCCAAAATGTAATTTTTGTAGGATTTTTTTATTTGAAATATTTTATTTACAAACATATGTTAAAAAAAAAGGACTGATATTTACCCCCACCTTATTTCTTTGGACTCCCTATTTCTTTGAAGCCCTACCCACTTAATTGAGTCTTTTCCATTTTCTCTTTGAACTGCCACCTTAATCCCAACTATATCCTTCTTCTTTGAACCACCAAACTCATGACCTCTTCTCATCACCAACCACTACCGTTGTTCAGTTGGTTCGTTGCTACCTTCCCAACTCATCACTCCATTGCCATCATCATCACCTTCCTAGCCCTTTCACTCCGTTGTTGCCTTCTCAACTCCATCATAGCATATGCGTGCATGCAAGCGCGCGCGCGCGCGCGAGAGAGAGAGAGAGAGAGAGAGAGAGAGAGAGAGAGAGAGATAGAAACCTCGGGTTTTCAGAAAAAGAAAAAGAAGAGGGAGACAGAGGTAGATTGGGTGCTAGCGACTGGCGGAGACGGGTTGGGTAGCTACGGCTGGCGGTGAAAGGCTAGATGGCTGCAGCTGGTAGTGAGGAGTTAGTCGGCGATAGGTAGAGGTGGTAGCCGGAGTCGAGAGGGGTTAGTGTTACGGTTAGAGTTAGGATTTGGGAAATTATGGTTAAAAAATTAGGAATGAGGATAAAAGTGAAATTTTATGTTGGGACAAAATTAAAATTAAATAAATAAATAAAACGGTGTGGGTTCTAAGAAAAAACAGAGAGGTAAATAACAATCCTCTAAAAAAAAAAATTCAAGGGAGCCACATGACCCCTAATTCTGTTGGACAATCTTTATTGTATTACAAATAAATTATGTTTGTGTACTTAACAACAAAAAGAAGAAATAAAGAAAAGGACAAAGATTGTTTGATTACAAAAATCAAACCAGAATATAAAATAAATAAATAAAAATAGATTTTTTTTTTATTTTGTTACAAAAACAAAATCAAAATCTGAAACAAAAAAAATATTAAAACAAAAAGTAAATTAATTACTAACCTTATGTATTTATTAAACAAAATTCCGATCAAATCCAGTGTTTAATACTGTGTCCTTAAGACAGATTCGTCCTCTCCATGGTATTCTCAAATTATGGACGTCTATCTCCCAAGATAAAATAATCAACTACGAATAATTGCAGCACTACAAATTATTTGCACAATAAACACACTGTATGTATACACTCTTTCTTACAGGAAAATTAAATGCAGCAAAATGCAGAGAGTAATTACATAGGGAAGAACAATTTTTCTGAATTACACTAATCAATAGAAGGTCTGTCTATTTATAGGAGAAAATGTGGCTGTTTGGTTTGAATTAAACAGGTGCAAACCTGTTTGAATAGGTATTAAACCTGTTCAGTTTGAATGAATAGGTAAGGAACCTGTTGGGTTTAAATTTCAAACAGATATGAATCTGTTTGGTTTAAAGTCAAACAAATATTCATCTGTTCGGGTGGGGAAAAAACGGGAGCCAATTTTTAAATTAATTTTCAGAATTCAAATTCCAAAAAATTGGAATTTAATTTTAGAAAAAAAAAATTCAAATGTTTTTGGCCCAAAAAATAATTAGTATTGGGCCAGACAAGCCCAACCCAACCTCACACCACGCACTTGTGCCCAAGCCCAGTCCGCCCAACCGACTGGACGGACGGCGGTGCGCGCATGTGTTTATTTTTGGGTCCAATAGGTCTAGCCCACTTTGCCCATAACCTCACCCTTCCACAAAACTTGGATACCCCTTGGGGCCCTCAGTAAGTTACAAACCCAAGTTTTATAAATCCATAAAAGTTTGCCCACCAAACCAATGTGGGACAAGCCTTAAGTCAAACCTTAAGGAATTTCCACCAAAAACTCCATTTCCATGGAGTTCACTTTGGCTTCAATTTCCCATTCACTTAATAATGGTTTTGAGCAACCAAATACACTATGTGAATCACGACGTGGTATAGAATGCGTTACCACTTAGACCCACCATCTTTGGCGCATGGGTCCCACCTTAAAAATAGACCAAAGTTAAGGAAAAATCTGTTTTTCCAAAACTTCCAAAACCCATTTCTAACAATCCCCCACATGAATAGAATTTGATGACAACAAAAATGCAACAGTATGCAGAATTTGTCGAAAGAGTACAAATCGAAAATATCTTGCATCAGGATAAGTAGCTTTTGGCCTTGAACCTTTTTTAGTGATAAACTATCGGACTTACTAGCTAACCAATGGACGCGATGCCTTGAATTGTTCAGCTGTTTGTGTAAGCTAAGACAATAGATTTCACACAAAATATCTTCTGACACATCGTGGTTCTTACAGTTGTGTTCATTTTGGCCTTGAACGCTCCTGGTTGTTCATGAGTGCTTTTAGAGAATTTAGCCTCTTCATTCTCATATAACCGGCCCCAGTTCGACACTCATATAGGTGATTCTTATTATGAGTATCTCCTATATACTCGTCTTGATTTTTATGCTTAAATCAAGATATAAGTAATCATAACTTAGTTGTGCCTTTGAACTTAGTTCTTGGGATCTCCAGTCATTTAAGTAGGGTTACCATTATGATGACTCTTATGGCTTTAATCCCATCCCCTTTGATGAACTATACACTTGCTCTTTAGTCAAACCTTTTGTTAATGGATTCGTAATATTCTCTTCAGATTTTATATAATCTATTAAGATTATTCCATTTGAGAACAATTACCTTACGGTATTATGTCGACGATGAATATGTTGTGACTTACCATTATACATATGATTCTGTGCCCTGCCTATTGCAGATTGACTATCACAATGAATGCAAATAACTGGCATAGGTTTTGGCCACATTGGAATGTCTTCTAAGAAGTAACGAAGTCATTCTGCTTATTCTCTTGCTTTGTCTAAAGCAATGAACTCAGATTCCATTATGGATCGTGCGATGCATGTTTGTTTCGTGGATTTCCAAGAAACAGTAGCGCCTCTCAAAGTAAAGACATATCCACTAGTGGATTTTGAATCTTTAGTATTCGATATCCAATTGGCATCACAATAACCTTCAAGTACTGCTGGATATCGAGTAAAGTTCAAACCATGATCACGGGTAAATCTTAGATATCTAAGAACCTGAATGATCGCTTTCCAATGGTCTTCTCCGGGGTTACTAGTGTACCTACTCAATTTACTAACAGCATAAGCTATATCAAGATGAGTACAATCCATTAGTTACATTAGGCTTCCAATGATTTGGGAGTATTTTAACTGAGACACCGCATCACCTTTATTTTTCGATAAATAAATACTGATGTCTACAGGTGTTCTAGTTACATTCATATCATCCTTGATAAATTTACCAAGAATTTTCTCAATATAATGTGATTGAGATAATGCTTATCCGTCAGATGCTTTAGTAATTTTATGTAATTATTGTGTAAATGCCTCTTAAATAAATAAATAAACACTTATTAAATTCTTTCAAACTCCTCGGTCAAACCCCATGTATTTAATTTATATATTATGTAATTATTGTGTAAATGCCTCTTAAATAAATAAATAAACACTTATTAAATTCTTTCAAACTCCTCGGTCAAACCTCATATATTTAATTTATATATTAAAAAAAATGAAAACAAATATAAATATCTATAATTATATTTCGTTCCTAATATTACATCTATGGCCCCGACATCTTTCATATCAAATCTTCTATTCAGCATTTGCTTAGTTGATTTGATCATGTTTTGACTACTTCCAATGATAAACATGTCATCCACATAAAGACAAATGATGACATAACCTTTGTCAATGTTTTTAACATTGACGCACTTGTCACATTCGTTTATCTTAAACCCATTAGTAAGTATAGCATGATCAAATTTTTCATGCCATTGCTTAGGTGCTTGTTTTAATCTATAAAGAGATTTTACAAGCCAACAAACTTTCTTTTCTTGCCCTGGCACTACAACCTCTTCGGGTTGCTCTATTAGATCTTTTCATTTAGATCACTGTTTAAGAAAGCTGTCTTAACATCCATTTGATGTATCTCTAAATTATACAACGCTGCTATGGCAATAAGCATGCGGATTGATGTTATTCTTGCCACAGGAGAATATGTGTCAAAATAATTCAGACATTCCTTTTGTCTGTAACCTTTTACTACAAGTCTTGCTTTATACTTGTCTATTGAACCATCTGCTTTCATTTTTCTCTTGAATATCCACTTATATCCAAGAGGTTTAAAACCAGGTGGAAGATCCACCAATTCCCAAGTATGATTTTCCATAATGGATTCAATTTCATTATTAACAGTCTCTTTCCACAAAGGTGCTTCAGGACCTGTCATTGTTTCCTTAAAGCTTACTTCGTCTTGGTTCATCATTAGTTAAATCTTACTGGTCGAGACCATTACTAGTCTTGTACGTTTGATTGCCATTAGTCTCTTGACTTTGTGTACAATCATAAGTTCTTTTATGTAAACTTAATTCCTATCCTCTCTTGTAAGGAAAATCATGTTCAAAAAATACAGTATTCCTTGACTCTATAATAGTGTTTACATTTATATCAGGTATTTCTGATTTATAAGTCAAAAACTGATATGCCCTACTATTCTGAGCATAACCAATAAACACACAATCCACAGTTTTTGGTCCTATCTTAGTCTTTTTAGGAACATGAACTTCTACCTTCGCCAAATACCTCCACACTTTTAAGTATTTGTAGAAAGGTGGTCATCATTTTCACAATTCATAAGGAGTACTGTTGGTTTTCTTGTGGGGTATTCTATTAAGAGCATAATTGGCAGAAAATATTGCTTCCTCCCCACAAGTTCTGCGGTAAGCTTGAACTTAGTAACATGGCATTCATCATTGTTTTAAGGGTTCTATTCTTCCTTTAAGCAATTTTATTTCGTTGTGGAGAATAGGGTGTTGTAGTTTGGTGAATAATGTCATGTTGTGCACAAAAATTTATTTAATGGTGCATCATATTCACCACCCCTACCACTTCTAACCATTTTAATGATTTTACCAAGTTGATTTTCAACTTCAGTTTTGTAAAGTTTAAACATTTCTAAGGTTTCATCTTTACTTCAAAGTAAGTATACATAACAATATCTTGTGCAATCATCGATAAATGTTATGAAATACTTCTTGCCTCCTCTAGTTTGAACAAATTTAAGATTACACACATCAGTATGAATTAATTCTAGAGGTTTAATTTTTCTTTCAACCGATTTAAATGGAGCCTTAGTTAGTTTCGCTTCTACACAAATCTCATATTTGTGATTAGGATCAATTTCAAACTTTGGTATATAATCTAAACCAATTGATCTACGCAAAGCATCAAAATTTACATGTTCTAATCTACCATGGCATAAATTTGACTCAAGAATATAAGCAAAAGATGTACTATTCTTATTAATAGCAAGTTTTGGTATAACCGTCATTACATTCAACTTGAAGAGACCATCACTCATATATCCCTTACCAACATACATACCACTCTTTGTTAATACAAATTTATCAGACTCAAATGCAAGCTTAAAACCATTTTTACTTAACAAAGAACCAGAAACTAAATTCTTTTGGATATGTGGTACATGCAGCACGTTGTTGAGGGTTACTTCCTTCCCCGATGTCATCTTCAAGACTACTTTCCCTTGTCCAGCCACATCAGAAGTAGATGAATTTTTCATGAATAGTGGCTCACCATTTGCAGCCTCATTATAAGTAGTGAACATCTTCTTATCCACGCAAATATGTCGAGTTGTCCTAGTGTCAACCCACCATTCTTTGGGATTTCCAATCAAATTAGCCTCAGACATCACAGTAGAGAGATTGATGTCATTTACCCCGTTAGAAATGTAATCAAGTTCTGTCACATTGGCTTGATTGGTAGTTTTCTTGTTTGTACTTCTACGATCCTTCTTAGGGTGGCGGCAATCAGAGACTCGATGTCCAGTCTTGCCACAATTATAGTATTTACCTATGAACTTTTTATTACCATTGTTGTTGCCTTGTTTAGGACCATCTCCAGAAAACTTCCTCTTTTTGTTATGTGGTTTGGGCACATGTTCAATCACATTAGCCTTGGATTCAATGGAATTTTTACCATTCCTCTTTTCAGTCTTACGGTTATCTTCCTCAATTCTTAGTCTTACAATCAATTAATCCATGGTCATCTTCTTGCGTTTATATTTTAAATAATTTTGAAATCTTTTCAAGTCGATGGTAACTTTTCCACTAAAGCAGTAACTTGGAAAGATTCGCTAAGAGACATATCTTCAAAATGAATATCATGCAAAATTAATTGTAGACTTTGAACTTAAAAAATTACCGTCTAGGAGTCTACCATAACGAAGTCCAGAAATTTACTAACAACAAATTTCTTTGTGCCAGCATCCTTTGTCTTGTATTTTTTCTCCAAAGAATCCCACAATTCTTTTTCCGTTTTCAGAGGGTTGTAAACATTATACAGCATGTTGTCAAGGCCATTGAGGATGTAGTTTTTGCACAAAAAATCAGAATGTCTCCAAGCGTTTACAACGGCAACAACTTGCCGATCACTTTCATCCTCTCTAAGTACTGGAGCCTCTTCACGGAGAAACCGAGCAAGATTCAGAGTTGTAAGATAAAATAGCATTTTCTGCTGCCATCTCTTAAATTCGATGCCATTAAATTTTTCCTGTTTTTCTCCGTGATTTATAGAAACTTGAACATGATTCTGGATATGGACTAGAGTTGTTGTAACAATTAGAGTACCGCTATCAGTTGCAATTTTAGTTGCAGTAGTCATAATATCTGATTACAAAAATCAAAAAAATCAAAACACAAATTAATTTTCTAGTTACTAAAACCCGAAAATAAATTATAACACAAAATAATTTTACTTTTCTTGTTACTAAAACTAGAAAAATAAAATATCACAATAATTTTTTGTAACACAAATTAATATTCTAAAATTATTAATGGCACCAGTATATTACTACTAGTTATCAAAGAAAATAAACAGTATATTACTGCTATTTGTCAAATAGTATATTACTACTATTTGTATTTTTCAACTAGAATATCACTTTGTGAAAGCACAGAAAAATAAATATAATGAAGACACCAAAAAATAATCTGTCTTAAGATTGTTGGACAATCTTGACTGTATTACGAATAAATTATGTTTACGTACTTAACAACAAACAGAAGAAATAAAGAAAATGAGAAAAATTGTTCGATTACAAAAATCCAACTAGAATATAAAATAAATAAATAAAAGCAAATTTTTATTTTTATTTTTTTATTTTGTTACAAAATCAAAATCAAAATCTGAAACAGAAAAAATAATAAAATAGAAAGTAAATTAATTACTAACCTTATGCATTTATTGAACAAAATTTTGATTAAATCCAGTGTTTAACACTGTGTCCTTAAGACATATTCATCCGCACCACAGTGTTTTCAGATTATGGACGTCTATCTCCCGGGATAAAATGATCAGCTACGAATAATTGCAGCGCTACAAATTATTCGCACAACAAATACACTTTGTGTATATACTCTTTTTCACAAGAAAATTAAATGCAGCAAAATGCAGAGAGTAATTACAAAGGGAATAACGAATTTTTTGAATTATACAAATCAATAGAAGGTCTGTCTATTTATAGGAGAAAATGTGGTTGTTTGGTTTGAATTAAACAGATGCAAACCTGTTTGAACATGTATTAAACCTATTCAGTTTGAATGAACATGTAAGGAACCTGTTGGGTTTAAATTTCAAATAGATGTGAATTTGTTTGGTTTAAATTCAAATAGATATTCATTTATTCGGGTGGGGAAAAAATCGGAGCCAATTTCGAAATTAATTTTCGAAATTCAAATTCTAAAAAATTAGAATTTAATTTTAGAAAAATAAAATTCAAATATTTTTGGCCCAAAAAATAATTAGTAATGGGTCGGACAAGCCTAACCCAACCTCAGCCTGCCCAGACGACGGTGACGTGCGTGTTTATTTTTGGATCTAACGGGTCTAACCCACTTTGCCCATAACCCCACCCTTCTACAAAACTTGGGTACCCCTTGGGGCCCTCCCCAAGTTACAAACCCAAGTTTTATAAATCCACAAAAGTTTGTCCACCAAACCAATGTGGGAAAAGCTTTATACCAAACCTTAAGAAATTTTCACGAAAAACTCCATTTCCATGAAGTTCACTTTGGTTTCAATTTCTCATTCACTCAATAATAGTTTTAAGCAGCCAAATACACTATGTGAATCAAAACACGGCATAGAACGTGTTACCATTTAGACCCGCTAACTTTGACTCATGGATCCCACCTAAAAAAATAAACCAAAATTGAAAAAAAATCTCTTTTTCTAAAACTTTCAAAACCCATTTCTAAGAAATTTTTGTACCCAATATTCACATAAGTATGAAAAAAAATATTTTATTCACACTATTTTTCTCCTAAAAACTATCCAAATAATATGACCAAAAAAAGACAAATTAATAAGCCACGCTACCGCTGGAACAACTTCAGAGGTCGACGCTGGCAACGAAACGGCACCAATTTAAAGTCCGCCATCTTTTGTAGTGCCAGTGGTATTACTCTTTGACTTCCTGCTGGTCAAATGTGAAGACAAACGCACACAATGTTGAATTCTGATTTTACAAAGTAGTTTGTTTCCACTGGTCATAGCGTACCATGACGCCTAGCTGGCCATTTATAGATTTGTCATTTACTCAAGGGGAAACTAATAAATAAATAAATAAAATTATATTTTATAATAGTTTTTTTTTTTTTTTTTTCTGTAATTATTTCCCCAATAATCGAAAGCTGATATTATTGAGAACGAAAATGCTCTATTTTTTAAGAATTTGTATACATAATTTTCTTGAGGATGATGAATACAAAATGACATGGTAAATGTTGATTTTATTAGGGCTGAGAAAAAAAATTATATATTAGTCGAATTCTGATAAAATCGTATAGTGTTGTTTGATTTTCTCAATGTATGATTTGATTTTGATTCTTTAAATAAGCAAATCGTACCTCACGACTCTATCTATGATTTTATAGTTAGAACTGAACTAGACTGTTAGGTGGTGTTTGGGAAGCCACTTCCAAATTTTTTATCTCATTTTTTTCACTAAAAGACAAAAGTTTTACAAAACAAAAAAAAACACATCCAAACAAAATATCACATCCAACCCCATAATCATTTCACTTTTTCTCTCACAAACATCACATCTAACCACATAAAAACCCAACTATCTTCCCAAACACTAAAAATTTTTTATCTCATAAAAACCTACATCTCCTAAAATCTACATAAAAACTCACTTCCCAAACACCCACATAAATATAAAATTTATTACTTACCTACATCATTAGTATCCCATTTTTTTTTAACCTAAATTGTTAATCCTACATTCTTGCAAGCGTGTTCTTCTATAGTAGTAAAACTATTTCTAAATAATTATCTAAACTAGTATTATTTGTATAATAATTGCATATTGTTTGATAGTTGAGCAGATTGTGAGGAATATTTTATGATCATGTTGTAAATAATGACAAAATTTCTAAAGAGCATAGTTTCAAACTGAATGGTTCAGTCTGTTAGGTTTCATAATTTTCATGGTTTGGTTTGTTTTCAAATTTTTTGGAACTATATGTGATGATTTGATTTACTCCTAAACCAAATCAAACGAACCATGCTCATCTCTAACTTTTATCACATTATTCTGATTATGACATCTGTACAAAAATTTCCTAAGAATAAAATTTTCCTTTATTTTGAAAACAATATGCCCTTAGTCCAATCATATTATTTTTTTTAAAAAAAAATCATTTCATTTTCGGTTTGTATACCATTATTACGCAGATTTGTAAAAAATATTAAATTATATGTCTCCAAATCTATTTGGTACTTTATTCAAATTCACTTTCAATTATTTATTCGTGTCTCGAAATTTTCATATGCTATAATAGTTGGAAGTATATTAACACATCGGGATAAAATTTATGGAAAAAGGTCCCCTTCAATACAAAATTTGGACTGGAGGGCATCGTTTGGGTCTGTAGAGTCCACCACAAGTCCTATTTCGATGATCCGAACTGTTTATTTTGTTGAGTACTTTGTGTATTTCATCTATTAAAAAAATAAATAAAAATAAATTGGATCAATCCGATAACTGTAATTTGTTTAATTTATTATTTTTGTCAACGAAAAAATGTATGATTTATTTTTAAAAACATAATTGTTGTCAATTTTTTGGTAAAAATGCGGTAAATTGAATAAATTACAGTTATCGGATCAATCTAATTTTTTTTCGTAGATGAAACCCATGAAGTGTCCGACAAAATGAATTGTTCGGATCATTGAAATGAGACCCGTGGTGTGCCTCACAAGCCCAAATAGCGCTCTTCAGTCCAGACCCATTCATTTTGTGGAACATTTCGTATATGTCATCCACAAAAAATAAAAAATTAGATCGATCTGATAATTGTAACTTATTCAATTTATCACATTTTTCACCAAAAAATAGACGACAACTATGTTTTTAAAAATAAACCATACTTTTTTTTTGGTAACAAACTCAATAAATTGAACAAATAACAGTTATCAGATCGACCTAATTTTTTTATAGATTAAAAACATGAAATGCCTAACAAAATAAATGGTTGTGATTATCGAAACAGGACCCGTGGTGGGCACCAATGACCAAAATAATGCCCTCTAGTCTAGAGTTTAGATTGGAGGGGATCCTCATCCTTTATTTACAACAGAAGGATTCCCTTCTGTTCAGATTTTGGATGTTGTTTGGATCCATGGAGCCCATTACTAGTCTCATTTTGATGATCTAAATTGTTCATTTTGTTGGATACTTTGTGTATTTTATCTACAAAAAAACATTAGATTGATCCAATAACTGTAACTGGTTTAATATTTCACTAAAAAAATAGACAACAATTGTATTTTTAAAAATAATCCATACATTTTTTCAGTGACAAACGCTATAAATTGAAGAAATTATAATTATCGGATCGATCTAATTTTTTTATTTTTTATTTTTTTGATGAAATACACAAAGTGTCTAACGAAATGAACGGTTGAAATCATCAAAATAGGGACGGTGATAGGGGCCACAAGCCCAAATAACACATTTCAATCCAAAACCTGAACTGAAGGGAATCTTTCTCCTTATTTACATGCATATTCCAAATATTTTATTCCTTTCCATATAAACTATCGAAGAAAAATCAATTATTCCGATGTCAACTGCCTAACAAAAACTTATTGTTGAGATTTAATTGATATTCAAATGACGTGGGCAAATAGAAGCATAGTCAATCACGGCGACCTCAAGCTACGTGCGTAAAAGTCAAGATAACGTGAATTGTACAACATCAAAATAATATATTCAATTCTATTATAAAAATCAAGTGATATAGCATGTTTAGGATGCAATACTAGAATTGAAATCAGAGAACAAAGGCAACAGTTGAAGAACATAAACAGAGGAAAGAGAGACAATCGAAGATGTGCTACGAGGTGAAGTGTTCAACGTGTGGGAAGACCAGTTGGGGTGGCTGTGGGAGGCATGTCCCGTCGGTCTACAAACGCGTTCCCGAGGGCCAGCACTGCCAGTGCAAGGAATGGCCCGGCGTCAAGTCCGGTGGCGAATCCGGTAATGCTGCAGCCGATGATGACTCGAAATCCTCTTCCTATTGCACCATTCTCTGAGAATTTGTAACCTCTCTCTTTAGCTATCGTTTGTGTTGTTTGTCCTTCTTATAAGACTACTTAGTTTGTAGCCATAATGGGAGAATAAATAGACAAACAAACAATGAGTTGTGAAGGGAGTAATACATATGTTGTTTTGATGCTATTTTTATCAATATAATAGGTTTTTGTAAGTTCACAATTAACTAAAGGAAATTTCAATGTAATTTGTTGAAATTCTTCTTCTTCCTCCTCCGGTTGTGTTTTTTAGTCAAATTTGGTATCTTGATTTTGATCTCAATAAAAACTTGATTTCAATGTAAGGGAACAACAACAATAAACAAAAGAAATTTAATAATTTTCCCATTTCCACAAACTCCGACATTTCTCCAATTCAATACTTGTTTCCAAAATGGTCCAAAAGTTTATATCTCAACATATTCATCCACCAAATTGTAAGATTTAAAGATCAATTTAACAAAACATCATTCTTAAATCAAATTTAAAAGCTGGGGTTTGGAAAGCTTTGGGGCTTTTGTGTCTTTATTCTTTTGGAAACAAGTACTCAACATCAATATCCGTAATCAACAAGAAATTATTTGTAACCTTTCAAAATTTAGGTAGAAGCCCCTTTTTAAGCATAAAAACTCACTTTATGTACAAAATCATCTCATATAATACCATAATCAAGAAAACACCGCATAATCATCTCAAATCAAAGAGGTACCAAGTTAAAAATAACCCTATCTTAAGAATGAAAGCAAAGAAGCAAGATTCAAGAAAAACTCTCTATGAAATCGAAATCCAATCAGTGAGAATCACAATCTGCATGTGGGCTTCACTTTTTGCAAGGAATCAAGGCTATTCTTGATGAGAAGTAAGGTTTTTAGAGAAAGAAAATTAGGGTTTTCAGAACTTAAGAGAGGGGAAAGAAGGAGGATAATAAAAAATGAAAGACCTAGCTATGGAACCCAAAGGATAACAAGCACCACGACTTTGACCGATACTCTCTGAACTCCTCACTGCCATGGAACCCAAAGATCTAGCCTACTGCGGTGATGACTAAAAAGATGAAGAACCTCTAGATCTTTTGGAAGACCCCGCATCATCCTGGGACTCCGTGTACCTCGACATCTTAGGCTTCTGCCTCACTTCCTCTACTTTTATCATGATCTCTACATGTGTCACGACTTCAACGAGCTGATCATACTCCCTAATCATGTTGCCCACTACCTTAATCAAAATCTGGGGCCTTAACCTCTTCTCAAACTCCAAGTATTGGCTCTTCTCAATCGCCACAAACTCGGGTGCGAAGCGGGCTAGACTAGTGAAAGTGGCCTCAAACTCGACCATGGATGTGTCAAGCTGCATAACCTCCTCAAACTGTCTCCTCAACTGTTCCCTAGTAGTGGAAGGAAGGTACTTCTCCTGAAAGGCGTGAGTGAATGCCTCCCAAGTGTGCTCTATGCGATTCTTAGCATACTTCCACCATTGATCGATCTTTCCCTTCAACTGATAGGCTGCCAAGGCCACTTACGAATGTCTATAGTTCTGTCGCTTGCTTGGCTTTAAGTATGTCCATGGACTGTCAAAGAACCCCAACCATCTCTTGGGCTATTGCCCCCATTTCATCTTGGGCCAGTAGGGCAGCTACATTGTTTTGACCCGTTCCTCTTCTTCAAGAGGGATCTCTTGCTAGGTCGGAATATCCCAACCACCTCAACAAGGTCTACCATAGCCTCTACCACATCCAAACATCCTATATGAAAAGTAAGGATAGGATTAGACTCATAATTCACACACTCACACATTACCTCATGTGTCATGCACTCCTAAGCATGAACTTATACACGTATTTATTTCACATATGGCAAACCACATAAGTACAAAATCACATAGAGCACATACGGATCACCCCTCAAAGAGATCAACTTGTCCCATGGTGTTTAAGGACCTTTAAGTGGAAAAAGCATTGATCAGGTGCCTTTCCAAAAAGATTTCGATGAATACAATAGGCTCAAGTTATATCCTAGAAGTTCAATTCCATACCTACATAGTCACATAAACATATAAAGTATACAAGGTAAATTAACGTCCATTCCTATCATGCTAAACACGTTGTGGCAAAAGTCACATCCCACAAGCTCAAGGTATTCAAACCTGGTTAGCTTTGATATCAAGTTGTAATGCCCCAAAATTTCTAAACAATAATAAATACCACCTCAGGATGAATCTCAACAAATTTAATATAACAAAAGGTTTCCAAGAACTCCTTTAAAATAAAAAGTGGCTTTAATATAATATGCTCTCTATCTCATTGAACTATATTCAAAAGTTTACAATTATAAGTTTACCATAATTAAAGTTACAATGTCATAGTTCAAGAAGTTAGAGAATTTTTAAGAACACAAAATGCCTTAATGGCTTACAACACAACAAGGCAAGGGCCTTGGTACACCAAAAATGGAGTCTCGGTCCCAAAACAAATAAGCTCGAAGCTTTAACAAAATCCAAATCCATGAGTCTTCATGCTCCATACACAAAATCCACCTCTTGATCATTGGAGTGGAGGCACATCATCAAATCCTGAAATATTAGATAGGGATGAACTACACACTCAGTAGAGATACATTTAACAAAGTATCGAATGAATTGAAATTCATATGATCATGCCTTGATAAAATAATCACCATCATTGATTTTGAATGAAAAGGAAATAAATGCACCATTGTTCAAAATCTTACATTTCATTAACATTGGGGTGGTAAATACGCTATGAAATCCTTAGTATGAGTCCCAATAACACGTATACATAGATTCATATCAGAAAATATCCCCATATTTGCCGACTATTAATATGGCAGGGTGATGGGCACCCAAAATCAACCGTTTTTTTCACTTTTACTAGCTATTCATATGGCAGGACCAATTGACACCCAGAAACATATTTCCACATTCGTTTGGCGATAAGCTCAAGACAAGGCAATTAGGCACTTAGACTCCTAGTGCAAATACCAATACCATACACAATACGTTTCCAAAATCTAACTCGACTACTCGAACTCATACTCAATTTACCTCCTTCGGTCATTTCCAAACTTCCATGAGATTGTAGGGGTCAAGAGATAAAAATCATAATGCTCATGATGATTTAATTTGTAAATAACCAATTTAATTGAAGCAGTTCAATTCATAAGTAAGAGGGAACAACAACAATAAACAAAAGAAATTTAATAATTTCCTTATTTCCACAAACTCCAACATTTCTCCAATATGGTCTAAAAGTTCATATCTCAACATATTTGTATTAATCATCAACCAAATTGCAAGATTTAAGGATCAATTTAACAAAACATCATTCTTAAATCAAATTTTAAAGCTAGGGTATGGAAAGATTTGGGGCTTTTCCCTCTTTATGCTTTTGGAAACAAGTACTCAACATCAATATCCATAATCAACAAGAAATTATTTGTAACATTTCAAAATTTAGGTAGAAGCCCCTTTGTAAGCATAAAAACTCATTTCATGTACAAAATCATCTTATATAATACCACAGTTAAGAAAACACCACATAATCATCTCAAATCAAAGAGATAATAAGTTAAAAGTAACCCCACCTCAAGAATGAGAGCGAAGAAGAAAGATTTAAGAAGAACTCTCTGCGAAATCGAAATCCAATAGGTGAGAATCACAGTCTCCACACGGGCCTCACTTTTTGCAAGGAATCAAGGCTTGATTTGTGATGCCCCAAAAAATCGGGAACATCAAGGAATATATTAACAAATAAATACATGGTTTATCTAAGATTACAAGTGTAGGAAACGTCACTAATGAGTCATTTGGTTAATAACCAAGTAAGATCGCAAGAAGGTCGAATGAGTCAATATAGCCTCCCTTCAAAGTCCAACCACCTTAGATAGCAAACTACGTTTTTGACAGATCTTAACAAGATATTAACACAAGGTCTACATGAGTCAACGAGAAAATAAGAAATAGATAATAAAAGATATGTATAGATATATAATAATTACAAAATCATGTCTTAAATACAACAGGCGATTTATCACTTGCAATCTCAAAACATGTTTACAAAACTAGCTTCTAATTCTCTTTTAGGGTAGCCATATGTCCTCACATGCTTCAGCTTCGCCTTCAATCGGTCTAATAGTCTTTAATATCTGACATGAAACGCCATTAGTTTTGACTGCCCAGTAAACGCACACACACCCCCATCCCTTTTTCCCAATCTAATACACAATAATGAAATGACCATAATATATAGCACAAGTGATAATCAAACAGAGCTTATAATAAATTTCAATTATGAAGAATAACAGTCAATCAAGTTAGTTCTAGGCAACTCCCCGTGAAATGTCGTTCCTACCCAACCACTAACATTGGCCATGGGCAAGTTGGTTAAACAAATACCAATGCGTTGCTTGCTGCACAATTACTAATGATGCCCATACACCTAGGTTACATACTCGAGTAGTGACATCACGGTCTACCCCAAGGGAACGGGCTTCTAGGAATACTCTCCCTGTGTGAGACCCTCACTGCCACCCTTATACCTCCTAATTTCGTTAAACAGTCAGAATACCTCCCGTGCCATTAGGGTTCAAAAATACACTTGCGCAAGACTTTACTTCAAATAGGGAACACGTCCCATCAACCAATTCAACTCAAATGCAACATTTTCTCATAACATTATTCAAATGATCGAAACCCATTTACCACCTCAATTAAGTATTCCGTTGAGTTAGATATCTTAAGTTAAACTTGGAACAAACTTATCAAGACAACAATATCTACATAAGCATGAGTATCATCAAAGGACTATGGTAAGGAACATAACCATAACACATGCAAATATCATACCAAGTGTAGACACCCCATTTTAACCGGCCCTAAGACTTGGGCACTTTATGTTGATTACCCAATGATGAAAATTAGAATGTGTTTATCACAGAATCCTCAGAAGATAAATGGAATTTGAGCTTTAAACCCAACCTTCACACATTTTTGGCTAAACTATTTTAGACCTTAAAACCCTCTTTTCAAAATATTTTTCCAAATGTTTCTACAATGTTTCGAGTCTCCCATTTCAATTAAAATATTGCATTTTTCAGTAAACCAAGCAAGGACAAAGTGGAAATAAATGAAAGGGTGGTGAACTCTTTGAAAAATATTTAAAACATATTATTTATAGGTTTAAATTTGAGGGAAATATGAGGAGATGGAAGAAAACTGGTTTAGGAAAAGAATGTGCATCAAATCGTTAAGAAGGAAATGAACAGATTTCACTAAATTAGGCATATCTCTTTGTACACTTAGAATTTAGATGTGAGTCTACCACCATTGGAAATTCAACTTCTTGGGCTTCAATTTAGACCCAAGAATCACCTAAAAACAAGTCCAGATAAGGGAGATATGCCCGTTTGAAGTTGGGCTTAAGAGCAGATTTTGTTGACCTAGCCCGAGAAAAATGAACAACATTCACTAAATTAGGCATATCTATTTTTACACTTGTAATTTATATGTGAGGCTACCACCATTGGAAACTATACTTCTAGGGTTTCAATTTAGACCCCAGAATCACCTAAAACTGAGTCTGGATAAAGGAGATATACCTGTTTGAAGTTGGCCTTAAGAACGAATTTTGTTAACCAGGCTCGAGACAGCAGCAGACCCATTTTTTTTGGTTTTGGTTCGGTTGGGACACCCCATCGACCCATTTTTCAATCCATTCAAGTGCACCTACTCATCCTCCATTATTTCTACTCACCCACCATTATCAAAAGAGGTTTTGGCCTTGTCATAGAAGATGAATCAAAAGCAACAAAGTCTTGATCATCATTATCATCCTTGTCATCCCCATCACCTTTGTCTTCCACCTTGTCCCCCATTCCTTGACTTGTTTATTTCCTCATGGCTTATACATTCAGATGATATATTGAAGAGGGGGAGGATAGAAAAGAAGAGGAGAAAATCATTCGAGAGAGTTAGGCAGAAAAGAGAGCAAAAGAGGCAAAATTGTCTAAATTGCATCCTTGAGCCAAAACACTTCCAAGCTTCTATAGCTACTAAAATTCCTCATTTTCATACACCAAAACCACTCCAAAAATTCTGATATAGCCAAAGATCAATTGCCTTGATCATAAGGAAGAGTGTTTAGTGATTGAAAGTGAGAAAAACTAGAAAGTTAGCCACTTTCCATATCATAAACTCCATAATTTTGAATTGAGAATTTGAGAATACACGTCCTACACTTCAGGGTGATCAAGAGGGAGTTTGTGAACTAAGGAGTTCATCCTTTCCCTGGAAGGTGAATTTCACAAACTTTTTTATTTTCTTGCATTTCTTACTTATTTTGCTCTTTTGTTCTTTTACTTTGATTTTTTGTTATATTATATATTGTTGTAATCTAATTGAAAGTGGTGAGTTGAGACTCCCATATATATTGTTTTTAGTTCTGTTTTTGTTGTGGAAATATAAGAAAATAGAGTTTGACCGAGCCTATCGGGCTACCGGGCCCGTTAGTTAGTCGGGTAGCCACCTAAAAGTACACCATCACACCCGCAACCTTTATGACCATACCCGCGACCTCTAGGCAAAACCAAGCAGCCTTCCAACGTTGAGAAGATCAACCTCTGATGGTCTTTGAGGCACTTGAAACTACTATTTTCTTATGTTTATTTTATTTTGAGTGTTTGTAAAGATTTTTATATTGTATTGTAGTATTTATTCATCTCCCTCGGATTTGTAATATTTAAAGTGTTGTAATAATTCTCCATCTACACTTCTTATTTATCCCAATCTTTAATCACTTTCCCTAACTATACATATGTATATATCTTGCATGCCATGCATATTCATGCTTTTACATACATGATTCATGCCTAGATTCGGCTAAATTTGCATCTTTATGCTTTAATTGATTATTACTTGATTTTATGTGCTATCGCATGTTTTCCAACATGTCATGTTTTAGAAGCCGGATCTTTAGAAGCATTCTTGTGTATGTATTACATTAGAATTTTGTATATAGGATCATGCATATTTTACTAATTTTGTTTTGTAGCTGTTCGTGGGACGTCGGTAAATATGTAAGTTTTTATGCTTTAGCACTGTGCGTTTTTCTTATTATGTTTGAGCATCCTACCATGTGGCTACTTGCTTACTTGATATAACTGTATGAATGCCAGTGGATGGAGGTTGTGTCACTTAATTTGGAATGATGTTGATTTTTCATGTATGTAAACTCAATTTATTTGGGTTGAACATCTTCAAAACTCTTTTAAAATACATGAAATCAAATTGTTCCAAAATGAATGGCATAGTTTATACTTTTATGCTTCAGATAGTAAATTTTAGGATAATAATCAGAACATGAACATATAAAGAAAATAAAACTCATATCATGGTTTAGTGAAGGCCGATCTTTTGATCGGGTGAGCGGGGGTGCTCAATTAATGATCTTCCCCCTTCATACCTAAGGTTCCAAGCCAAGCATCATTGGTTATGACGAACAGTGGCCTTAGCACGAGTCACGGGTTTCCTAATTTTTCCAAAATAAATATTAGGTGGTGACTCTGAGATCTGGTGACGCAATCCATTTGTGGCAATAATTTTGTAATAAAATGGATTTTCTATAAAGTTGTCAAATCTGGACTCTCATCTATGTTTCACATTGCACTCGTGAAACTAGATCAAAGAAATCGAGGGTCCGAACTATTTAACGTGCACAGGTACCCCCCGGGCATGTTACACCAAGTCATTAACAAATGATAATAAGTACATCCATGACATTAAAAACATAAGTTCATCAACAAAAGTAAATTTTCATATTTTGTGCACTTTAAATATTGCAATTAAAGAGACATTTTTACCTTTTTCCTAAACTTGGCCTTCCTATGGTTTGTAGATAATTTATCTAGTTTTGGTAACATTTTTCAAAAGTTTCATAACTTTCCTAGATTTTTAGTTATTAAGAAATACTCCAGCGCTGTCTAGATTCGTTAACTGTTACGAAAATCAGGTTTTCTCTCAAACTGCTCACTCTTTTTGGAAATTTTTTTTTTTACATGAAAGATAACACTTAAAGGAAGTTTTTAACATAAACATTACATTAAGGAGATTTTAATGCATTTTTCTAGAATTTTTTCAAGTGGACTGTAAATATCGGTTCTTTGAGCACAAAGCTTAAAATAAAAGAAAAAGTAAGAAAAGAGGATAACCATGGATAAGTGAAGGTGTACCTTTGGAAATTATGTGGGATAAGTTTAGAAAAAGATAGTTTTCTACTTATTAAGAGAAAACACAAGCAAGGGTGGAACAAGGCTCAACTCTTTTCATTTTTAACACAAGAACACCATAAAAAAATACATCTAAAAATAATGTTTAGAACCTCTAAGAACATGTATTTGAAAGAGGAAAATAAAATAGAGGGCTGTGTTGTGGCTTACTTGAATGCCTAGTGAAGTGTTTGCTCAATTTCTTTCTTTTTTCCTCTCTTCCACCACTAAAGCTCTATTTCTTCCTTTCCTCTCTCTCTCTCTCTCTCTCTCTCTCTCTCTCTCTCTCTCTCTCTCAACCGAATGTAGGAGTGTGTGGATGTGTTTGTGCTTCAAAAATGAGGAGGGAAGTGGTATATTTATAGAGAATTTGGTGTGAAAAATCCAAAATGCCCATTGGTTTCAATTGATTTGAATAGTCTTGAATTTAGTTTGCATGTAATGGAATGAGGAGTGATTAGGACTTTAATTATGTACTTAATTATGATCTAGTTAGGCTTAGGATTAATTTAATCCATTCTAGTTGCAGGTACATTAGATATATAAATCAATGTATTCATTGCAAATCCAATGTCATGATTTGTTTTTCATGATTTTAGAGATTTTGTTCCAATGGTGACAATAATTATGGCCTAGGGGTGGTGGCTGGACCTGTGCTTGGATTTAGGAAGATTATGTGTATAATTTGATGTAAATTTTGTAGATTTTGTGTACAAACAAATATTGAATTAAGGTACAACATATATATATATATATGTATATATGTATGTATGTACTAATTTGGGGTCAATTTGTAATTCAATTAAAATGTGAGGGTTAAGGTCTTAATTTATGAATTGAAACATTTATTTAAGTGTAGTATTTAATTAAAATAGGATTTGGGAATTTAATTCAGTTAAAGTTTCTTCATTTCGAATTACACAGTGAATTGTAATGAGAACTGGAAACCCAGGGTTTTAAGCGAAAAATATTATTAGGGAATTAATTTAATTACTATTAGGGCTTTGTAAATGATCCCTAAGTTCCTTGGTTCAATTAGGGTTTGCAAGTTTTTGGTTGGCGTGCGTTTTCGATGCTATAACTAAAATTGAAAATAAATAAGGAATCGAGGGTCTTTATTGAAATAATTCAAAAGTAAGGGTCTAAAAAAAATTTCAAAGGTCAGGGGCCTCATAGTTAAATAATTACTATTAGAGTGTAGAAACGATTACTAAGCTATTGGGGTCAAATAGGGTTTGTACGAGTTCAAAAGCGATGCGTCTCCAATTCTAGGGTTAATTTTGCAAATAAACGAGGAACTAAAAGCTTTATTATAATAACTCAAAAGTTGGTAACTTAATAGGGTTTACAAAAGTTAGGGGCCTCACATGATTTTTGATGAGAAGTTAGGTTTTTAGTGAAAGAAAGTTAGGGTTTTCAGAACTTAGGAAAGGGGAAAAAAGAAGGAAAAGAAAAAATGAAAGAAAAGATCCAAAAAGCAACTTTTAAGTTGCTAATATCTCGCAGACCGCTCGAGCGGTGAACTCAAGCTTTCAGTACTTCAGGCCTACAACTCAAGATACTAGACACAACATTTCTACGCTCGAGCGATAAATGAACCACTCAAGCGATCCTTTTCTCCATCGGTCTGTAGAATAAGATATTGGGAGTCCTTCATCATTGCTCGAGTAATCAAACCACTGCTCGGGAGGTCCCCCTGGGAGCAGATCGTCACATGCAATCATGACATATGGTGTACTTGGGCTCATTGAACTCAAGACTTGATATTTGAAGTGTTGATTCAAGTTTCCAACATAAGTGATTATGTTAAGTGGGCTTAACACCCCTTTGATGTTTTCCACGCTAAATCCCTTGCAAGTCCCTATGTTAAAGGATCAGCCAAATTTTCACTTGACTTTTCATAATGATCACACCTTCTATGATTAACTGGCTAACATAGCCATGTCTCAGTCCTATATGCTTGGACTTTCCATCATAGACTTGGCTATAAGCTCGTGATAGAGTTGTTTCATTATCATAATGCAAAGATATTGGTGGCATAGGTTTTGGCCATAAGTTAATCTCTATCATAAGATTCCTTTTACAAATCCATTTACAACCAATTGGTTTGGATCCAGGTGGAAAATCGACAAGTATTCAGATATTATTACCCATAATAGAATTCATCCCATCATTAATTGCTTCTTTCTAGAATGCAACATCTTGAGACTTCATAGCCTCCTCAAAGATCAATGGATCAATATCCACATTTAATGAGATTATTGTTTGCTTGCAATGAGGTTCTCTAGTTCCTTCCACTAGGTAAATAATGAAATCGAGGCAAAAAGACTTCTCAGTCCTGGCCCTATTACTCCTTCTTAGCTCAACAGACTCATCAGGGTCATTAGACTCAATGGACTCAATAGGTTCATAAAGTTCACTTTCTTTTGTAGACACCAAATGAGTGAATTCATTTCCTTGATTAGAATCCAATGGTTGTGAAACAATTCTCATGAAATACTGCATCATATGATTCAATGATGGTATTTATTTCTACTGAACCATTGGACTCTAGCACCAAAAACCTTTATTCTTTGCTATGTATAACATAGCCAAGGAATATGCATTCAATTCCATTTTCACCCAATACCTTCCTTTTAGGTTCAGGCAATCTAGCGATTGCTCTACAGCCCCAAGTTTTCAAGTAACCTAAATTAGGTTTCTTATTCTTCCAAAACTCATAAGGATTAACATCTCTTCCTTTGAGAGGAATACAATTGAGCATGTCACAGGCAATAAGAAAGGCTTCACTTCATAAACCAAAACTTAATTTTGAATAAGAAAGCATATAATTAATCATTTCTATTAATATCATATTCTTTTTTTCAGCTACTCCATTTTGTTGTAGTGTGTAAGGTGTAATTTCCTTATGAATAATACCAACATTTTCAAAATATTATGAAAAATGGTATTCACTGTTTTTATCAGACCTAAGTCTTTTTATTTTGACATTACACTGATTTCTATTTCTATCTTAAAAATCTTAAATTTATCAAGAACCTCATCTTTTGAACGCAAAAGGTAGATATGACAATACTTAGAGAAATCATCGATGAATGTTACAATATATATATACATATTTATTGCCTTCTCTATGGGGGTACTATGCATGTCAAATACATCACTATGCATAAGTTCAAGCAAAGATGTGGTTCTATCTATTTTAGGAAATGGAATACAAGTAATTTTAGATTACACACAAAATTTGCATTTTTCAAACTTGTCAATGTCATATTTAGGAATTAAATCTAAATTAATCATATCATGCATTTTCCTAGTATTAACATGACCTAAATGAGCATACCATAAAGAGAGAGAGAATCAATAATATTAGCAGAGATAGATGTATTATAATTAATGTTAAAGTTTGAACATTCATTGACATATGTAGCCCTTCCTAACAAAGATCCTACCCTTAGATAAGACAATTTTTTCCAACTTAAAGACTAGTTTGAAACCATGCTTATTAAGTAAGCTTCCAGATATAAGGTTTTTCTTGACATGATGTACATAATAAACATCACTAAAACTTAAGACTTTTCCAGATATGAACTCCAAATCCACTGTCCCTTTGCCTTTGATAGTAGCACTTGAAAAGTTGCCCATGTAGAGAATTGTTCCATCATCCACTTGTTCATAAGTGGTGAAAACGCTCGTCATTGCAAACGTGTCTTATTGCTCTTGAGTCAATCCACTAGTCACCAGTATCTTCAAGAATGTTCACCTCAAATACAACAACCACAAACTTGTTCTTGGCATTTGATGCTTCTAGCTTCTTCTTAAATGACTGACATTCACTTCAGAAGTGCCCTGACTTGCCACAGTGCTAATAAGTGCCTTTCGGCTTCTTAGCATCTTTGTTGAGTTAGGAGTTGTGCTTATATTTTCATTTGTTGAACTTCTTGCCATCCTCCACTATGAGGATCTTGGAAGTCTGAGCCACTTGGTTATCTTTACTTTCAAGAAGCCTTGACTCTTCCTCCACTTAGAGGTCTTGAGCCAATTCCTCTAAAGTAAGATCTTCCTTTATATGTTCAAGCTCTTCTTAAAGTCCTTCCAAGAACGTGGCAACTTTTCTATTCTAGATGACACTATAATAGATTCATTCATGTGCATATTCTTTTTTCAAAATTGACTCAAAATGTGTTGTATTGCATGGAATTGTTCCATGCTAGGATTTGTATCAATCATAGTAAAACACATAAAATTACAAACAAGAAATTTCTTACTAGTGACATCTTCGATGAGGTACTTCAAGTGCAAAGTGTCCTAGAGTTGCTTTGTTGTTTTCAGATGTTGATACACATAGAACAAAGAGTCAAACAGTGCATTTAGAATGCGTCCTTGACAAACATATTCGTCATTCTCTCACTTGGTTCTGGTACAAGTTTGCTCCACCATCTCGTCTTCTAGATCCGTCGAGTATGTGGTAATCAGCACATAGATCAATTTGAGAGCAGTGAACAGGAAATATATCTTCTTTTGCCAGTGTTAGAAATTTCCCCCATCAAATCGGTCAAACTTCATACAATCTGGAGTTATTTTCTGAATAGACATCACCATAGCAAGATATTCTCTTTAGATTGTTGGAGAAATTCTTCTTCGTTGCTTCACGTAGTGATCTTTAGGTCTTCAAAAAATAGTGATCAGTCTATCTATGTAAACAAAAAAATTGTTGCTTCAAGTCATTTTACTGAGTCACTTTTCTAAAGACAATATTTGCACCCACCAAATGGTGTGCAACAGGTTACATTAAATTTGTCTCCAGGATACAATGAAACCTGATCTACATTGGCCATAGTAGATTAGAATACTCTTAATATGATCAAGAGAATCAAGACACTAATAATCAAATCTGAAAAAAAATGATTATCAGTAATAGAAAGCAGAAACTAGCTTAAGAAACTTTTGATTGAAAACTCAAAATCCAGAGAAAGGAGACAGAGGGAATTATATGAATGATTTTGGAATCTGGATGATGGAAATGGCTGATTTCGCAACCTATTTGTAGGCCTTGATGTACCTGATTGGATGAGTCATGTCCCTTGATCGCATCTGATCAGATCTGTTGGTTGGATTGACGATCTACGATGTGGATTAGTTACACACCGAATAGACGCCTAGACTGGTCACACCTAATCGCGACCGATTTTCATTTGATCCGTTTGATCGCACACATATTCAATCAACAGCTAAGATCAAGCCGCTCCAGATTGGACATGGAACTGTTTGATCGATTACCTGATTCATCACCATCACATGCCACATCACTACCATGTCGAATCCTTGTCATTGCCCTAACCTATCCATAGCAAATAGAAAAGCGCTTCCATGGTGCCTCACGCTAAGTGCAAAGTGCGCCGTCAAAGCGCCACATAACCTACTGCCCACGCGTATACGTATTCAAATGGTGCAAAGCACCATCATTATGGTATTCATGCATGTACACTAGCATCCATTGCATAATTTCGTATTCAAAAGAATATTCCATGTACCTCTTTATCAAGTGCTCCTTGTTTTCCTCTCTTTCCAATGTAGGACAAGTTCCCAAGCTTGTTTCAAGCTTTCAAAAGAAAAATAAGGAAGGTTTTAAAAATACCCAAAACTTAAACAGATAGTTTTGAAAATTCCCCAACACAGATTGCATATCTCTACATGATCCATGAGTGCGAAAGTGATCCCCACCCCTCTTTATCGCGAACGTTACCTATCGTTATTCATCGCCATCTTTGTCTCTATCCGTTGTGAGCATCATCGTCATCTCGTCCTCTCTCCATCTCTATGAATGTTGTTTCTCTCATTTCCCATTTTCTTTGCCTTCCATTTGCGGTATGTTTAACAAATGCAACATGTACTAAAATCAAAAAATAAATTATGATATCAATTAATATGGGTGTGCAATAGATCTTGACAATGGCAGGACCGGCTGGAACCTAAAGCAATTGAAGCAATGGCTTTAGGCCTCAATTGCAAAAAGGTTCCAAAATTTATATATATAACCATAAGTCAAATACAATTCAATTGGTTCTCATAACATGTTTTTTTGTTGAAGGCCTCAGCAATGCCAACACAAGAAAAAATGGGAAAAAAAAAGAAAAAAAAAAAGGACATACTCTCATGAGCATAATACAAGTTTTAAAATTTTGATAAAAACATCCATCGGTTTTGTATATGTTTGTCATATGCACACTTTTTTTTTTTTCTTTTTTTCTTTTTTTCCTTTCTTTCTTTCTTATTTTGTTTTCAATAAATAAATGTTTACATTGAAAAGGTCTCCATAAATTTTAAAAAGCTTACAATATGTAATTTGAAGAAAGCTCACTTTAAAATAGGCCCCCACCAATTTAAAATAGGTTCTACAAACCTTTCTTAGTCTTTGCTTTGAATTTATAAGTTTTATTTATTTGATAGTTTTTGGGGTTAATTGGTAATAAATTGAATCTAAGGAAAGTATAAAGCAATAGGTTCAATGAATATTTTTTTGTTGGTGAGAGATTCACCTTTTGTGAAATAGTTGGGTGAGAAGTCCAAAAGGACATTTCGTCTCCAATTTTATCCCTTAATTTATCTGTTGACTTTTTTTATCTATTAATTTTCGTTGACTATTTGTTCAAATTTATATCTATCTATTCAAATTATTTTCTATCTGTTTGACTTCTTTTTGATAATCTGTTCAAATTACTTTCTATTTGTTTGAGTTTCTTTGACTATTTGTTCAAATTTATATCTATACATTCAAATTTTTTCCCTTATTTGTTCATTTTTTTCCTCTATCTATTTAATTTGTTGACTATATGTTCAATTTTTTCCCTTATCTATTCGATTTATTCTCATAGATAGATAGATAGATAGAGAGAGAGAGAGAGAGGTCCTACAATTTTATCTGCTTAAATTCTCAACAATGGTGATCTGTTCAACAAGCCACTTTCAACAGATTTGTTTTGTCATAGATTTGTAACATATCATATCAAATTTTTTTTTTTTTAAAAAAAAAAAAAATTATCCACAATATATGTTCAATAATAACAACAGTCAACAACTAAAAAGAAAAAATCTACAACAACAATCAACACAGATCTATTTCATCATCATCATCATCAACAACAACAACAACAACAACAATAATAATAATAATAATCAACAATCAACAATAACTACCAAAACAGAAAAAAAAAAAAATTCACATAAACAATTTCTCATGCATTAAATCAAGCACAATCGAAATGGCAAAGCAAAGCGGAAATCAACTTCATTCAACTAATAAACCAAAATTATCTAACCACATTCATCGATCCCTGAGGAAAACCAGTAGTGGTCAATTCAATTTATTGTGATACTCCATATATATACATCAGTGCTCAGAAATGATCGTAAGAAAAGCAAAATTTACCAGTAGCAATTAAGATATTAGAGACATTGAACATATAGAAAGACAATGAAACAGATACATTCAATCTGACCACTAATTAAACAAGAAAGCAAAGCAAAAATCAAAATGAAGTACATTCAAACATAAATATGTATATATATAGATGAAATAGAGCAGATCTGCTTAGATCTGAAGTGGTAAGAGGAGGAGCTCGGTCACCTAGGGTTCATCTTCGTCATCACCGCTGTGGACCACTGCGATCTCTACCAGTTGAGGTGGATTGAAACACCCAGTATATAGATCTGCAAGGCACATTTCTAGCGAAGCTGCTGGTGTATTGATCTCTGTTTGGCATAAGCATTTTGCAGCAAGGGTGGTAAAATCTGGTGGCTAGATCAAGCGATGGAGACGCCGATGACGTCGGAGGTAGCTGTAAGCTTGACGGAGTAGAAGTCCACCAAAGGAAGTGTTGGATGAGGCGACGAAGGAGAGAGAGAGAGAGAGAAGAGAGAGAGAGAGAGAGAGAGAGAGAGAGAGAGAGAGAAAGACAGAAGGAAGATGAGGAGGAGGAGGAGGAGGAGGAGGAGGAGACCAATTTTGATTTTTTGGCAGTGTATATCATATATATATATATAGAACGAGAGTGTATTTTGGTCATTGAACCTGAACTTGTCTTTATGAACAAGCTAATTTAGTGCCTAGACCTCTCACCAAACAAAATTCAAAATTGGATTTTTGGTCCGAGCACCCTAATTTTTGGCACTTCTATTTTTTTTTTTCATACCTAAATATTTTAAATAACTTCCAAATTTTAAACATGAAAATGGAAGAGACATATGAATTTTACATGATAATTTACTAAAAATAATAAATATTATTTACATTTAAGTTTAAAATATAAAAAGTCTCATAATAAAATTTGACTTTTGGCCTCATGAAGGCTTAGGCCAGCCCTGGACAATGGTGAAAAGGCCCTTCTCCTTCAAACAAGAATTCTAAATCTCTTTTTTCAGCAGCGGCAGGTTTTGCATAAACGATGATTTTCCCACTTCCAAAAGCCATGGGCTACTATTAGATTGTACACTAATACTATAGAGGATTAGAAATTAAGGTCTAAATTAAGCATGGGCCTAAGTGCTCAGGTCACCCCTTTTAGGCGACCAAAAATGTCTAAAGGAGCATGGGCTACAGCCCAAAGGAAGTGGGCCAACAAGTGGACCGAAGTAGGTCCGACCCGTCAAAGAGCCGAACAGACTCCACGAAGGGAAATGTCTAAGCGAAGTTGTAGGGGCAATCTGAAGTTGCAGAGGCAACGCTTCCAGCCGTCAAGTTGTTGAAGCACTTTGCCTTAGCATCGCCATTTCAAGTATTGTCAAGAGTGTCATCTAAACTTGCAACGAGAAATAGCCACCGCAGCAACTATAGTCGCCATAACTACGACAGCCGCCGCAACTAACTTGCGAATAGAGGCATCCCACCATGGTGATAGCAGCTTCTAGTGGAAGTTTCGCCTCCGCAAGTAAAGGCTGATAGCAGGCCGAGGATTGATAGCAGGTCTCATATCTCACTGGTTGGAGCTGATAACAGGCCCAAAGGTAAGCCAGTATACCGCGGTAACCCAACGAAAATGGGATCAAGGTAGCCCAAGTATAAGGGACTCCCTTTCCATTACCCTAGTCATGGACCTACATTAGTCGCACAGGTAGGACTTAATGAGGCCCCCTTGGGCTTGGTACTAAGGCATAGCATGGCTGATATTAGGCTTGGCTGTGGCCTTTACCCTAGGAAGCTGGGGAGTTTGTGGTTAAGTGGCTAAAGGTAGAGGTTTCACTGAAGTGAACACGAACATGGCCGATAGCAGGCTATAAAGTCCTAAGAATGTATGTATTGGCCAAACTAAGCTGAGAATGTAAGTGCAGCAGTAAGGTTTTACCACTGCAAGTGCACTTACCGAGGCTCACACTGAGAAGACGCGTTGCAATGGCAAATACTCCCACCGCAAGTGCACTCACTGAGACATCTGTAAGATTTATGCTGAGAAAGCAAGTTGCAGCGACAAACACTCCCGCCGCAAGTGCACTCACTGAGGCAGTTATGCCAAACAGATAGTACACAGTACATGCAAAGGGACGCATGTCACTTCCAACCTAGTAGCTTGAGGCAGAATATTCCATGTGATCCTCTAGGACACATGTCTTTTTTCTATTTGGCCACTTGGTGTCCTCTTGGTACCAAGGAAAAAGCCTATAAATAGGACCCATTTCCTAGCCCAAGAAAAGGCAATTTTTAGGGATTTGGCAGAGATGTTGCCCATTTGTGCCCTGCCATTGTTTTCTCCTTGAGCCACTCACTTCACCCTCACCTAGCTGCTCACTCTCCAACTTCCTTGACAGTTGTTGTTGCTCATTCTCTAGTCATTTCACCATTGTTGGACCATTAGCATAGTTTTGCCTCTCTAATCATCTTCCTGACCTCGAACCTCCCTATATTTTTGGCGACTCCACTGGGGAGGCTGCTATGTTGATGGTTCATACCTGTAATGGTTTACATACTTCACTGGAAAAAATGGCAGTGGATAAAGTTCAGCAGCAGATTCGGCAGCGAGGTTCTTCTAATGGAAGAGCAGCCATGCTGAGGACCATGACCACAGTGTTGTAGTTGAAGTAGTCTAGTCACTTCAGGACACATAGAGGGAGATCTTGACAGCTTTACAAACTCTCACCAAAGCTATCATGGCTATAGCGTCCAGGCCAGCCCCAGCACAAGTGCTTTCACCTGTAACAGTCCCAAATCCAGTGCCTAATCCGTTCCCTAAGAATTAGGCTCCTATCTAGGTACCTCTGGCGGTACCTTAGGCAAACGGTATGGCTGCTGGTTCGGCTACCCAGGGGCAAACTGGCCCATTTTTAGCCCACTCACTTCGTTACCCTCGCCGATATACAAGCTATGCTCGAGCAAGAGCGTAGCAAGAAGTAGTTGCCATCTCTCCCAGATCCAGATGTGAAGCCCCCATACTCCCAAGAGATATTGGCCATGCCACACCCAACTGGGTATACAGTACCCAAGTTTGTGAAGTTTGATTAGAAGCAAGGTAATACCAAAGAACATGTGGTGAGGTTCATTGAGACTTTTGGTGTCCATGGTGGTGACCACCCTCTGCGCTTTTGGGAGTTCTCTAAATCACTTACTGAAAGAGCTTAAAGCTAGTATGTGAACTTGGCTCCCAACTCGATCAAGAGTTGGGTGGAGATGGTGAACAAGTTCCACACAAAGTTCTTCCAAGTCCAAAAGAAAGTCACAACCCTCACACTTAGGCGAGACATCCAAAAAAAGGGTGAAGACATACTGGACTATGTCAAGAGGTTCCCAGATAAGGCCATTGACTGTCATGAACCAAGGCCCACATAGTCAGCATTTGTGTGGAGGGTGCCATACGCAACTACAAAATTTTCTTAGTGAACCATAATCTGCTTACCTTTTCAGCCTTGATTGAGGCGGCTAGGAACCTCAGTATCACTGGTCCTTTGCATAGATCTCATGACAGTTACCGCTACTCCCGCAGTAGCAGAGTTGCGGCGATGACCTCTGCAAGAGGGAGCCACACGCAGGGAGAGGAGTCATCCACCCGGAAGAAGAAGAGTTATGAAGACAGAAACCCATATCCTTGTAGTCTCGAGAATGTTAAAGCCTTGGTTAAAGAATGGGTAGCCGATGGTGAACTTACTTTACCTCCGGTAGATGTTCCCCCAACCAAGAAAAACAAAGAAAGCCCAGATTATTGTGTCTATCACAAAGCCACTAGGCATCATACTAGGGACTGTTGGACTTTGAAAAGTATCTTTAAGAAAAAAATTGTTGCGAATGAGTTGAAGTTCAAAGATATCGATAACCGTGATATGAGAAATGACCCTTATCCCAACCACAAGGAGAATGGGAAGAATGTACATGTGATTGGGTATTTTGGGCCTATGTGCGATCAAGTACACATGGCATCCTACTATGATGAGTTAGAAGAAATCGCAACGGGCTAGCTCCCTAAGACAGCACCTGCGGAGACAAAACTCGCAGAGGATACTCATGCTCAGGCCTTACAAAACTCTATTAAGTTTCTTACCTTCTTTGAGCAGTTGGTGCTGAGCCAAGCCTCCGGGTTGGAAGCAACAAAGGCCCTCATCAACATTTCTGAAATGCGTTATACTGAAGTTGCTGAGGCTAAAGAGTATGTGCCTCGGCATATCTAGGAAGACTATAGGGCCATTACCTTTTCAGAAGCAGACAGAGCATACCTATTCTACCATAACTGTCCTCTTTTTGTCACAGCTTACATCCATGATGTAGAATTCAAGCGTGCTTTCCTTGATGGCGGGGCATCTATAAACATCATCACTACCGACACCGTTACGAAAGCTGGTACCCCAGAGTCCAGGATGGTCTGCCAACCCATTACTATAATGGGCATTAGCGGTGAGAAAAAAGTAACGAAGGGCCATGTTATAGTGGACTTAGCAGTTGGCGAGATCCACTCCGCGACTAAGTTCCATGTGATCAAAGCAAACACAAATTACCACATGATACTTGGCAGAGCTTGGATGCATCAATATGGGGCTATCCCGTTGTAGACACCCCATTTTTTACCGTCCTCAAGACTTGGACATCATCGTTTGAACACTCGATGATCATCCATGCTCGTGTTCGTTTTGAGTTCCCAAAGGTCTCGGCTGCGCGCCTTGCCTTAGGATCTCTCAACTTGACTTGTGGTTTTATTTCTGAGGGAAGAGGGTGGCTTGTTGGCCATCCCCTTAACCCATCGGCTAAGGCATGATGCCATCGGCCATGTTTTCTTGCCATCGGCCATAAGTGGTGGCCGATCGGTACTCTTTTTGGTCGATCGGCACTCTTTTTGGTCAATCGACCATATTTTTGAGCCGAGACCTTTCCATCTACTTTTTGCAGATATTTTCTGCCAGCTGTGATAGCTGGTGGGCACAATTCTCATTGCATTCAAGACTGAAGCTTGTTGAACAAGCTTGAGAATTGAAATTCTATAAGAAGGGAGCCTCCCCTCCTTTTCCAGGGGTTCTGAAAATCTGAGATACAAGTTCTATATCTCTCTATATATTTTACCTCTCTCTCTTGTTTTACCTTCGTTTGTGCTCAAAAGTGTAGAATCTTCATACTATTGCACACAAACGCCTAGTAGAACACTATCATTTGGTTGCTGAGGTCCTTAGGAGTTGGTTTTAGAGTTCTTGGAGTGGTTTAATCTCAGAAAAGGTGCTGGAGTGGTGTTCTTGAAAGTGTTCTTCAAGGGTGAGTAAACTACCTTTTAATCCCCCATTTTGGCTTAAGCTTTTAGACCTATTTGCATATTGTTTTAAGCTTAACTCTAAACTAAAAAAAGTTCTAATTTTGTATGCTTAAGATGATTGTTTAAGGTCACTTTTGTGTTGGGGGTTGTCTACCCCCTCTTAGGCCTTGTTTGGCCTTGTTTTGTGCTTTTCTTTTTGAGCTTTGAAACAATCTTGTTTTGGCCTTTCTACCACTAGAATCTAGAGGATTTTCAGTGGTGGAAAGGTGGTTTTGGAGTCTTAAATAGGAAAGGGACACCCCCCTCTCCTTGTGTCTCATATGCTTGCATTAATGGCTTATAATAGTAGCATGTTTGCTTAGCATGTTTTGGCTTCATTTCAGCAAGTATTTGGTGTTATTTTGCCATGTTATATCTCTGTCTAAAGTTGGTTTAATAGCCTCTTGCATGCATCATGCACTTGTAGTGCAATCCTCTCATTTGCCTTAACATGCACCTTGCATTTAGGTCATCATTCTTGCTTGTTTTGGCTCAACTCAAAGAAGCTTTTAGTCATGTTTTACCATGCTCTAGCTCTGATTTGTATTGTCTTGGTCAAGCATGCATTGTTTTGTATAGACTTGGTTCAATTTAGCTTGTTGGCTTTGAGTGTCCAAGTCATTAGCATGCGTTGCTTAGACCATTTTCATGATTTGGCATCATTTCATATGTGATCTATATAGTGTAGCCATACACTTGCATTTGTCATCCTTTCAGTGCTTTGGAGAGTTGGTGTTTTATGCCTTAAGAGTGGGTCATTGTGCATGCCTCTATGCTTAGGTCTTTAGGATGCCATCTCAGTGGGTTTTTGGGCTTATTTTGACATGCCATAACTCTGATTTTTATTGGTCAAGTCATGCCATGCTTGGTTGTAATAGGTGTAGTGTAACACCCCTTGTTAGCCTTGCATGCCTCATGCCTTTTGGACTCTTGTTCTAGTTTGTGTTGGCTAGGTTCAAGCTTGCTTTTGGTCTTATATTGACCTACCTTGGGACTGTTTTGGGTGCCCTTGGCCCTTTGGGGCTTGCTTTGCATGGCCATGGTTTAAGTCCCTTTGTTAGTTTCAAGCTTTGAGCTTTCTTGCATGCCATACTTGCATTGTTTGGTTGATTTGGCATCATTCCTAACATGATTTCAGAGCTTATGGTGCTATCACATATTCATGCTTGTCACCCTTTAAGTGTGCTTAAGAGTTGCATCTTTATGCTATAGTCCTTGAGCCAATTGGCATGCATGCTTGTCTTGCCTTTTCATGCTTTTCATACCATCATTTTAGCACTTTTGGCCACTGATTTTGGGCATGACTGAGGTTTGTCCATCTTTAGTTTATGTCCATTTACCATGTTGTTCAAAGTTGCTACTTTACATCATGCTCGCATGCTTGAGTTGCATGACATTTACATGTTTGTCGCATGGTCCGTCTTTGCATGTGTTGCATGCTTGCTAGTTTGCATGTTGTTGCATGCTTGTTCATCTTTGCATGCCATGCATGTTTGTACGCTTAGGTTGCATTTTGCATGCTTGCTAGTTTTCATTTTGTCACATGCTTGTTTAGGTTGCATTGCATTTGGCATGCTTGTTACCTTAGCCTTGTGTGCATGTTTGAGTCATATTGCATTTGGCATGCTTGTGTTGCATTGCATAGCTTTTCCATGTTGCATGCATTGCATTGTGTTTGGTTTGGGTGTTAAACCAAACATGAGGAACAAGGGACATTTCATACTTGAAGTGATGAAACGTGCCTCAATCCTCGGTCGCCGACACTATTGATCCAACATGATAGAGAGTGAGGCATTTGTGTGTTTTTTGTGCATTCATTCCATATTGATTTGTGCAATTCGGCCTCTTTGGCCATCATGCATCGAAATGCGTGATTGATGGCTCTAGAGTGGAGCACTACACTCCTTTGAGTCCCAAACATGATAAGGGGTGTAGTTGCACAACATTTTCTTGCAAATGTATTGCTATGCCCTTGTTTGTCCTCTGCTGCAGCAAAAGGAGCAGTCTGCAGGAAGAGATGGCCGGTCGGCTATCTGCAGTGCCGATCGGCTAACAATTTTTGGCCGATGGATTCAAAAGTGGTCGATGACCCCTTTCCCTTGGTCGATGGGCATATCTTTTGGCCGATGGCCTCTCAGCATGTCCATGAGGTGGTTCAGAAGCATCACAGAGATTTTCATAGTTTTCAGAAGTCAAAAATAGTGCAAATAGAGGCAACATGAGGCATGGCAACGGATTTCCGAGTGAAGCCGATCGAGCATGCATATGTCCCTCTTCTCGGGGCCGCTTTAACTATTTTGTAACTTAATTAATTTGCTTAATTAGTTAAGGTTTTGTAATAATTAATTAGCTAGGGTAGTTAATTAATTAGTTGATTTGTATTATTTATTTGGACCCTCCGTCGAGAGGGCAAATTTTGTAATAAGTGTGTGTGAGTGTGTGAATGTCTTCTAATCCCACGTCTTTCTCCCTTTTACTTAACCACTTACGATGGTTAGTTCTAAGTCATGTTTCAATTAGCATACTTATGATAGCATGTTTGCATCCATTCATCTGTATTGCATGCACCGGGCTCGGCGCATCATACTAACTGCATTGTATTTCAATTCCAATTTGAATACATGTATCAAGTGTAGCATTCACATGACATCTTAGAATAGCCGAGCCTATCTTAGTTGCATTTTTACATGTGTTGCATTAGGCATCTTAATATAGCTAGGATCATGCATGATTTCTAGCTAGCTATTGTTTTAGTTCGGAGGACACTGTAAGTGTTTATGCTTTATCATCTTGCATGAGTGTGAGTGTTGCCATGATAGCATGCTTGCCATGAGGCTAACTGCTTATATGATATAACTGCCTGAATGCCTGTGGGTAAAGGTTAGATTACTTGAATTGGAACAATTCATCGAAATGCGAGTTTTAAGCCCACTTAAGGGTGGCAAAATCATGTTTTCTAAGCCCACTTGAGGGTGGCAAATCCACGTCTTAGCCTACTTGCGAGTAGCACCTTCAAACCATTTTCAAACAAACAAACATGAGATGTTTTGTTCCAACTTAGGCGATCTAGTCTATACTTGTGTGTTGTGCGCATCACATAGTAAGCTAGCTAATAAACCGGAATAAGAGCGTGTTTTCAAAAACAAAATATCATGTTAATAAAGGCCGATCTTTGATCGGGCGAGCGGGGGTGCTCATTGCATGACCTTCCCCTCTCGTACCCAAGTTCCCGAGCCGAGGCAACTTTGGTGATGACGGACATGTGGCCCTAGGTACGAGTCAGGACTTCCTAAATTTCCCCTAAAATAAAATATTTAGGTGGCGACTCTGTATCTGGCAAAGCAGTCCATGTTTGGCACTTCTTTACAAAAATCAGTTTTCCAAAACGATTTGTCGGATTTGGACTCTTTGGTGATTTATCGGTCTTGCATTGCACTTTGCGAGATTAGATTCAGAACCGTGACACTGAGTCCAAACTGTAGTATGCTAACAAACAAAATGGATTTTCGCCTCTTCACGCGCGGAGCCGGGACGTTCGGGCACATCTACACCCGTCGAGTTATCACCAATGTGTGAAGGCAAAGTTGGGAAGGCGAACAGTGACTATAAATGCATCTAAAAATCCATTTTGGGTAAATGAGGCCCACTATTTCGATGCAGTCTTCTTTACTGAGCTATCAACAGATGCAACCCCAAGGACTGGCAAAGTTGCAGGGGTAAAGTTGCCGAAGTGGGAAGACATTCGAGATGCAGAGGCTGCTCCAGAGAGTAGTGGGCAAAAGAGGAGTAGCAAGTCCACAAATCCCTTGCCAAAGATTGTTAAAGTGTGTGAGGGTAGCAAGACAGTTTACTATCTATGACGATCTTGGGGGCCAGACTTCATACCCTGGGAGGATGGCCCCGAGACCAACAAGTGTGACGGCAACGTGTTCCAAGAAGGGTCAGTGGAGACTTCTGAACCCACCCTTGAGTGCATACAAGATAGGCTCAAACCGCAACAGGAAGTACTTGCTGAGATAAATCTCAGCGACTTGCCAGGGTAGAGCAAACCTATGTTTATGAGTGATACCATGGCTCCAGTAGCTAAGGCAGAATTGATAACACTACTGAAGTGGTACAGTGATGTCTTTGCTTGGACATATGACGAGATGCCTAGCGTAGACCCATCTCTTGTCACTCATCACCTTGACACTATTCCCAACTCTAAACCAATAAACCAGCGCGCCCAAAAGTACCACCCCAACCTTGAAGCAAAGATTAAGGAAGAGGTAGAAAAGTTACAAAGGGCCAAGTTCATTGAGCCTAGACAGTACCCGACTTGGCAAGAAAATATTGTCACTCATGCACACTTATTACCCCAACCTTGTCACTCACGCACACTTATTACAAAATACGCCCTCTCGACGGAGGGTCCGAATGAATAATACAAACCAACTAATTAACTAACTATCCTAACTAATTAATTATTATACAACTGAATTGAAACAAATAGCTATACTAAGCTACATGAATATTACAAAACCAATCAAATGATTAAATTACACAAACTAATCATGAACACTGAAATGGCCTCATGGGCGATGAAGAGATACATGCTCGGTCAGGTTCGCTCGGAAATCCGTTGACATGCCTCATGTTGCCTCTGTTTGCACACTTCTGCACCTCTGAAAATTATGCCAACTTTTGTGATGCTTCTAAACCACCTCATGGACACTCTGAGAGGTCATCGGCCAAGAGGGGTGGCCATCGGCCAGTGGATAATGGTCATCGACCAGTTTTGAGACTATCGGCCAAATATTGTTAGCCGATCGGCACACAAGATAGCCGATCGGCCATCTCTTCCTGCAAACTCCTCTTTTTACTGCAGCAGAGTACAAATAGAGGCATGGCAATACATTTACAAGAGAATGTTTGTACAACCACACTCCTTATCATGTTTGAAGCTCAAAGGAGTGTAGTGCTGGACTCTCGAGCCATCAATCACGCATTACGATGCATGATGGCCAAAGAGGCCGAGTTGCACAATTCAATATGGATGAAATGCACAAAAACACATAAATGCCTTGACCTCTATCGTGCATGATCAAGAGGGTCAGTGACTGAGAATTGAGGCACGTTTCATCACTTCAAGTATGAAACGTCCCTCATTCCTCGTGTTTGCCTTAACACCCGAACCAAACACAATGCAATGCACACAACATGGAAATGCAATGCAATGCAACATGAGCATGCCAAATGCAATGCAATGCAAGCATAACTTAACAAAGCTAATGACATGCAAACAATGTAATGCAACATGAGCATGCAAGCACCATGTAATACAACCTAAACATGTAAACAACATGCAAGAATCATGCAATGCGACAAGCATGCGACAACATGCAATGCGACAAGCATGCCACAACATGCAATGCGACAAGAATGTAACAATATAAAAGATGGACTTAAACTAAAATGGACAAACCTCAATCATGCCCAAATCAGTGGCCAAAATACTATGAAATGATGGCATGAAATGCAAGACAAGCATGCATGCCAATTGGCCTATCAATTAAGCATAAGAACACAACCCTCAAAGGTGCTCGAAGAGCGACAAATGCAAGTGTATGACCACACTATAAGCTCTAAAATCATGCATGGAATGATGCCAAATCAACCAAACAAAACAAGTATAGCATATTAAGGGGCTCAAAGCTCAAGGTTAGCAAAAGGACTTGCACCATGGCCATGCAAAACGTGAAGCAAATGGCAAGTACAACCCAAAATAGTCCTAGGTCATGTCAAAATGAGTCTGAAACATGCATGGAGTGAGGCCAAAACAAGCCAACATGAGGGGCATAAGGCACGATGCATATAAGGCCAACCAAGAGGATTACACTACACCTCCCAAAACCAAACATGGCATGACTTAACCAATAAAAATCAAAGTTATGGCATGTCAAAATAAGCCCAAAAAGCCACTGATATGGCATCCCAGAAGCTTAAGCAATAAGACATGCATAATGGCTCATGTTCAAGGCTTAAAACACAACCCTCCCAATGCATGGAAAAAGGTGACAAATGTTAGTGCATGACCACACTATATGGACTGAAATCACATATGAAATGATGCCAAATCATGAAAATGGTCTAAGCAATGCATGCTAATGACTTGGACACTCAAAGCTAACAAGCTAGAATGCACTATGGCTATAAAAAGCAATGCATGCATGACTAAACAACACCAAACAGAGCTCAAGCATGGTAAAACATGAGAGAAATCTTCTATGAGTTGAGCCAAAACATGCAAGAATGATGGTCCAAACACAAGATGCATGTTAAGACAATAGAGAGGATTGCACTCTAAGTGCATGGTGCATGCAAGAGGCTATCAAACCAACCTTAGATAGAGGTATATCATGCTGAAATAAGGTCTAATACATGCCAAGATGGAGCCAAAACAAGCTTAACAAACATGTTACTTTTATGAGCCATCAATGCAAGCATACAAGACACAAGGAGAGAGGATGACCCTCTTCTATTTGGGGCCTCAAAACCACCTTTTCACCACTGAAAATCCTCTGAGTTTCAGTGGTGAGAAGGACAAAACAAGGTGGTCCCAATAGCTCAAAAGGAAGGCACAAGAACAAGACCAAACAAGGCCTAAGAGGGCGTATACTACCCCCAACACAAAATTGACCTTAAACAAACATTACAAGCTTGAAAAATCAAAAAATTTTACAATAGAAAGTTAAGCTTAAATCAGCATGCAAATAGGTCCAAAAGCTTAAGCCAAAACAAAGGTTTAAAAGCTAGTTGACTCACCCCTGAAGAACACCTTCAAGAACACAACTCCAGCACTCTTTTCTAACCAAAACCAGTCCAAAAACACTAAAACCAACTTCAAGAAGCCTCAGCAACAAAAGGATGGTGTTCTAGTAGGTGCTTTAGTGTAAAAGTGTGAAGAATTTACACTTTTGAGCACAAACAAGAGCAAATGTGGAGAGAGAGGTAAAATATATGGAGAGAGTGATATATGTTTTGTATATCAAGATTTCAGAACCTCTGGAAAGGGAGAGGGGCCTCCCTTCTTATAGAAAATCAATTCTTAAGCTTGTTGAACAAGCTTGAGTCTTGATTCAATCCCTCCATACACGTGTATGGAGGATGAGAATTGTGCTCACCAGCTGTCACAACTGGCACAAAAATATCTGCAAAAGCAGGTGGAAAGGTCTCGACCAAGAAATATGGCCGATCGACCAAAAGGAGTGCCAATCGACCAAAAAGAGTGCCGATCGGCCAACACTTATGGCCGATAGCAAGAAAACAAGGCCGATGGCACAAGGCCTTAGCCAATGGGTTGTAGGGATGGCCAACAAGCCACCATCTTCCCTCAGAAGCAAAACCACAAGTCCTTGGTCCACAACCAAGCACAAAACAAACAAGTTGAGAGATCCTAAGGCAAGGCGCGCAACCGAGACCTTCGGGAACTCAAAATGAACACGAGCATAGATGATCATCGAGTGTTCAAACGATGACGTCTAAGTCTTGAGGACGGTCAAAAATAGGGTGTCTACTCAAAGTGTCATACCTCAGGAGGTTCATTCCAGCCCTTGCTGAGATAACCTTTTCCTTTGGGACATTGCTGAAAGGGAATCACAAGTTTGAATGGCTATAAGAACACCAACAAGCATTTGCTATGGTAAGGAAAGCACTTACCTTGCCACTTATAATGATCGCCGCACAACTTGAAAAGCTTATGCTACTGTACCTTACCTCTACACCTCAGTCTATTGGAGCTCTACTTGTCCAACACATAGATGGCATTGAGAAGTCGGTCTATTACATCATTTGCAAAGTCAATGGGGCCAAATCATGGTATACCCCTATTGACAGGCATTGTTTGGCCTTAATCTTCATAACCCAGAAGTTGCTCCACTATTTTTTGGCACACCCGATCCAGGTTGTGACCAGGAGTGATCTAGTCCACTACTTACTAAACAAGCCTGCTCTAACTAGAAGAATGGCAAGATGGCTCTTGGCTCTAGCGGAATATGACCTCGCTTTCATTACCCCCAAGGCTATTAAGAGCCAAGCACTTGTAGACTTGTTAGCACAATTCTCATCTGGTGAACATAAACCTGCAGAGGTACCTCTACCTGGTGAGGTCCATGTCTCAGCAACTACAGTTGAGACTTATTGGGACTTAAAATTTGATAGAGCCTCTGGGGCTGGGAAAAGGTGGAGCTGGCATAACACTCACTAGTCAAGAGGGGGAGAAGTTCTATTTATCATATAAGCTTGACTTTAAATGTTCAAACAGCGAAGCTAAATATGAGGCGCTGATACTAGGTTTGATTGTTGACCAAAAGAAAGGCCCCTGCAAGTTGAAATTTTGGGGCGACTCTAAGTTAGTTGTTAAGCAAACACTGGGTGATTTCGCCTTGAAGGAACCTTTTTTGGCCCTATATCGCACCATCGTTCAAAAATTGCTCGCTCAGTTTGATGATGTCCAAATCCAGCACACCCCTCGAATACACAATCATTTCCCTAGCGCCTTGGCTACACTGGGGGCAAAGGTGGATATACTAGATGATAGTATAGCCATCATCATCGAGAAAAGAACAACACCAGCAGTGTTAGCCGAAGAACATACAGAGAAAGGTGCTGAGGGGTGGAAAACAGATATAATCCAACAATTGAAAATAGGCCAAAGAACAATCAGACCAGCAGAACTTGCATCATTCCTACTCCTCAGAGGAAAGTTAATACTTCTGTGGTCCCAACAACCTGTTAGCAAGGTGCATTGGTAGACAAGAAGTAGCTTACAGACTTAAACAGATCCATGCTAAGTCTTGTGTAGATAGAGATATCAGTCTATACTGATGGATACAGAGGCAAGGGTATTACTGGCCAAAGATGGAAAAGAAAAGTACTGAGTTGCAGAGGCAATGTGCAAAATGTCAGTTCCATCCTAAGGAAGAGGAAGCCCATTTCTTAAGAAATGAAGAATGGAGACAACCATATATTGACTACCTTGGAAATGGCATACTGCTTGAGAACAAAGCCGATGCAATCAGAGTTGAGAGGCAGGCCCTCCATTTCTTCCTTGACCAAGGCAAGCTGTACTGAAGAAGCTTTAAAGGGGTACCTTTGGTGTGTTTATCAAAAGATGAGGCAAACAAAGTGCTAAGGGAAACCCACAAGGTAGAGCATCAACGAGGGTAGCGACTATATGGACACCTTATCCACCTCGGCTACTACTAGCCGACAATAGAAGAAGATGCTAAAAACTTTGTAAGAAGATTCCAGTCTTGTCAGAAGTTTGGGAACTTGATACATGCACCGGCGGTTGAGCTGCACAACATCAAGACCCCCTACCCGTTTCATACTTGGGCATTTGACTTGGTAGGTCCTATAGCTCAGCAATCCAAAGGCCACAGATGGATACTTGCAGCAACTGAGGTTAGCACCAAGTGGGTAGAGGCTATACCAATAAGGAAAGCATACAGAGTAGGAGTGGCCAACTTCATCAAGAAAAACATCATATGTAGGTTTGGCATACCCAAAGTGATGTTGTCAGATAATGGAACTCCCTTTGTAAATCGCCGTGTGGGAAGGTTCTTGGACACCTACCAAATCAAGCATCACAAGTCTACTTCATATTATCCTCAAGGGAATAGACAAGCTGAGGCGACCAACAAAACCCTCATCCGAATACTGAGTAAAATGATGGATGAAACAGGGGGCACATGGTTTGAACAACTCTCCATAGCACTTTGGGTGTACAGAACATCAAAGAGGAAGCTGACCCAAGCAACCCCATTTTCCCTAGTGTATGGATTTGAGGTTGTGTTACTAGTTGAGCTAGCAGTACCCTCAGCAAGAATGGCTATGCCTGCACACTTAGTTCCAGATACCAGGAGGAACGACATGGAGGCAACCGAAGAAAGAAAAGATCTGGCCTTGCGGGCGATGGAAAAGTATCATCAGTCTGTAGCTCGTGCCTACAATCAGTCTGTTTAACACAGGGAGTTTAAGAAGGGAGACTTGGTATGAAAGATGGTGGACGCGATTATGCGAGGGCAACTATTCCCCAAGTTCTCACCAAGATGGAAAGGCCCTTACAAAGTTGTTGAGGCAAGTAGCAGTGGGTATTACAAGTTGACAAGAGTAGATGACGGGTTCAGAACTGGCCCTATCAACGCCAAGTATGTAAAAGAATACTTCCCTTGATTTCTTTTGTCTAGAAAAGTGTTGTAAGTTTCTCTTGTTAATATATCCAAAGCAAAGTGTAAAGAAAGTGTCATACACTTATGTAGCTCGACTTTTTCGTGCCCCCTTTCGGAAGTTCGAAATAAGCCCTACAGTTCAGACTCCCGTGGTTCTGAATCTAATCTCACAAGTGCAATGTGAAATTGATAAACACCAAAGAGTCCAAATCCGGCAAATCGTTTGGAAAATTGATTTTGAATCAAATTGCCAAAAATGGACTGCTTTGCCAAATACGAAGTTGCCACTTAAATATTTTATTTTTGGGGAAATTTAGGAAACCTATGACTCGTGCCAAAGGCCACGTGTCTGTCATCACCAAGATTGTCTCGGCTCAGGAACTTAGGTAAGAGAGGGAAAGGTCATGAATACTTTTGAGCACCCCCACTCGCTCAATCAAAGATCGGCCTCTACTAATCATGATATGAATCTTATGTACATTATATGCTCTTGTTCTAGTTCATTAGGCTAGTATTACTATGTGATGCGCACACACACAAGTATAGACTAAATCGTAAGAATTGGAACAGTTGATTTATGTTTGTTTTGAAAATTATTCGAATACATACCACTTGAAAAAGTGATCGCATATGAACATTACTCAAATTATTCCAATTCAAGCAATAAGCCTTCATCCACAGGCATTCAAGCAGTTTATAGCACTTAAGCACTTAGCCTTATGGCAAGCATGCTAGACATGGAAACAATCACACACATGCGATATGCTAAAGTGAGTAAAGGCTCACCTAGTACTCTAAGCCAAAAAAGAGATACAAGTTAGAAAAATGCATAATTCCTAACTATTCAATATGACTAATGCAACACATACAATATGCAATTAATAGGCTCGCTACTAATATGGCATATGAATCAATTTGATAACATGCAGTCTAAGCACGTATTCAAAGAAGTATTTAAACTAACAATGCAAGTTAGAGTAATGAATTGAGCCTCGGTGCATGCAATACAAATGGATACAAACATGAAGTATGCTAAACAAAACATGATGCCCCCAAACTAACCATCATAAGCTAATAAATAAAAGAGAGAAAGACGTCGGGTTGGAAAACGTACACATTATTACATTGCGCTCTTACGAAGGAGAGTCCGAACGAATAAACTAAGCTAACTAGCTAACTAATTAAGGATAAGCTAATTAAGCTAATTATTACAAACCAAAATGAATAAACTAGCTAAGCTACTTAACTAATTATTACAACAAATGAATTAACTAACTAACTAACTAGTTAATTATTACAACACAACTAGTTAACTACTTTAACTAATTTAAATAATTACAACACAAGTGCAATTAAAAAAATTAAGTAATCTAAACAATCTAAATATTAAGCTAACTATTATGCCTCGAGAAACGAGGGATGTTCATGCGCATGCTCAGTTTCCACTCGAAAAGACCATCATTCTGCTTCCAGAGAGCCTCTGTTGCGCAATAGAACACACACTATTTCTCACTTCCAGAATAACTTTGCTCTGCCAAAAGAACACACTGCTGAAATTTGCATCAATGGCCGGCTGGCTAATGAGAAGGGTTGCCAGCCAGCAATCAAAGGTGGTCTACCAGCCACCTGCCGGCCACTGCTGCCCAATTCTCCTTGCTACAACAGAGGACAAACAAAGCATATACAAGGTATTTCAATGGTTTGTTTGCACAACTCACCCCTCCTTTTCATGAGCAAATCAAAGGAGTAGTGAATTCGGTTCACAAACCATCAATGGATGCAATTTCATTGCATGATGGCTTATGAAACCAAGTGTGCAAGTTCAATAAATGCAATGAAAATGAGACTCCCAAAACCACCTCCCTATCATGTATGATCAAGGGAAGTGATGACCTTGGAACCTTGAATCATTTCATCACTAGTAAGTATGAAATGGTTCGAGTTTCCATGTGTTCAATTAACGTCCAATTGAACACAACAAATTATTATCTTGCTCACTTTTAGTCCCAAGTTTTAGTTACTCCATTTTGAAATTACCATCCATCCTTTAATCAATTAAGTCCAAAGGGTGAGTTTAAGTCCTCTAATGGAAAGAGGGCTCAAACTAAAAGTTGTCTTAGGCATGAAAGAGACATCATACCGTTGGTAATGAACTCACTAAGAGATTAAACCATTAAGCATAACATCTCAATCTCATGCTTTCAACAAACAAGTAGTTTGAGCCACTTTCAAAACAAAACAAAAGCCAAGAAAGGAGGGAGGTTGCAGAGATGATTAAGTGCTGAAAATGAGTGAGAAAAGCATAAATAAATGCTATCAACTCAAACAAAATGGTGTCTAAGGCCTAAAACACCAAGCTCATGAGGACAATTACACTATAAGCATGCAAAACAAAGCACAAATGCAACCAGCAGCTGAAAATAGTGCTAAAACAGTATAAAAACAAGCCCTAAAACATGCTAGAATTGAGCTAACAATAGCTAGATTAATATGTTAAAACATGGCACAAACTAGACTAGTAAGCAAAACACAAGAAGGGGAGGCTAACCCCTCCAAATTTGAACTTCAAAACATGATTTTGGCCACTAAAAAAGCTCTGAAAATCATTGTTTAAAAGCCTGGAAAAAGACAGTAAAATGGTGGGAAACACAAGGGCTAAGGCCTCCAAAACAAGGTACAAAGAAAGATGAACCACCCCTTATCCTTTAATGGCCTTAGGACCCAAGTTTCAGCCCAAAAATACATAAGTTTTACAGTCCAAAATCAGTTGGAAAACAACAAGTACAATACTAGAAAAAGCAAGTAAATGGACAAAGCTTTATACCTCTTGAAGAGAAGAAGCAAATCAAGTAACAAAACCATGCAAACAACACCCTCTAGAGCTCGAACCAAGCTCAAAGACACCTCAGCTCAAAGATGAGAATATTTGGTTAAGGGTGTATAGGCAAAGATTAAGGAATTATAGGCAAAAGTGTAGAGATTTGGTACAGAGAGAGAGAAATGTAGAGAGAGAGAGGAAAATTTTTTATCTCAAAATTTTCTAACCCTCAAACATGAGAGAGGGGGCTCATATATATAGAAAACATGAAATTTCCCCAAGCATATCCAGCCCTATGTGTGGGTGCAAATGGGTGCATCTGTGCAAACAGCTGGCATAACTGGCATAAAATATCTACAAAAGACACTAGTGGCCGGTAAGCCACATTAGTGGTTGTGGCCTGATTCATCTTTAGTCTTTGGGAGAGGTCCGTCAGCCCAAAAGTGATGGCAGACAGCCTCAAAAGGTGGCCGGCAGGCCACTAGAAGCTGCAAACTTAAAGGACTAGGGCCTGGTCCAAAAATGAGGCAACAAGGGTGTGGGGTTTGAAAGGCTCAAAGCTGTGGCATTCCGCTGAGGACTTCAAGCACTTGGCGAGCATATAAACTCATCATCGGGTGTGCATGCAATGGTGTCCAAGTCGTAAGGGCCATCAAAAATGGGGTGTCTACAACTTAGTAAACCTGTTACTCTTGTAAACACTTAGTGTGAAAAAAGTTTTCCATACTTAGTGAAATTTTATCCATGTAAAAACTTAGTCATGATGAAGTTTTGTTCATGGCAAGAGTTTTGCTTATCTTTAGAAGCTGTGTAAGAGCAATGTAAAGAGAGCGATAAAATGAAACTCAAAGAACGCTACAAAACATCCATACTTTCACAAAAGTCAAACTTCCAGAACATGATCATAGTGTTTGAAAAGAAGTTGTGACAAAGAAGAAGAAAGGAAAAGGTGTCGCATGCGCAACAAAAGAAAAAGAGGAGGAAGAAATCATAACAAAGTCACAAATACATCAAATTAAACCCTTCATCAGGGAGTCCATCAAAGTCACATCTTGGGGCAACTGGGTGACAAAAGCAAAGTCCTTCTCCTTGAACCGAGCTAGGTTCTGGCCGTGTTGCTCTAAGGCACCCTCACAGTCTCTAATGGTCTCTTCCAAGAAGGCAATCATGGCCACATTATCCGCATGCTCAAGGAAGTCATCAACTACTTGGAACCTAGCCTTCATCTATGACAAGTCTAAGCCATTTCTTTTGAAGCCACTAAGATTTACCTTAGCACTCTCAACAAACTTGCCGGAGGTTGTCAGAATCTGCTTTGTGGCGAGGTCGTGAATGAAACTGGCAAAAGACTCTAATAGCGTTGCCTGCACCATTGGACCTGGCACATTGAAAAAAGTAAAGGTGCTCGGGTGCAATGCCTAAATAGACAAGGATGGGAGCAACTTCAACGAAAACCCAAAAGCTCATAAAAGAAATGCTCGCTGAAGGCTGTAAGGACTCTCTCATACCACTGCCAGCTTGAACAACGGGAGGAAGACTTGTAGAGTGGCCAAAGTTTTGGAGATGACGAACCTCTCTCGAAGATGACTGCCCAGCAGCATTAGAGTAAGTGAATGCTGGTCGGTGGCCAAGCGAGCTGATCTCGCGAGGTAAACCAAAATTGCCTCCATCGCCCTGCCGCTCCGAGAAAAGGTCATTCATGTGGTGATCCCCAACGTTCAAATCTGGCACAATGCACTACAACAACAAAGGCCTATGGTGACGAAAACGCATGACAAAAAAATATTTCATCTCCAAATATACATGTTTTGGTGATGAAAATAAGATTTCGTCTCCAATTGTACTAGTTTTAGAGACGAAAACAAAATTTCGTCACCAAATGCTTAAAATAAATAAAATAATAGGTGACAAAAAAAATTTTCATCACTAAATTTTATTTTTCATTGCAAAACAAATTCCTTCTCTTGGAAATTTTGGCGAAAAATTTGGGTGCCATATTAGAGACAAAAAGTTTCGTCACCATTGTAAAAATTTTCAAAGACAAATATAATATTGTCGCCTATAATTTAAAGGACAAAACGATGACGTTTTGTCTTCCCAATTCTTCTCTCTTGCACTCTTTCTCTCACTCTCCCCCTCTCCGCTTCAAGTCGTAACCCTCCAACTCGCTGCTCGCAAGGTAAGATTTCATTCCCGATTCAGTGTTTTGGGGAAACTATGCTTCGATTGGCTCACTAAGTTGGCTCCTCAGCGGCTTCAAGTCGCAACCCTGCCACTATGCTTCGATTGGCTTCACCACCACCACAGCCAAGTGGCCTCAAGTTGCAACCCTCCCACTGTGCTTCGATTGGCTTCACCACTACCACAGCCACCGTCATCATCATCAACCTCTTCGAACCCCCTCTGGTACCTTTCTCCCTCTCTGTCTTTCTCTCTATGCTTCAAGTGTATAATGGTTTGATTGTTTATCTGGGTTTAAAAGGGATAATGGTTTGATTGTCTATAATGATTTGATTGTTTATCAAGGTTTGAATTTGGGGTTTTATTTCCTCTTTTCTTTGATTTCTCTTTCTTTGAATTTGGGGTTTTATCCATGTAGACACTACCTTATCAAGGTTTGAATTTGGGGTTTTATTCCCTCTTTTCTTTGATTTCTCTTTCTTTGAATTTGGGGTTTTATCCATGTAGACACTACCATGTCTTTTCACTGCCAATGCACCACTACAGTTTTGTTAATGAGACTCCACAATTAAACAAAATTCAATTGAAATTTGAAATACAGCTGAGATTTCGATATTTTTTGTTTTCAAATGGCAGTTATGATAGTAAATTGACAAACGGAAAATGGTAAATTGATTGCAGTTATGATGAACATCTATAACTATGTTTGTGTTTGTGAGCTATTCTTATTGAAGTCTGAAGTTGTTAGTCTCAATTGTTCTCATTGATGTGTGTTGTAATATATGTCTTTGTTGTGGGATTCACACTTGCAATTAATCTTAACCTTAAGATTGCTCTTTTATAGGAATTTTTTTTGGGTGTGTAGTATTTGCTCTCTCTCTTTTTGGTCCTGAAAGTTGTGGACAGAATTGTGCAGCATTGTTGCTACACATGAATTAGCTCAATCTCAGTTCTTTATGCTCAAACTCAATCCTCTTTCACTTTCCTTCGTTTCTTTTGCTCTCTTCTCTCTCTTTCTCACGGCATACCTTCTGTCTCTTCCCTAAGCGCTGCTCCTCCCTAGGCCTCACCATTGTTGTACTTTAGAAGAATTTGGTTTGTTTAAGGTATGAATCTTTCAATTTTTTTTCTCTATAATCTGAAGAATCTTTTGATTAAACTCTGAAACGCCTACTTCTTAATTATTTAACACTGAAACACCTACTTCCCATTGATTTAACATTGAAACATCTACTTTCTCATGGATTTATGTCATTTTGTCATGGAATTAGGGTTTATTTGATTTAACACATATTTTCTCATGGATTTAGGGCATTTTAAGTTGATTTAACACTCAAAAATCTACTTTCTCATGGATTTAGGGTATTTTCTCATGGAATTAGGGTTTATTTGATTTAACACTGATATTTTCTCCTGAATTTAGGGTATTTTAATTTGATTTACCAGTAATTGTCATGGATTAAGGGCTTTTTCTCATGGAATGATTCAACACTAAAACAACTAATTTCTCATGGAATTAAGGGTAGTTTTAGTTCCACGATGGTTCTTGAAGAAAATTCTTATCAATTGATTGAAGCATTTTAATTTAATTTTTTTTTAAAAAAAAATCTTTTAGCAATTAAAATATTAGTATGATTACAAACAGTGTTATGAGAGAAGAAAATAAATGTAAATGGTGGTTGGTGGTGAGGTTGGGTTGCTAGAGAAAAACACTCTGATCTCTCCGCATGATAGCGAGACATAAATTATTTCTCTACATGAGTAAATTGGTATAGAAACTACCTTTGGGTCTTTATTTCAAATTTATTTGAATTAGTACAATTGATTTTTTATCATAATGAGCATGATGTCCAAATTTGCAGGCCGTATGATCTCCAGGCCAAGAAAACCAAAAGGAAACATTTTATTAAAGGAATTTCTTGTAGGATCAATTGTCATTTTTAGGGTATGGAGTGGAAAAAATAATTTTATATTCTGAATCTGTCTGGAGATGGACAAGACACAAGATGATGCAGGGCCAGTGGAACCAGGTCCAATGGAACCGGGTCCTTCTAATGACACTTGGTGGCCATCAAATTTGATGGAAGACTGCAATCAGTTTCTCTGTTTTCTTCATAAGCAATGATTAATAATAAAGAATCAATAAAAGAGCATAAGGTTGCATCACACAGAGCTTCACAGATTCTGTGGGTCACTGTAACGCTTTCTGAACCAATTCCCAATGATTTCTATTCTGTAGTTGTGGTGAGTAGTATATATTTTAGTTAAAATGTGCAATTAGTAGAACATAGTTTTTGCTTTTCTGTGCTAGGATCTTTGGTGCAAGTGAGCATGTTTGGAGATTAGAAGTGATTAGCAAAAAAAGAATATATTATTTGAATTTTGAATGCAAGTATAGTGTGCTAAAGTTTCTTGCCTTGTCTGTGGCTGATTCTATCAAACTTGCACATCACTAGTAATCATGGATCAGCATGTCATAGTGTATATGTATGTGGGCAGTCTATAGAAGTAGATCAGTATGTCACAGTGTATATGTATGTGGGCAATCTAACAGTCTGTAACTGTAAGTGGTTTTCTTTCATATTGGATGATGCTGCCTTTATCTCCTCTCATGTGCACCTAATACCTGCACTTGCACATAGTTTTATGCAATATGATGCTTGGGGATTCTAAAAATCTATAACATTTATTGTACTAAATAGTAGAAAGGCACAAGGAAAATATGGTGGTGTATTACTTGACTTTTAAAAATTGTTTAGGACCCTTTGTGAACCCAAAAAATTGAAATGGCTGGTGAATATCTCATTGTAATTAGATTGACCCTTAGTTTTGCATTTGGCATCCAGTGGTCTGTTTCTTTGATTCATGCATGGTGTAACAAATGTCTCAAGAATCCAAATATATATATGGAAAATGAAAAAAAATTGTTACGCATGTGCACTAAATAAATGTTTAGCTAAAGCATGCACTCCGATTTTTAGAAGTTGTAGAGTTCTTTAAATGGTTGAAAATGAAAATTGAGCAATGGCTGTTGGCTCAGTACTGCTAGGTAAGACACTGATCAAATGCTTAGCAGTAACCTGATTATAGGTTTAATTTTGGACACAACTCAATACAAAAACTCCTTGCCCTTGGCCACATAGCTAGCGGGAAAGGAGAAATTTATGCTCAGTTTTTTTTTTTTTTTTTTTTTTTGCTCTTAAGATACTAAGATGCCTAATTCTGAAAAGACCTAGAAAGATCAGCCTTTAAAAAAAAAATGTTCTCTTCTTATATCGATATAAACTTCTTTATATTCTATGCCTTCTATTGTTTTTTAAATTTTGACTCTTCGACTGAGACACTACATACATTGTGCTCAATATTTTGACAGTTCTGTTTTAGCCATTTATTATGCAGTTTTTCCTTGTATGTCATTACTTTGGCTAAAAATGATTAATAAGTAAACTATTTCTAAACATAGTTCTTTCCTCTTGGAAGCAACAACTTTAAAATGATATATGAGCAATATTATGAAGATGATGCCGTTATTGTGTAGTTTATGCTTATGCAAAAAATGTAAAAGTATACAAAGATAATAGAAAAAGTAGCCAGCATCTAACTTTTATTAATTTATTTTAATTCTTTGGAGCCTTGTAGATTAAGAAACAAGGTAGTTCATTTGGGATTTGATCACAAAAGGTAGATTATAGGCTCTGAAACATCATTGTTGGGAAATTGGCATTAGCAGTTAAATAGACCTTCATAAGATAATTGGGAGAATGTGATTGATTTTTTTTAAAGATTTATAGTTGTTTCATGTGTTATATACTACTGAGAAAGTGTTAAGATCTCGTTGCTTGTCAATAAAGGGTATTCTATGTTTTAATCTGGTAGTTAATTTCCAGAAATTTTTGAAACCTGATTAAGTTTATATTAATGGTTTTTTGTCTTTGTTTGACAGTCTAGTATACCAATAAATACCATCATTGTCTGATAAAACTCAATATTGTGTAGGAAAGAAGACTCAAGGAACTGTTTGATTCCATTCCTTCTCTAGATGAACTTCATGCTTTGTATTCAGAAGGTCTTAGAGCAGATGTTATTGTAGTGGATGATAAAGATAAGAAGCTTTCCATGCTAAAGCAGCTGACTGTGACTCTAGTGAAAGGATTAAATTCAAATCTAGCAGCAGTTATAAAAAAAGATAGCTGGATTGGTATGCTTTTCTAGCTATGAAAGTTTTCTTATTATTCGTTTTTTTTTTTTTCTTTTATGTTCCATTGCAGGTCTTGAATGAATGTAGTGTATTTTGATGATCATATTTTCCCATGATAACATGTATTTATTTACTAAATGGTAAATATTTTCTAGTTGTACTAGATGTGGCATTGACAATAAAAACTTGGCAATGCCTTACAGTTAGCATTACTAGTGGTACACTGGATCTTCCTTGGTGTATGGGAGGTAATATTTCTGTGGTGGGTTTCCTTTTAAGTTTGGGGTGTATCATATCTTCCAATGCAATGACTACTTGTTAGTGGACCTTCCTCTGGGGCAATCTTTATACCTAGTCTAATAACCAAGAGTTGTATTCAATTAGTAGGTTTGAAGAGATTTTATTTTCCCATGATAAGTAGATTTTTTCCTTTAGCAGGAATCACTCATATTTTAGGCTCGACAAGATGATTTAGGGCAGTGGATACGTTTGATTTCTTATTGTAGGCTTCTTTTTTTATATTGAGTTAAAGTTATTTGCTGTTTTTTTTTTTTTTTTTTTGGTATGATGCTTCAGGTTGAATCCTCCAAATATTATTACAATAAGTAGGTTTACAATTCATTGATTTAAAAGTTCATATATAAGGTATATATGTTGAATTTACCCTCCTCTGCTTTTATATTGTGTTTTCATGTTTCAGTATAATTTGAAAATCAAACCAAACATGAAATTTGAAAATCAAATTTGAACACCAAAGGTAAGTAGTGTTTTGTTCTTTCTAACACTTAAGCTTGAAAATATGACATCGGGCTCCAAAATCGTGAAACAACCACGAGAAGGCCTGAGAACATCTCGGGAGGGACCGATGTAAGTTGTGTAAACTTATAGAACTAGCACGGGACTCTTTGTTTGAAAACTAAGTAGAAAAATTCACTTTCCAAACACTTAGGCTTGAAAATAGGCCATCGGGGGGCCAAAATCATGTAACAATCACGAGAAGGCCCGGGGAACACCTTGAACACCTCGAGAGGGGCCAGTGTAAGTTGTGAAAACTTACGAAAGTAGCATGGGACTCTCAATGTAAGTTGTGGAAACTTATGGAAGTAGCACGGGACTCCCGGTTTGAAAACTAAGTCCAAAAATGCACTTTTCCACACGTAAGCTTGAAAATAGGCCATCGGAGGCCAAAATCGTGTAACAGCCACGAGACGGCCCAGGAAACACCTCAAACACCTCGGGAGGGACCAATGTAAGCTATGGAAACTTACAGAACTAGCACGGGACTCCCGATGTGACATCTAAGTCAAAAAAATGCACATTTTCCAACTCTTAAGCTTGAAAATAGGCCATCGGGGGCCAAAATCATTAAACAACCATGAGAATGCCTAGGGAACACCTCAAACATCTCAGGAGGGACCAATGTAAGCTGTGAAAACTTATAGAACTAGCACGGGACTCCCGGTTTGAAACCTAAGTCCAAAATGCACTTTTTCACAAGTAAGCTTGAAAATATGCCATCGGAGGCCAAAATCGTGTGACAGCCACAAGACGGCCCGGGGAACACCTCGAACACCTCGGGAGGGACCAATGTAAGTTGTGGAAACTTAGGGAACTAGCACGAGCCTCCCGATTTGAAAATTAAGTCCAAAAATGCACTTTTTCACACTTAAGCCTGAAAATAGGCCAACGGAGTCCAAAATCGTGTAACAGCCATAAGCTGGCTCGGGAAATATCTCAAACACCTCGGGAGGGACCAATGTAAGTTATGGAAACTTACGAAACTAGTACAGGACTCCCGGTTTGAAAACTAAGTCCAAAAATGTACTTTTTCACACTTAAGCTTGAAAATAGGCAATCGGAGGCCAAAATCGTGTAAAAGCCAATGGATGGCCCAGGGAACACCTCAAACACCTCAGGAGGGACCAATGTAAGTTGTGGAAACTTACGGAACTAGCACCGGACTCCCGATGTGACATCTAAGTCAAAAAATGCACATTTTCCAACTCTTAAGCTTGAAAATAGGCCATCGTGGGCAAAATCATTAAACAACCACAAAAAGGCTCGGGGAACACCTCAATCACCTCAGAAGCAACCATTGTAACTTGTGTAAACTTACAGAACTAGCACAGGACTCCCGGTTTGAAAACTAAGTCCAAAAATGCACTTTTTCACACGTAAGCTTGAAAATAGGCCATCGGAGGCCAAAATCGTGTAACTGCCATGAGACGGCCTGGGGAACACCTCAAACACCTTGGGAGGGACCAATGTAAGTTTTGAAAACTTACGGAACTAGCACGGGACTCCCGGTTTGAAAACTAGTCCAAAAATGCACTTTTTCACACTTAAGTTTGAAAATAGGCCATCGGAGGCCAAAATCGTGTAACAGCCACGAGCCGGCCCAAGAAACACCTCAAACACCTCGGGAGGGACCAATGGAAGTTGTGGAAACTTACGAAACTAGAATGGGACTCTCGGTTTGAAAACTAAGTCCAAAAATGTACTTTTTCACACTTAAGCTTGAAAATAGGCCATCGGAGGCCAAAATCGTGTAACAGCCACAAGACGGCTAGGGGAACACCTCAAACACCTCGGGAGGGACCAATGTAAGTTGTAAAAAATTATGTAACTAGCATGGGACTCTCGGTGTGACATCTAAGTCAAAAAATACACATTTTCCAACTCTTAAGCTTGAAAATAGGCCATCGGGGGCCAAAATTGTTAAACAACCACGAGAAGGCCCGGGAACACCTCAATCACCTTGGAAGCAACCATTTTTACTTTTGTAAACTTATGGAACTAGCATGAGACTCCCAGTTTGAAAACTAAATCCAAAAATGAATTTTCCCATCACTGAAGCTTGTAAATAGGCCATCGGGGGCCAAAATCAACACCTCAATCACCTCGGAAGCAACCATTGTAACTTGTGTCAACATACGGAACTAGCACGGGACTCCCGGAACTAGCATGGGACTCCTGGTTTGAAAACTAAGTTCAAAAATGAATTTTCCCAACACTTAAGCTTGTAAATAGGCCATCGGGGTCCAAAATCGTTAAACAACCACGAGAAGGCCCAGGGAGCACCTCAATCACCTCGGAAGCAATCATTGTAACTTGTGTTAAACTTACAAAACTAGTACGAGACTCCCGGTTTGAAAACTAAGTCCAAAAATGAATTTTCCCAATACTTAAGCTTGTAAATAGGCCATCAGGGGCCCAAAATCGTATAACAAGCACGGGAAGGCCTGGGGAACACCTCAAACACCTCGAGAGGGACCAATGTAAGTTGTGGAAACTTACAGAACTGGCATGGGACTCCCAATTTGAAAACTAAGTCAAAAAATGCATGTTAAATTGTATATTTAATTTATAAGATAATAATTGTCTAACTTGCATTCTTTTTTCTTTTTCTTTTTTTCTTTTTTTTTTTTTTTGAGATTTGATATGGGCATTTTTGGTAATTTGGAGAGCAGAAGCTAGCTCATTTTATATTTTTGTTCATATTACCTTCCATGTATTTTGGTTGCGTTGTAAATTTTATAATTTTGTTGGTATTACAGGACATGTTTGGTAATTCGCACTTGATATTATATTTTTGTTGATATTAGTAGACATATTTTTTGTGGATATTAGGAGACATGTTTGGTAATCCGCATGCAGTTGATATTGTATTTTTGTGGATAGTGCTGAAATTTGATTGTGATGTTTATGAAAATGAATAGATTTTTATATTGATCTGTAATAAATATTTTATTGAACAGGTTATTGAAATGCGTAGGGAATTTTTAGTGAAAAGAAAATTTTTAATTTGAAAATAGTACCCTTATTTTTAAAAAATTTAATTATTATTAGCGACAAAATAAAAAATGTCACTATTAGTTTTCAAAAAACATGACGAATGATTTTGTCACTAATGATATAGTACAAAACAAATAATTTCGTCACATTTGCTCAATTTTTCGTCACTAAATTGAAATATTTGGTCACAAAATGTTTTTTGTCATTGAAAAATGTTCTTTTCTGCTCATTTTAGTGACGAATTTTTTTGTCACCTTAATCTATATCATTGGTGAGGAAACTTTCGTCACTAAAATCTATTTGGTGACAAAATATTTCGTCGCCAAAATCAATTAAAATAAAATATTATCTAATTTTAGTGACGAAATTGATGTTATAGAGGACGAAAAATGCAACATTTGGAGACGAAAATTTTCGTCGCCAAAAATGAAAAATAGACAACGAAATTATTTTTTGTCACCAGGTACTTTCAGCGACAACGTATAGGCCACAAACGTGGTGACAATTTTTTTTTGTCATAGATCACTTTAGTGACGAAAATTTAATGTTTGGAGACAAAATCAATCTGTCACCAGAGGTCTTTTTTATTGTAGTGATGGTGGTGTCTATCCCAGTATAAAAGTCTTGTGATACCCCAAGATTAGCTAGCACTTCAAGAAAATAAGTGGGGTACAGATCAGCAAGTTGCTCAGAAGTTACCGAGGCAACTAGGTCAAAAGTACCAGTGGAAACAATAGCACCAAGAGCAATCACATTGGCGGCTGCCTCTGCAAGTTGAGCCAAACTTGGAGGGCCCACCTTGGAAGCGGCCGCTATATCTTCATTTTTCTTAACAACTGGGACATTTGAAGTTATAGTATGCTGAACTAGAGAGGACTGAGGAGAGTGAAAAGAGTTCCTTGATCCAGCCTTTGTTTGGGGTGGCTCCCTTACTCCACGCTCCTCTCTTGGAGTTTCAAGGACGAAGTTCTCGCCGCCAATAGATGAATGGTCGGAATGTACAAGATCAGTGGTGTTTGGAACATCAACACCCTTAGTAGACATGTTACCCTCCGCAACTTCTACGATAGGGTGGACTTGGTTACTTTCAATTAGAAGAATATCATGGTCATCTTCCATATCCTCACCCTCTGCAACTGGCTTAGTCTCTATGATTGGCTCAGCCGCAGCAACTTGTTCGACCTCAGCAAGTGCTTCAACCCCAGCAACTAATTCTTCCTCCGCCTCTGAGAGTACCAGTCTGCGGGTTCTAAGTCTGGTGACCCTCGAAGGAATAGGAAGGTTGTCATCATCATCGAAGTCAAAAGAAAGCATGATAATGGTCGAAGGCCTCCGAGGCCCGAAAATGGGGCGGCTGAAGTAGTACCGCGCCTTGAAGCCAATAAGTCCTGAAAAGAAGAAGGCAATGTGACCATTAGAATGAGGAAAAAAGTTCATATAAAAGAATGCATAACATGTCAAGTGTTGGTACCACTCACAGTCTCTTCCTAGATGGCGAGGCACGGGCCTGAACAACTGATGCCACCGCCCCTTGGGCTGTCCTTAGCCCAACACGCGTCATTCTCACTAACGCACTAATAGGCGGGAGAGAAACTTGCAAAGGCTGAACATGCATTGCCTTGGCCAAAGGGGATTCTTTGAAGCGGCAAAATAAGCTGGTATCTTTTCCACAACCAAAAGGAAGACAGAGAGATAAGTCGGGTAGTGAGATAAGTTCCACAGCGGGGACCACTGGATCACTGTTATAGAAATTGAAAAAGGAATCGACATTGTGATGCCAATATAACCTGTTGCTTGGGGTGAAAGCATCTTCTCTCCTAAGCAAATGAAGCTCAATAACACCCAAGCCCTATACAAGAAGGGGAGTATGATTGCGGGTGAACCGATGGAAGCTCAAATGGAAGTCTGTCTGAGGAGGAGGCATGTGTAGAATGCCTTGATCCATGCCAAATTGCCTGAGGACTCTGTCCGGTTGGTAAACGACACTAGACATGCCCTCCTCGTTCCATACCGGCAAATATCCAAGTCGCATCATAGCAACCACCAGAAGAGTTGCAAGGATGTCCTCAACAGAAAGGTCAATATGCCAAACCTCTGAAGAGTAGAAGAGAACAGCCGAAACACCTGGAAAAGTCTGAGTATAGGGGCGGAACACACAATCCTCCAAGCGATCAATGTAATCTATGAAAGGCCTGTTGGTACCGACACCAAACCATCTGGAGATACGGGGAAAAGAGTTGTGTGCCTATCTTGTGACAACCCATCCCTCTGCATCTAGGACCTCCTCAGTAAAAAAGGGCTCATACTCCTTAAGAGCGGGACCCATGGCAAGGCATCATCCATAGAAAAAGGTAATTAGAAACTAAGTGTGCACAAAACTTCACACATCATGATGGTCCATGTACCTCTCTATGACTGCATGAATAAGATCAAGATGGAAGTATAGATTCCCCAAGAAGAGGGGAGCCAAAGGAATCTGATTGCCACTGTAAAGTTTGATAGCAAGGGGAAATACCAGTGGATTGCTACTTTCAGCAGGATTACTAGGGAGAACAAAGAAAGAGATGAAGTAGCTGACAAAAGCAGCAAGATACAAGTTGCCACAGTAACCTAGGCCAACTATAGATTCGCGATTGCCTTCGATGATTGCACCCACCAATGGTTGCATGTCTTTGAAAAAGTGTTTTAGCCAAGAGAGATATGTTGTCTTGTCTCTCTTTGGCCTCTCCTACACTAATTCCCCAGTTTTGGGGTCGTACCAAGAACCAAACTTCCGTGCCTCTTGGAAGGCACCTTGAAGGGCTATAATTGCGGTCTGCTCCACAACAGTAAGAGATGCAGGGTCAAAACTGAAGTCCTCGCGGGCACTGAGGCGCAACAGTACAGCAACATCTTCCAAAGTCAGGGTCACCTCCCCCAAGCAAGAACGAAGGTGTGGGTGTCACGACTCCAACAAGAGACATCGACATTGGTATTGGTCTAAAGTTTCAGAATGGACAACTCCTTCGAAACCAAAACAACGTTGAAGAGGTAGACATCCTTCAAATGCCGTGAGAAGTCATCGTCTGCCAAGATGTCATTGACCCAAAAGGGCTAGTCGACCAAAGGGCCCGAATGAGTGCGATAGTAAATGTAAGAATGCGGAAAGTCACCGTGCTTAACTCAAAATCGCAAAACCGACGCAAGGTTGACCATGTCGGGGTCATCCAAAGAGGCTTCATCGAAAGGGAGCAAGGGTTCCTCCAAAAGAGGAGCATCTGGGGTAAAACACTCAACCACCTTCCAAAATAGGTCGGCGAGCCCCCCGAAGTAGGGAGCCCTCCTCCATTAAGATTGGGGCAGAACAGCCCTGTCGGCTAAGAACCTGGTGGTGGCCATGAAAAATGAATAAAAAGAGAAGAGAAGACTTTGGAAGATGGATACTAGAGAGAGAAGAAGACAGTAATATGGGATTTGTTGGAAGTGGAGGACCAATGAACCCAAGGGGTCTATTTATAAAGAAAGTAATGAAGGGGTGCTAACACGCCTCCCCAGGACCATTATGACCCATCAGTCAAACACACATTTTAAGAGTCATCATGACCCTACAGAAAACTGGCGCAACTTCTGACCCAACCGACACAACCCCTGGGCTACTTGCTGACGTCCTGCACGCGCGAGAAACAAGGGGCGTGTCCCCACGAGTGCAAGAGGCAAATGTAGAGGGTCAAAAATTAAGGTCCAAATTAAGCATGGGCCTAAGTGCTGAGGTTGCCCTTTTTAAGCGACCAAGAATGTCTAAAGGAGCATGGGCTAAAGCCCAAGGGAAATGGGCCAACAAGTGGGGCGAAGCAAGTCTAACCTGCCAAAAGGCCGAACAGACTCCATGAAGGAAAATGTTTAAGTGAAGTTGCAGTGGCAATTTGAAGTTGCAAAGGCAACACTTGCAGCGGTCAAGTTGCTGAAGCACTTTACCTTAGCGCCGCCATTCCAAGTATTGTCGGGAGTGTCATTTGAACTTGCAGAGGGAAATGGCCACTGCAGCAACTACAGCCGCCGTAACTAACTTGCGAATTGAGGCACCCCACTAAGGTGATAGCAGCCTTTGAGGGAAGTTTACCTCTGCAAGTAACAGCTGATAGTAGGCCTAGGACTAATAGCAGGTCCCATATCTCACTGGTTGGAGCTGATAGCAGGCCCAAAGGTAAACCAGTATACCGTGGCAACACTGCGAAGATGGGAGCCCAAGTGTAAGGGACCCCCTTTCCGTTACCCAGGTCATGGACCTGCCTTAGTCACACATGCAAGACTTCACCCTCTCTCGCGTGTGATATGCTGAGAGGTGTTGTTTTTCCCTCTCTCGCGTGTGATACGCTGAGAGGTATTGCTTTTCCCTCTCTCGCGTGTGATACACTGAGAGGTGTTGCTTTTCCCTCTCTCGCGTGTGATACACTTGAACGGTGTGTCTTGAATTTGATCCTAACGATGCTTATTACCTGTCTCCATGCACATACCTGACCCAGTAGGTCTGTTTGTATTTGAGTTTATTTTGGCCCTGTTTATTATTTTTGGATCTTTGTTTATATTGGATTACTATTTAGTTCTAGGGGTTCTGATGATCAAAGTTTTTGAAGGCAAACATGTAATGCGAGGCATTTTTTCTCTTGTGAAACGAGAGGTAAGCACTTCAAATTTGAAATTTTTATATTTAGTAAATAAATAAAATATTTTAAAGTAGCAAAAAATATTAAAATTAAATATGAATGTGTAGATACTTTTTTTCCTCAAGACCTCAAACATTTCATCGTAGACAATAAGGAAACTTTACCCTCATCGAAAGTGAAATCAACATCCTTTAACTTTAGTTGTCGAGTTTCTCACTTGAACCTTAATTTTATTTTTTCTTAATTGATCATTCAATTAATTTTTTTCAATGAATATAATTGCAAAAGACGTTATTATTTTCTTATGTTTATACCATCTACTAGATTAAGTTTAACAAGTGCCTATGACAAGCTCTTATTATGCGTAATCCTCATACACTTACGCATAAAAGGTGTACAAGGTGCAATTGAGGCGTAGACCTTAGACTATGATTCTCAAGTATTTAGGGAGTATTGTCTCAAAATCGAAACCTCAATGCATTGTACTCATGATTTTAAAAATGAAGTGCAATTGTTATGTAAAGTCGTTACGTAATCGTGTGGGTAGTCACTGCCACCTGTTATGGCTGCTATGGCAGTGTGATTGAATTTCACAAGTGTAATAGTCATTAGTAACAATGGTGGCAGGGTCAGCCACATTTAAAAGTCAATTTTTTCCTCATTTTCTTCTTTTTCAATTTCTATGTTTATTTATTGACTCAACATTAAAGATTGAGCGTAATTTTTATATGTAGTTATATGTTATGTTACTTCTATAACTTGATCATTTTAATTTGTTTAATAAAATAACAATGGCACTCAAGTTTATTTGTTGAACATACATAATCTACAAATTTGAAGCACAACATAACATAATATTACAAGTCCATAATTATTAATAATAAAATAAATAACAGTAAAGTACTAGTGGTGCATTATAAATTTATGATGCATGAAATCATTAAATGTTAACCAAGTGAAGTGTCTCCTAAGGTAAGGTATTGGGTTCTAATCTTGGGACTGGAATGAGAGTCAACTTAAAGAACTTGCAAGGATAGGGTGGGAGTTCAACTCCCCAGGTGTTAATCTAACTATTAACCACTTATTTTCGGTTTCAATAAGTTTCCGTCTTCTTTATTGATTGGACATTTCATACGGGTGGGTAAATTGGACTCTTTACGGGAACAAACAACTCTTACACTTGAGCTTCCATGCTTGATGCAGTTTGGATGGAAGATTGAGCATCTTTTCCCCGCTTTTAAATGATTTTATTTAAATTCCTTCGGTATTAGGTCAAGCTGGACACAATTGGAAGGCAGGAAAGAGGATTGTAGTCATCTCAGTAATCTTGACAGGAACACTTATACTTGCCTTGGGCATTTCATTGTACATTTGGAAGAAAAGGTGGCAGCCAAAGAGAGAAGGTAATAAAAATTAGTCATTGATGCTTCAATATCTCACATTTGTAGGTGTGCTTGCTTGAACATTTACATGTTTTGAACAAGTTGTTTCAGTTAAATGTTCTCGACGGCCCCCCTTCTGCAGGACAAGTAAGACATCATCCTAGAGAATCTTACTACAAAGAAGCCAAGAATGAAGATATAGAATTACCGTTATTTCACTTTTCTATAATCACTAAAGCTATGGATAACTTTGCAATTAACAATAGGCTTGGAGAGGGTGGATTTAGGCCTGTTTACAAGGTAAAAATATAACTACACTTCCAAGTTTCTGAAAACTAATCAATGCCCAACCACATGAACTGTTGATAATAGATTGCCTAATTCAATGACTGATTCAATATTTTGTTAGAAACTTCCCATTATGTCACGCAAAATTGATAACTTTGCATTTTAAAATTTTTAATAAGCACGTGTATTTAATAGTTTTATTATCTAAACAAGCTCCAATGAAGATGTAGAGTGACTTTCAACATAGACTTTATGCTAAGCATGGGGTAGAATCAAACATAAACATTATATAGAAGAAAAAACACGAAGGAAAAATACAAAAAAATTGATGTGGCTTCTTTCAGTGGCACCATATTGTACCTAACAAACAAAATGATTTTTAATTGTCAAGGTATGCTAGAAGGGAGACAAGAAATTGCTGTGAAGTTGCTTTCGAAGAATTCAAAACAATGAGTTGATGAGTTCAAGAATGAAGTCATCTGCATTGCCAAGCTGCAGCATCGGAATCTTGTAAAGCTTCTAGGATATTGCATTCAAGGAGAAGAAAGGTTGTTAATATATGAATACATGCCCAACAATAACTTGGACTCCTTTATTTTTGGTATGGCTTTCTTAAAACCATTAGCTAGTTTCATTTTATTTCATATTGGAGCAACATTGTGATGAATGTCTCATTGTAAAAGGTGAATTACGAGGTTCATAGCCAAAAGGGAGGCACTTCTACTTTACAAACCAATGACATTTTTGTCTCTTACGCCCCCTTCAATGGGAACCTTCCCATTTTATGAATCAAGGATGAAGCTCTTACTAATTGACCTCTTAACTAGTGTCGTAACAGACTTCCTCCGATGCAAAATTATATTTTTATTTATTAGAATCATTTTGCATTTATACTCGAGAAACCATCTAGCAACTTGGTTTAACTTGGGCGAAAAATTGGACAGATCAATCACAAAAGATGCTACTGGATTGGCCTACGCTCTTCCACATCATGAATGGAATTGCTCGGGGGCTTCTTTATCTTCATCAAGATTCCAGAGTGAGAATTATCCATAGAGATCTAAAAGGTAGCAATATTTTACTAGATCATGAGATGAATCCAAAAATATCAGACTTTGGCTTAGCCAGAATTTTTGGAGGAAATGAGACGGTAGCAAATACGAAAAGAGTGGTTGGAACATAGTAAGAATATTCTAACCAGTTCAAAAGTTTCCCTTTTTCAACTATATAAATTTATTAATTTTTTATTGTTTTCCTTTAGTAGGTACATGTCTCCAGAATATGCAATTGAGGGGCTATTCTCAGTAAAGTCTGATATATTTAGCTTTGGTGTTTTGGTATTAGAAGTAGTGAGTGGGTAGAGAAACAGGGAATTTTGTCACCCAAGTCACGACCTCAACCTTCTTGGGGCATGTAAGCATAAAGTTGAATAATTTTTCTTTTGAAAAGGAAAATCGTGATCTTACAAAAAAGGGTTATATATAGAAAATTTATATAATGATATAACAATAATATCTCTAAATCCAATTATGAGCCACTTCGAAGGATATTTAATTTTAAAACAAAATGCCTCAATTCAACTGCGTGATTTTGTATAAAAATTATGTACAATACTTTTAGTGTTACTTTTTGAATAATTCAAACGACAGCTTGAAAGTGTGTTCTATTATTCAGGCCTGGAGATTATACAAGGAAGGCAAGGCCACAGAATTGATTGATGTACAAATACGGAACTCATGCAATCTAACTGAAGTGTTGCATTCAATTCACGTGGGTTTATTGTGTGTGCAACAACGGCCTGAGGATAGGCCTAGCATGGAAAGTGTGGTTTGGATGTTCGGCAAAGAGGGTGCTCTGACTCATCAACCTAAACAGTCTGGTTTTTTCAATGAAAGAAATCTTCTTAAAACAGAGTCAGGAATAAGAGAGATTGAACAATGTTCAGCCAACATGGTCACCATAACACAGTTAGAGGCCCGATAGAAGACAATTCTTGTTGATGTGTGATTGTTATGATCCAAGCAAGACCTTTGAGTTTGTTTAGCTAATGAACACAGTGTCAAAGCTGTCTTTCTTGGCAACCAGCTTCAGAAATCTTGGCAACCAGCTTCAGAAATCTTGGCTTATGAACACAATGTTAAGCCCTGTTTTCTATGCTACAATCCGACTTACCTATGTCTTTTACTTAGTTTAGTTGTTTTTCCTTGTCTTGTGTTGGGTATTTGTAGACTTTGAATGTTGTTTCACATGTGTATCTAATTATAAACAATGGGTAATCATATCTTTTAATCCCAACAGATATTGTATATAACATAAGGTTTCGAATGCCGTAACGACTATGGTTTCATTTTTATTAGGGAAAATTGACCAATAGTCTATCATTTAGAAAGTTTTGTCGCGGAGGTCCAATGAATGGTCTTTGCTAGTAATAAGAACATACACAAGCTACTTATTGGTTGTTAAATCCAAACATGATGCATCAACAAAGGGATCATGGTGTGAATACATGCCTAACAAAAGCTTCAAACTTCTTTATTTTTGGTTCTTCTCTCTCAAGCTTAACAACTCCACTCTTTATTTTAGTTCTCTCAACATTGAAGTGGTTTTATATTTAGAAATTCATTTCTTGTTATATTCAAAAATTCAACAAGCAAAGCATGGATCAACAAAGCCAAAATGTTGCACAAATCTAACCTGTGGTACATTATTTGATTGGACTAAGCACTTTCACATTACCAACGGTATCTCTTGGGGGCTTTTTTATCGTCGTCATTGGATTGGACTAAGCACTTTCACATTACCAACGTTATCTTTTCGGGGCTTTTTTATCTTCATCAAGATTTCAGACTCAGAATAATCCATAAAGATGTTAAAGCTAGCAATTGCTAGAAGTTGACAATGACTTCATTTGGGATGTGGGTTGGCTTTTTAGCTTTTTGGCTATTTTAGCCCGGGGCTAAAAAGTCTCGTTTGGGATAGACTTTTTAGCCTTTTTGACTTTTGTAAGGGAAAAAATGAAATAATTATGATTTGGATAAGACATTTTTTAGTCTAGAGCTAAAATGCCTATTTTGTCTTTTTGTGACTATTTTAGCCTCAAACCACCCCAACCCAAAGATATCAGACTTTGGCATCGCTAGAAGTTTTGGAGGAAATGAGTCAAATGCAAATACAAGCAAAGTGTTGGGAACATAGTACGAATATATGCATGATTTATGTAATTCAATCTTATTTCTATAAATTTTTCTTCTTCTTCTAATGTTTTACTGTAGTGGCTATGTGTTTCTAGAGTACGCAATGGATGGGATTTTCTAAGTAAAATCATATGTATTTAGCTTCGGCATTTTGGTGCTACAGATTGTTATCAGGAAGAGAAACAGAGGTTCCATTCATTTAAACCACCGTCTCAATCTTATTGGGCATGTGAGTTACAGTCTACTAATTTATATCACCTTATATTTGAATGTGCTTAATTAAGCCAAAATTTTAAATAGCAATATCACAAGATGAATATTTGCATCAATCACAGCAAAGTTGTATTAGATTTATCAAGCGATACGTATTGAAAATTGAATGACCTGATTGTGATTTTTGCAAAATCTTTGCAAAATTAGTTTTAAAAAATTCTTAGAACCTAGTTTTGAGGAAAAATGAAAAAGTTACTATTTTCAAATAAAAATGAAAATGATATGAAAACAATAAGCATTTTCAATTTTTTATTGTTTTGTTTGTGAGAATAAAAAAAAAAATTAAAAATCATATCAACAATAGAACCAAATTGGCCTGTGAAACTACCATATCGGCTATAAACAGATATGGGTAGGTCTGCAAATGATTTTCATTTCTATCATTAATATGTATTAGTTAATATTTAAAATATCGCCTTAAACATGTGTTTTTTAATGTTGTGTTCAGGCATGATCACTCTACAAAGAAGGTAGGTCACTAGAATTGGATTGATGGATCTATGAGGGACTCGTGTTATCTACCTGAAACATTGAGATCAATCCACGTGGCACTGTTATGTGTACAACAATGTCCAGAAGATAGGCCAAGTATGTCAAGTGTGGTTCTGATATTGGGCAGTGAGGGTGCATTGCCTCAGCCTAAATAACTTGGTTTTTTCATTGAAAGGAATCCACTTAAGGTTGATTGTTCTTTAAGCATAGATGCACCAAGTTCAGCTTCAGTAAATGACATCACCATTACATGCTTAAATGCTCGATAGGTAATGAAACAATCTAAAAACCGTTCACATGATCAGACATAACCCTCTCAAGAATAATTGGTCAAAGAACAATCACAAGAATTGAGTCCCACCATGGGGTCTCAGCATACTCCCATGAGTCCTACAATGAGATCCATACATAGTGGGATTGACCCATTGTAAGTGTTTTACGATCAATTTTTGTATAGTTTGTTTTTGGACTGGTTAATTCATCTGTAGATTAATTTAAATTTTTTTTTTTAATCCAGACAAATGGAGCATAAAAGGAGAAAAAATTGGGGCTTTGTTATTCTTTCCCCGATTGAATCAAGATAGTCAGCGAATCTTCCTTACCAGTGACCATCCTATTGGTTAGACCTTTATTTTGGTTAGACTAGCATCACGTTTGATAATTTTTTTTATTTATAAAAAAGTAACAACGATTTCAAAATTTAATGAATAAGCAAAAGATGCTTCCTCTTATTTTCAAAACAAGTTCTCATTCTCTTTCATTTCCCATTACCAGTCACCACTGCCTCCAGCCACCCCCCATTATTGGCTACTACCTTCGTCCACTTTCGACAACTCTCACTTCACATCACCACCTCCAACTGCCTCCAGTCACCCCCCATTATTGGCTACTACCTTCGTCCACTTTCAAACAACTCTCACTTCATATCACCATCTCCAACAACTCATCAAGAAGTGTTGCCATAAAAGCTATATTATGTAATGGTATGTTTGATGATGGTAGTAATGGCAGTGGTGGTGTAGTAGTGGAAGTGATATGGCGGCGATGATAAAATGGCATTAATGTGACTTTAATTTGTAAAACGATTTTACTTTTTAAAAAAACTTTTTTTTTAGGGGTACTTACGTGTAAATTCTAATAAGTGGACTTATTGTCTAATAGGTCCTATGAGAAAAAATTGTCATAAAAAAAGCTACTAGTTGTAAGTTTTAGCGACAATTTATAAAAATCATAACAAAAAAAATCACTAATTGTCAATTTTTAGTGACATATATAAAAAATTGTCACAAAAAAATCATTTTTAGCGATAATTTTACCAAGATTTATTTTCAATAAGACTTTATGAGAATTAAGTCTAACTATTAGAACCCATTGATAGTTTACCTTTTTTTTTTATTAAAATATATTTTTTTTAAATTTCATATTTAAATATATGAAATATCTAAAAATGCGAAAAATATTTACCTCCACAAGAATGAAGCATGATGGTTTGATTGGACCTGTCAAGTGCGCGCTATTCTAGGATGTCGTGCCAATTATAAACACTATTATTAACAAGGTGTTAAAATCCATTGATAGCTCAAAATCAATCGTAATCGAGTCATCAAAATATTACATTTAGATATTTTTATATTTTAATTCTTTGAATATTGAAGATAAATGATCAATATAATAAAATGAGAAAATTATATTAAAAAAATATCTCAAAGTGTGATTGTTATAACAAAATAAAGTGTGAGTTTTTTATTTTGTCAATTTAAAATTCTATTTTTTTATTTATTTTAATCTAAACCATTTATCTATTTTCGTTAAGTAAAATTGATAGAAAAATAATATTTTGGTCATTAAATTTAATATAAATGTACATAAAATGTCTAAATACATTTTTTCATTGAGTCTAAAATGTCACTAAATTCAATCAAACTTTTTCTTTCTTTATTCTTAAGGTGAAACTCTACAAGTTTGTATGAAATGCTTTAAAATCTCATATAAATCCCTCCGTTCTACCAAATTGAAAAAACCGGTAAACTAACTTACGATTTGTGTTGATTCCTCAACCATCAAATCCAAAAAATCAGATTTTGTATTAAACTTTCAATATTGATCGAACTGAACCATTTACACTCCTTGGTTCAAAGAATTTCAAGTCCTGGGTCAAAAAATCTACCAGCCAAACAAATTTAAGGAAATTAAAAGATGAAAAGGAATGGACTGATGGTATTACTAGAAATTATTATTTATATTTATATTTATATTTATATTTCATGATTGAAATGCATAGCTAACGACAACTATAGAACTAGGACTACTAAACAAGTTGAATAATAAATTATTTCACATTTAATAAAATTTAAAATGTATTAATTGAAAAAGGAAATTACTTGAATTTATTTATTTTTATTGGTATATCTCACTTGAGGGAGATTACTAGGAATCCAACCCTTGGACCAGAGGAATTTCTAGAAGGCCATAAGAGAAATATGCCTACCCTTCAATTTGTTGTCTAATACAGGGAAAAGGAAGGGGGTGGTGGGTTGATATAAGTATCAATATATATATATATTTTTTGTTATTATTATTATTATTATTGTTGTTATTATTATGCATATCATACATTAGAAGTGTAAAGTGTATTAAATTTAAAATTTAAACTAATTATAACAGATATTTAAAACAATTAAGATTGAGAAACATGACAGTTTTACATAGGATAATGTTACATGTATAGAATTCATGGGAAATTTTCGTTTGAATTGTATTTTTATACAACAATGATAGGTGGCCCGAAAAATCATAGCTCGAATGGCTCAAAACACCCAAAACGACATTGTTTTGAATATAAAACGACGTCGTTTTGACACATTCGAGCCACAAAAATTCGGGCCACCAAACATTTTCCATTTTTATATTAGTATAGATGTGGCATATTAAATGAACAATTGCAAACTAGAAGAATAAAATGGCAATGAAGTTGGCATTAACCGGAATGGGTGACTTGACTTGTGTTTGAAACTTGTTGGGGGCATCAGTGAGAACAGCTTTATATATAATGCATCTTGGAAGGGTTGTCTGTTTGGGTAAATTACAAACACATAAAAATATGAATTGTACTTTTTGGTCTTTTGTCTGTTTAAATTTTTAATTATATAACAAATGATTCATTTTATTAATAAATTATCGAGTCAATGTAGAACCCTTCTATCTATGATGGGACTGGCAATTTTGAAGACTTCTTGGATGCAATGGAGTACCAAGTTGTAGAAGAGCAGCAGCTACTTGCTCTAGATGTAGTTCTAGAGTTCAGATCCTCTCCAGCCAAATCCTCCAGCCCTTCCTCCGGTCAAGGGCCAGGACTTGGCCACATCGCTTAAATAAAGATCTACGGCTCAGATGCAAAAAATAAAAATAAAAAATAAAAAAATAATAATAATAATAATTTGAATTTGTTTCATTCAACACAGCAGCACCTTCCCTCCCATTCACTTCACGTTTTCCCTCCCTCTTCAAAGCTTTGATGAACGACGATCGGTGAACATCGATGACGATCAGCGGCGAATCGAAGTCGGCGGCGAACATCAACGGTGAACCAAGCTCCGACGACCCCGCGAACTAGAGTTGTACTTCATCAAACTGAAGGTAATATTTTTTTTCATTAATTTTTCCCCAAATAATCTGCCGTGTTCAAAGCATTTTCCCCCAAATAATCTGCATGTTCAAAGCATTTTTCTCTGCCATGTTCAAAGCATTTTTCCCCAAATAATCTGCCATGTTCAAATAATTTTTGATGGTTTGCCATTTTCATTGTTTAATAGGCCAAAAAAATAGATAAATAAATATATATACATATATATAATGTAATCTATAATGTCGTTGTGCAAGATCATTTTCTGAAAATAGCATCAGTTTCCATGTTCAAATCTGCCATGTTCAAATAATTTTTGATGGTTTGCCATTTTCATTGTTTAATAGGCCAAAAAAATAAATACACACACATATATATATATATATATAATGTAATCTATAATGTGGTTGTGCAAGATCATTTTTTGAAAATAGCATCAGTTGTTAAGTGATGATGTTCTGAAAATACCATCAATTGTTATATATGTTATATAATGTAATCTATATGTTATAAATTATTTAGTGATGATGTTCTCAAATGCATCAAATGCCACATGAAATAGGCTATATTTTTGCTGTGAAGTTTCCAATATGATGTTGGGCAGAACAAGCCAAGGAGGAAATGGTAGATATTCCATTTCATATTATTTTAGTCAATTAATTAAGCATATTATTCACTGACATCCATTTCAAAGCAAGATTTGCATTAGTTAGCAGATGGTGATGCAATTGGGTCGGCCACTCCTACTGAGAATTTCGATCAGTTTTAACATGTCTATAATAGACATTGATGCAATAATTAGAAGAGCCAATGTGGTTATGCAAAATCATTTTTTTGAAAATAGCATCAGTTGTTATTTGTTGGTTTTTATTAATTGATTCCAAATAAATAAATAAAACAATTCAAAGCTATATTATTGATGTTCCTCTAGGCTATATGTTATAATTATTTAATGATGATGTTCTCAAATGCATCAAATGCCACATGAAACAGGCAATATTTTTTTTTTTTTTGTTAAGTGTAATGTTGGTACATGTTCATTTTGTAATTAAAATTTTATATACTCATATGGAAGATTTGAGGAATTGTGTACCAAGTGAAGTAGTACATGAAACATATATATTAGTTTAGTGAAATGTTTATATTACTCATATGGAGATCAGAGGCCATATTTTTTATGTTTTGCACTTATGGAGTCTATGAATGACAACAAAATATTTTTGATGTTGTTTGGGTTAGAAAAAAAATCTGAGATTGCAAAAGAAGAAAACAAGCAAGAGTTCTAGACATCTAGCTAGGTCATTTAGTGCCTTGATGTGCTTTTGTGTGGTTGAATGAAAGAAATTTTCCTGAGAGATGTCTTGATGTGCTTTGCTATTTGATATTTTCAGAAAGGTTAATGTCAATGTCAAGCACAAATGCAAGTATGGGCAGCATTCATGAAGTTAGATCCGACAACCGCTGAGAGGGAAGTTTTTATGTGCACTAGGGCCGAGCTAGGCCAAGGTGCGGTAATGGGCCGTTCTGTGAACCGCGGTAAAAAGGGCCCAGCAAAAGGACCCTGCAGTTAGCTCGGTCCAATTGTGGTTGTGGTTATCATGGTCAGTATGGTAATATTTAGCTCGGTCATGGTATTTAGAGCCGAGGTATTTGGGCTTCTTGTGATGGACCTTACTCTCATTAGCTCGGTCAAAGCTTACTGCAGTTAGCTCGGTCTCAGTTGACCAAACCGAGGTACGAGCAATGAAGGGAAGAACCGCGCCTAGTTGGAGCTTGGTCATTTCTGCCGCTTTAGCATGGCCATGTTAGCTCGGTCGTTTTGTCATACTACCGAGGTAAAACCATCTCACTTGGTTTAACCAGTGAGGGAGGTGTTGAAGGATAAGCATTATCTTTCAGGAGTGTGATTCCTATGAGGACTCTACATGAAGGAATAAAAGTCCTACTAGGATTGTGCCACACGGAACCTATAAAAGCTCACAACATCACCTATGGAGAGGTAACACAACTTTGATTCCCGAATACACAAAACTTTTGTCTATTTGTCTATTTTGCTGACTTAGGCATCGGAGAGGTATCCGGCACACACCCGCCGACTAGCTCACGTTTGTATTTTCAGGGAGTAAAGCGACGACGTTTGGAGGAGCGCAAACTTGATCAACATGATTATATGAGAACATTATTTCACGCTCGTACAATTGGCGTCGTCTGTGGGAATTCCAGAAAGAACAAAACCTCTTGATTAAGTTTTTCCTCTCTAATTGGAAGCAATGGCGCACAATGAAGATTTGTCGTAATCCGCTATCGACGGGCAAACCCTAGAGGCGGGTGGGAGGCGCGAAGGTTTTCCTTCTATCCCTCCCATGGCGGACTTAGAACCCCAGTGACAGAATCCCCGGAGGGATGCAAGAGAGAGGCGGGCTAACAGCCCCCGTCGCTCTCAAAGTCCTGAAAGACAGAGGCGAAGGATCGACCCTCAAGTTCTGGAGGATCGCGTAAAGGAGCAGGACAAGTTGATACGAAGGATGGCGGCGGACATGGAGTCAATGAAGCGCCAGATAAAAGGAAAAGAGGTGGCGACAAGAGAGGGGCGCAAAAGTAGTACGCCCCCTCGCCACTCAGAAGGACGTGGTAGACATACCACGCCATCACAAGCAGAGAGCAGGAGCCTAAGAACAGGCGACACCCAAACAAGGACATCCAGGACTCGTTACTCCAGGTCTGAGAGAACGAGAACTGAGAGGTCATATATTGAAAGAAGCACCTATCAGCCCTCGCGCACACACCGAACGTCATCCAGGCAGACGGAGTTGCCTAGATCGTCCGACTTGCGAACCGTGCTTGAAGAAAGGGCACGATAAAAGGAGGATACCAAAGCACGCGACCCGCGCAGAGTTTCAGCCCTTCAGCGGTTGGCCCCTCGGACACATGGGAGCGTCGAGGTAGGAATGCCAATACCGCGCCTCGCTTACAAACCAACGGACAAAGCATTAGCAAGGTTGCAGAGCTCGCCGTTCGTTCCGGCAATTGAGAACGCACCACTACCTTCGAGCTTTCCCCAGCCCAAATTCACTACTTATGAAGGCAAGACAGACCCCTACATGCACCTAAGCCACTTTCACCAGGTCATGGCAGTATACCGGCGGAACGAGGCTTTAATATGCATCCTTTTCCCATCAAGCCTTGGCGACCTAGGTTTAACCTGGTTCGAAAGGCTACCAGAAGGCAGCATCGCTTCCTGGGCACAATTGGCAGAGGCGTTCATGACTAGGTTCAAAACGAATACCAAAACACCAGTGGAGATCGATTAGTTACTCTCCATCGACATGGGCGACAAGGAGACGTTGAGATCCTACAATAGTCGTTATTGGGAGACCTTCAACCAGATTGGGGATTGCCCTACAAACCTCGCCATTGCACAATACAAACGGGGCCTGCCAGTCGGCAACAAATTGAGGGACTCAATTACCATGACGCCACCCCTCACAATGGAGGCCTTGATGGAAAGAGTGCACCAGCATATTCGGGTGGAGGAGGATGGCACTCGTGCTAAAGCAAAATCTGGTGCAACAGCAGTGCCAGATAAAAAGTCTGCGGCAAAAGTCAACACGGTAGAACGGCCAAGCAGGAATGGGCGAGGCAGGCGGGCCAACAAAGAGGACCTAGACAAAAGGTGGTTAAGAGTTCGCACTGCCATTACCACGGTGTTCAAAAAACCAATCTACCGAATTCTCAATGAGATACGCGACGAACCTTTCGTCCAATGGCCAGCTAAGTTGGGAGAAACGCAGAAAGACTATGATGAAAGGTCTCGGTGCACCTTCCATGATGAAAAGGGGCACCGCACTGAAAATTGCACGCCATTGAGGCAGCATTTGGAGGAGTTAGTGGCAGCTGGGCACCTAGACCAGTACATAGAAGGAGGAACACAGCCAACCCCCCAGAACCACAACCACCCAAACGGAACGCCGATCGACGCCCCACCTCAAGGCATAATTAATGTAATACATGGGGTATTCGAACCTGCGCGGGTTTGTGAGCTCATGGGAATGATCAAAAAGGCTGAGCACTTGAGGGAGGTATTAAGTGCGCAACCTGCCATCAAAAAGGGAAGAACAGAGACCACGAATGTCATATCCTTTTTAGACAGAGACTTGGCAAGGATATATTGCCCTCACAATGATGCGCTGGTTGTCACTCTTCGCGTCAAGAATTTCGACATCAAACGGATTTTGATTGACCAAGGGAGCTCATGTGAGATAATGTATTACGAAACCTTCAAACAACTGAAGCTGGAAGACAAAGACTTGGCACCTGCAACATCTCCCCTGATCGGATTCAACTCAATGCCAGAGTGGCCAGTTGGCAAGATAATGCTCCCAGTCAGAGCAGGAAGCATGACGAAACAAGTGGAATTCTGGGTATTGAAAGTCCCTTCCACTTACAACATAATCTTGGGAAGGACATGGTTGCACACCATGCGATCGGTAGCGTCAACCTACCATCAAGTATTATGGTTCCCCAACGAAGCCGAAGTAATTGAAGAGGTCTTTGGAGACCAAATTATGTCCAAACAGTGCTTCGTCACAGTGAATGGCAGCCAGGCTGCCAAAGGGTATGTACAAATGATGGAAGAACCTGAGAGCAATGAATTGTTTACGGATGTTGGCAAAGCCGCTGAACATAAGGCAGTGGAAAACTTAGTACAGGTAAGGATAGATGAAAAGAACCCAGACAAGTTCTTTTTGCTCGGCTCATCTATGTCCAGCACTGAGAGAATAGAGGTCATAGAATTCTTAACCTCTAACATCGAAGTGTTCGCCTGGACGCCGTATGATATGCCTGGCATTGACCCAAACTTCATCTGTCACCAATTAAATGTCCACCCAGCTGGCAGACCAATTATACAGCGCACTCGCAGATCAACCCTCCACCACGCTGAGATAGTGGCAGAAAAGGTGGAAAACCTTATAGAGGCAGGAGCTATCAGAGAAGTGCACTATCCCAAGTGGATATCCAATACAGTGGTGGTGCCAAAGAAGAATGGAAAATGGCATGTTTGCGTGGACTACAAAACAGTCAACAAAGCATGCCCAAAAGATAACTTTCCCTTACCCAGGATAGACCAACTGGTAGACTCGACGGCAGGCCATAATCGACTTAACTTCCTTGATGCGTATAGAGGTTACCATCAGATCGCTATGTATGAGCCTAACCAGGAGGTCACATCTTTTACAACGCCCAGAGGGTTGTATTGTTATAAGGTCATGCCCTTTGGCCTGAAGAACACAGGGGCAACATTCCAACGGATGGTCACCAAGATATTTGAACCATTGTTAGGCAAAACAATAGAGGCTCACATAGACGACATGGTGGTCAAGAGCAAGGATGAGAAGGACCACCTCAGGGACCTACGTGAAATGTTCCAGATCTTGAAGAAAAGCAAGTTGCACCTTAATGCATCCAAGTGTGCGTTCGGCGTAGGATCAAGCAAATTCCTAGGCTTCCTGGTGACCAACCGAGGTATAGAGGCAGATCCCCCTCAGATCAAAGCTATCCAGGATCTAGAGAGGCCCAACTCAGTAAAAGAAGTGTAGCATCTCACTAGCATGGCAACTGCGCTCAACCGGTTCATAAGTCAGTCGTCAGATAGATGTCGACCATTCTTCCAAGCACTAAAAGCCAAGTTTGAGTGGGACGAAGAATGCGACCGCGCCCTAGAGAGCCTGAAAGAATACATGTCTTCTCTACCGTTGCTAGTAACCCTAATACCTGGAGAAGAGCTCTTTTTGTACCTGGCAGTTTCACAGCACGCAGTTAGCGCGGTGTTAGTCAGAGCGAAAGGAATCCAACACCTGCCCACCTTTTATGTCAACAAGACCTTGCTGGGCGCAGAAACCATGTACTTACCATTGGAAAAACTGACCTTAGCCCTGATGATGGCCTCTAGGAAACTGTCGCATTACTTCCACACCCATTCCATAATTGTCCTAACAGCTTTCCCATTAAAAGCTTTGTTTGAAAGGGCAAACTTTTCTGGGCGAATCTTGAAGTGGGCGGTGGAATTGGGACAGTTCGATATCAAGTTTCAATCTAGAACCGCAATAAAAGCCCAAGCTTTGGCAGACTTTGTGGCTGAATTCACTCCGGGAAGTCATCACGTCTGCCCAGTTGACTTGACTGGTACGACCAAAATGGGGACGGAAAGTGTCGCAGTAAATGCGCAACCCCTAATACAAGATACCCAGCCACATTGCAAACCTCACAGGCCTGAAGATAAGCAGGAAAAGGCAAACCATGCTGCACTAGGCAAAGACTCATCAACAAACAAAAACTTGGTACAGACAGATAGCGAGGGGCAAACAGTGGACGTGGAATTTGAAGAAGACATCAGCAATACTCACGACCCCAAGACATCATCTGACCCCTCTACGTGCTGGAAGCTATTCGTAGGAGAGATGTGGAAGCTCTTTGTGGATAGAGCATCCAACAGGCACGGTGCAGGACTTGGCATAGTTCTCATCTCACCAGATGGCCTAGTGGTGGAACAAGCAGTCAACCTTGGCTTCCCAGCATCAAACAACGAAACAGAGTATGAAGTGTTTCTGGCAGGCCTGAAATCAGCACTCTACATGAAGGGCACCGAGCTAATGGTCTACAGCGACTCACAGCTGGTGGTAAACCAAATTTCAGGCGACTACGAAGCAAAGGATGAGAGGATGGCAAAATACCAAGAGTTAGTCAGAAAAGAGATCATGAAGTTCGAAGTAGTGCGGATAGAGCAGATTGGCCGAGAAGAAAACAGCAGAGCAGACGAACTAGCAAGCTTCGCTTCGATGGTAGACACATCCATCCCACATCCATTACTGATCGACTTCCTACCAAGACCAAGCATTGAAGAACCCGAAGTAGCAGAGGTATGTTGTGCCGAACTAGGCCCTTCATGGATGGATTCTATTATAGTGTTCTTGAAAGACGGCATTTTACCCGAAGAGAAGAAAGAGGCCAACAAAATAAGAGCAAAGTCACAGCGATTTTGGCTCTCTCCATCAATGGCCTTGTACAAAAAATCCTTCACAGGACCTTACTTGAAATGCGTCCATCCCAGCAAGGTCGCAGCATTCTTGTTCGAGATATATAAAGGCGTATGCGGAAGCCACCAAGGGGGAAGATCATTAGCATATAGAGCAATTTCACAAGGATATTGGTGGCCTTACATGCAAGCAGATTCAGAGAAGTATGTCAAGAAGTGCGAGAAATGTCAGAAGTTCGCACACCAAATACATCAACCAGCCAGAGAGCTTCTACCATTAACTAGCCCATGGCCCTTCGCAATGTGGGGCTTGGACATAGTAAGACCACTTCCAACGGCACCCAGCAACAGGAAGTTCTTTTTTGCAGCAACAGACTACTTCACAAAGTGGGTGGAGGCAAAAGAACTCGCCTCAATAAAGGAGAAAGATGTGAAGAAGTTCGTCTGGTAGAATATCATCACTCGGTTCGGCATACCCAAGGCTCTAATATCTGACAATGGCACTCAGTTCGATGGCAAAATTTTTAGAGGCTTTTGTGAAGAATACAAGATAGAATTCTACAACTCTACAACAGCATACCCCCAAGCAAATGGCCAGGCGGAAGCATCAAACAAAGTCGTCTTGGATGGATTGAAGAAAAGACTAGAGAAAGAAAAAGGAAAGTGGGCGGAGGAGCTTCCTTATGTTTTATAGGCTTACCGTACCACACCTCGGCGATCAACTGGAGAAACACCATTCTCCTTAGCCTACGGCATGGAAATAGTAATCCCACTGGAAATTGGCCTCCCCACCATCAGAAGCGAAAATTTTGACCCAGAGTTAAATGGAGAAGCCATAGTCTTGGAACTCAACCTTGCGGAAGAAAGAAGAGAAAGATTGGGTGTTGCACAAAGTAATGGTAAACACCTAGGTACCCGGAGATGACAAGTTAGGGCCCAATTGGGAAGGACCTTACAAAGTGGTTGGATTAGCAGGAAAAGGGGCATACCACTTGGAAGATGAAGACAACAAAGCCATTCCCATGCCATGGAACACTGCCAATCTCAAACTATTTTATTTTTAGCTTTTCTTTAAAATACTAGTAATTTTTCTTTTCTCAATAAAGCAAATAGTTTTCTTTTCAGTATAATTGTTTTCTATTGTGAAAGATGTTTAAGTAAGCTAGGGGCATTGAAAGCAGAGTTGGCCGGAATAACCAACTTTGCCCTCTCTTCAGCAGAGATTAGGATCTAGGTTGAAGAGGTTGGCTGGAAAAACCAACACTTCTCCTAAGCCGAGGATAAGGATCTAGGCTGCAGGACGTTTGGCAGAAAAAACCAAACACTTCGCTCTAGGTTGGCAGGAATAACCAACTTTGAGCTCTCTTCAGCCAAGATTAGGATCTAGGCTGAAGAGGTTGGCTGGAAAAACCAACACTTCTCCTAAGCCGAGGATAAGGATCTAGGCTGCAAGACGTTTGGCAGGAATAACCAAACACTTCGTTCTAGGTTGGCAGGAATAACCAACTTCAAGCTCTCTTCAGCCAAGATTAGGATCTAGGCTGAAGAGGTTGGCTGGAAAAACCAACACTTAGTACTCTTCAGCCGAGATAAAGAGCTAGGTTGAAGAGTGGCTGGATGGAATAACCAACTTTAAGTACTCTTCAGCCGAGATAAGGATCTAGGTTGAAGAGTGGTTGGCTGGAATAACCAACTTTTAGTACTCTTCAGCCGAGATAAGGATCTAGGCTGAAAAATGGTTGGCTGGAATGACCAAATAGTTTACAAGGTTAGGACTGAGATAGGTATCTCGGCTAGAAAATGTTATACTAAATACAAATTACAGTTGAAAACTAAGCGCAGGTATGGAACAGACCAAGCAAAAAGATGAAGATTTTTCATTCAAAATCCAAAACAGAAGTACAAAAGGTGGGGCCTCAGCCCGGTTACACATTCTTTCCAAAAGTAAAAAACAAAAAAAAAAGAAAAAAAAAAAGAAAATTACAGGATCAAGCAAAAAGGTCGTCAAGATCCACGTCTAGTTCAACTCGAAGCCCGGTTTCAGCAGGTAACTCGGTTACATTTTCAACCAAGTCATCCACTGGTGGCTCCACTCGAGCTGACTGAACAACAGGATCAATTTCGACGATCGGGGCATTGTTGGGTGCTGGGGACTCTTCTTCTTCATCAACTTGTAGAAATTTTTCCTAAATGGCGTTGGCATACTCCGCCATATAACTCGGGATAAAGTGGGGAGGTGGATTTTGGAATGCCTCGGTTTCTTCCCTTTGACCGAGCTTAAGGACGGCTGCCTTCCACCCACACTTGAAGAAAATGTCTTTGGCAGCTTCACACTGCAAGATATACGTGGCTTCGCCCTCCTTGTAATTGTGGTCTTCCGCGTCCTCCATCTTCTTCTCAAGCTCTGTTATCTCGGCGTTCTTCTTGTCCTCAAGCTTGGCCAGCTCACGTAGATATTTATCTTTCAGCACGGCCGCAGCCTTTGCTTATCAGCTTCAGCCGAGCTGACAAGACCGGTCAGGCGGGCCATCTCAGTTTGTAGCTTAGCTATTTGCTTCTTGGACTCTTCCAGCTCGGTTGATTTAGCATTGGCCTCTGCCACGGCCTGCCTTGTGGTCTTTCGAAGTTCCAGCACGCGCTTGTGAGCAGCGTGGTTTTTCTGCATGGCCTGCAAAGAGGGTAAGAAATTTTGATTAAAAACTGAGCAAACAGATGTCCGAAATTGAAGAAAAGAAGAGTGTACTCACCAGCACCATCAATTTAGTAGCCGAGCGAATGGCCTTCAGCTCGATGAGATGATCATGGTGTTCCATGTCAGGGGGCAAGCACACGCTCTTAGCCAGGTTGAAGGCGAGAGTGTGGTCTTTGTCTGCAACAACTGAATCTGTGTTTTGGATATCTCAGTTCTTAAATACAAGTTTTGGGGCCCATTCGGAAGGGCTAGCTTGGTCAGAACCCGCGGGCTCTGGGCTCGGTTGAGTGGCTTGGGGAAGAATGGTGTCTTCTTCATCAACGAGGCGCGGCTCGGTCCTGGAAGTCCGAGCACGCTTGCTTGGCTGGGATGAGGACGGCTAAGCGGTTGGAAGGGCTACCATGGCCGGCTGTGATTGACCAGCTTGTGGTACCTCGGGTTGGTTTGTCTTGGTGATAAGGGCCCTTACTGCTCTCTTCTTGGCCATTTCTTGTTCTGCAGTTAAAGGGATCAGGTTTATTTGAGGTAAGGTTGGATCTGGTTCTGGCGAAGGCTCCAACAGGAAGTCTGTCACCCTGGTCTTTCGCCTGCTACTGTATCTATATGTTGGCTCAAAATTGAGTAGTTCGGCCCAACTTCGATCGGGATGTCTTAGTGCGGCGCGGAGTGCGCCAAGGTTGGGGTAACTGTACTGCGACTTTAGAAAGTTTAAATCTACATAAAGGAAAATTACAACAGCTAGTGCGGTTCAAAACTTACAAGCAGAGTAAGGAATGTGGCAAGTGAGCCGAGGTATGTATACCGGCCACTCCTTTATCCCAGTTAATTCGGTCGCCCGGGATCTGGGCTTCTTGGTCTTCAAAGTTGCCCGAGACCCAGAAAAAATCATCGTCATTTACATCTTTGTCCGGGGTGTTCTTTATTATCTTTTCTCAGCGTCTTCTTATTCTTAAATAATAGACCCAGTCATCTTCGTTTTGGCTAAGTGAATACTGGTGAAATAGCTCGGCTAAACCGAGATTAAGGCCAAGCCGGCGGTTTAGCTCGGCGATGCCATTTATTATTCTGTACGAATTTGTGAAAAGCTGGGTTGGGCAAAGATTTGTTTGTCTGAGGAATTCACAAAGAAGAGGCTGTACAGGGAATCGGAGTCCGGTTTCTACGATGGAAAGGAGGGTGAAGGGAACGAAGCCAGGATTGCCCCAGGGAGTGGTGTCTTGTTCGGCTAGGCTAAGGTGGACATCATCAGGGATATGGTCGTTCCTTCGGAACTCAACCATAGCCCCTGGAGAGTTTACTAAAAACCTATACTTCCCCATGTGGCCTTAAATTATGTATAATTTAGCTCGACGTTGAGATGACCTTCAGTATCTTGGTTGAAGCGTGCAAAGGAGTGCCTGGCCAACCTAAGTCTGCAAAGTGAAAAAGAAAGGTGTTAAGCACAGATCGTTGGACCGTGCTACAGGAAACAAAGGCAAAATAAATGGAGTCCTAGCTCGGCTATAAGAGATACTATCCGTCCTTAGCTCGGTTGGAGCAAAGGACGTTAGCTCGGTTCAGTGGAGCGAGAAGTTCATGGCCCGATTGAAGCTTATGGTGCAACATTCTTAGTTTAGTTTTTATTAAGTGAGAAAGCTAGTTTGGGGCCAAGTGGTAGTCCGGTCTTTGGTTAAGGTTTTCTAGTTCGGTAGTGCGCACACCTAAATATAGTTCCTAAGTAAGGCGAAGTGAAATTGAAGGGAAGACCTACTAGAACTTGATCTAGTTCGGCTGGGTGCACACCTTAAGTACAAACAGGTTCCTAGCTCGGTTGGAATTCTATTTTGGATTAAACGTGTTGTTCTTCAGATTATTCATGAACACAGTGGTTCTATTACGTGATTCTTTCCCAGAAAAATGGAAGCAAAAAAGGTATATGTGTTTTGAAAAGCATACGAGTATTATGCTACGTACTACAGAAACTAGACAAAACAAAAAGGAAATGGATTGAGTTACTTACTGTTTGAAGTCGAGAGGATGAAGATCGAGATCGCAAGGAAGAGCTTTGCAAACGCAGTGATGAAGAAGAATTAAAGCTCAGAAAGTAGAGAGAGAAGAAGATGAATAGTGATGATTTGGTTTGAAAAATAGGGTTTCGTTTTGTGTAAAAGAGAGTGAAAAAGGTGGGACTGTTCAAAATTCGTGAGGTACGAAGTCAGCGTTGGCAACTGTACTCAACCAGTAGGGGCCCGCCACGTGTCTATGGAATAGCAAGCGATTCAGATGACGGCGTGACTGAGGAGACGTTTTTTGACCGAACCAATCGGTAGCCCGGCGGCATTTTTATCTCGGTTGAAAGGCTAAAAGTTTTAGCTCGGCTAGTAATAGGTAATCTCAATCATGCTGCACAGATGAAATTAAGGGACAATTGAGAGGGAAGTTTTTATGTGCACTAGGGCCGAGCTAGGCCAAGGCGCGGTAATGGGCCGTTCTGTGGGCCGCGGTAAAAAGGGCCCAGTAAAAGGACCCTGCAGTTAGCTCGGTCCAATTGTGGTTGTGGTTACCACGGTCGGTATGGTAATATTTAGCTCGGTCATGGTATTCAGAGCCAAGGTATTTGGGCTTCTTGTGATGGACCTTACTCTCGCTAGCTCGGTCAAAGCTTACTGCGGTTAGCTCGGTCTCAGTTGACCAAACCGAGGTACGAGCAATGAAGGGAAGAACCGAGCCTAGTTGGAGCTCGGTCGTTTTTGCCGCTTTAGCATGGCCATGTTAGCTCGGTCGTTTTGTCATACTACCAAGGTAAAACCATCTCACTTGGTTTAAGCAGTGAGGGGGGTGTTGAAGGATAAGCATTATCTTTCAGGAGTGTGATTCCTAGGAGGACTCTACATGGAGGAATAAGACTCCTACTAGGATTGTGCCACATAGAACCTATAAAAGCTCACAACATCACCTATGGAGAGGTAACACAACTTTGATTCCCGAATACACAGAGCTTTTGTCTATTTGTCTATTTTGCTAACTTAGGCATCGGAGAGGTATCCGGCACACATCTGCCGACTAGCTCACGTTTGTGTTTTCAGGGAGTAAAGCAACGACGTTTGGAGGAGCACAAACTTGATCAACATGATTATACAAGAACATTATTTCACGCTTGTACAATTGTCAATGTGATAGCAAAGCTATGGTTAAGATTTCTCAGTCAATGGATAACCCAAATTGCTTATATTTGGTATGCCCCAAATCACCAAATGGCTATAACTTCTTTAAGTGGTGGATCCCTCCACATATGCAGCATAATTTGAAGGTGGTCGAGAATGATCTTCTTGAAGAACGCATGGATGTGTTGCCTACTCTTAGAGAAGTAATTATCTTGAATAGGGAGCTGAAAGACATGACTGTGAAGAGGAGGAAGCAATATAGAGACTTGGCAATGGTGATTGAAAGAGTTGGTGATAAATTGAATTACGCCTTTGTTTTACACTAAGTAGTAATTATTTGGATATAGATAGCACTACTGGTCTTATTTGAAGTTGAGATTTGAGATGGAGGTGTTTGTGTCAATTACACATGTTTTACCCATTGACACACCTGGTTGCAAGTCTTGGCCAATTAATCAAGCAATTGATTTTAATGTCTTCAACAGTGGCATGCATAAATTCTACAAGAATCCAAGTGCATTCAAGGGAATTCAAGGGAATCCAATTGCATTCAAAGGAATCCAAGTGCATTCAACAGTGGCATTCAAGGGAATCCAAGTGCATTCATCTTAAGTCATTAATAAACACATCTTAAATTCTACAAGAATCCAAATGCATTCATCTCCAAACAAAACAAATTTGACCTACAACATGAACTTCAAAGAAAACAAAACAAATGGACCTGCCTAGTGACCTGCCCCAAACAAAACAAAAAAAAATTAACAAACAAATTTGACTTGCATAATGACCTACCCCAAGTGTTACTACAACATGAACTACAAAGAAAACATTCAGTGGATTGTGAGGCACAAACAGCAGCAAAACAGCACAAATAGCAGAATCAGAGGCATTTCCTATGCTTGAAATTTGAAGTGCCTTCCACCTCTTCGTGGCCATCCAAACCCTTAAAAAAAAAAAAAAATTGAAAACCAGCAATTCAGCACCAAAACAGCATCAAAACAGCGCCATTTCAGCAAAAAAAAAGTGACCAAAAAACAACAGCAACACAGCACAAATTCAGCAGCACTTTGGAGCACAAAATAACAATAAATCATCACCGAAACAGCAGCAAAACAGCAGGAATTCAGCAGCATCAATTTCAGCAAAAAAATGACCACAACACAGCACAAATTTAGCAGCGCTTTGGAGCACAAAATAACAGTAAATCATCAGCAAAATAGCATAAATTCAGCAGCAACAAACAACATCAATTTCAGCAAAAAAAATGACCACAAAACATCAGCAACACAAATTCAGCAGTGCTTTGGAGCACAAAATAACAGTAAATCATCACCGAAACAGTAGCAAAACAGCATAAATTCAACAGCAATTCAGCAGCAACAAACAACGCCAATTTCAGCAAAAAAAAATGACCCAAAAACAGCAGCAACACAGCACAAAATAACAGTAATTGCAGCAGCCACAAACAACATTAATTTCAACACAAAATTCAACAAAAACAAAATCAAAACAGTAGCAAAAGAGTTTTGAACACTATGTATGAAAATGCATTGCTTCTAGAGTCTTTTCCTATATTTTGATTTTTTTTTTCTTCTGTAGATACAAATAACGAGCTGAAACTTAAAGAGTTTGAAAATGCTACTGAACAAGTTAGGAAAACCACATAAATAAATGATTTTGCACAACCACATTATAGATTACATTATATATTTATTTATTTATTTATTTATTTATTTGGGGCCTATTAAACAATGAAAATGGCAAACCATCAAAAATTATTTGAACATGGCAGCTTTGAACATGGCAGATTTGAACGTGGCAACTGATGCTATTTTCAAAAAATGATCTTGCACAACCACATTATAGATTACATTATATATATATTTATTTATTTTTATTTTTTATTTTTTGGCCTATTAAACAATGAAAATGGCAAACCATCAAAAATTATTTGAGCATAGCAGATTTGAACATGGCAACTGATGCTATTTTCAGAAACTGATCTTGCACAACCACATTATAGATTACATTATATATATATATATATATTTGGCCTATTAAACAATGAAAATGGCAAACCATAAAAAATTATTTGAACATGGCAGCTTATTTGGGGAAAAATGCTTTCAACATGGCAGAGAAAAATGCTTTCAACATGGCAGATTGTTTGAACATGGCAGATTATTTAGGGAAAAATTAATGAAAAAAAATATTACCTTCAGTTTGATGAAGTGCAGCTCTGGTCCGCGGGGTCACCGGGGCTTGGTTCACCGTCAATATTCGCCGCCAACTTCGATTCGCCGCTGATCGTCGTCAATGTTCGCCGTCGACTTTGCCGATCGTCGTTCACCAAAGCTTCGAAGAGGGAGGGAAAACGTGAAGTGAATGGGAGGGAAGGTGCTGCTGTGTTGAATGAAACAAATTCAAATTATTATTATTATTTTTTTCATTTTTTTTTTTTTTTTTTTTTTTTTTTTTTTTTTGTGCATCTGAGCCATAGATTTTCATATAAGCGACGTGGCCAAATCCTGGCCCTCGACCGGAGGAAGGGCCGGAGGATTTGGCTGGAAAGGATCTGAACTCGTAGTTCTGAAGGCTCCGCCTACTCGCCGGTGGGAAATTTGAAGTTTTATCAAAAAAAATATCAAAATGTCACTATAAGTTAACATATTACTCTTTTTATTTTCTTACACATTTTTATGTAAAAAAACTAAAAAGTTACTAAAGTAGTTCATTGTTAAAAATATATTTAAAATAACAATTTAGATAATTTTATTGTTATGTAGAAAAATAGTTAGGAATTCATTTTCCTATTAATTTTGTTAAATAAAAAATTCAAACAATGGAGAATTTTTAACTTTCAAAATCACATGAGATAATTTGTATTTTAAACGAATCTGAAGAGGTGTATTTGTAAATCTTGTTTATTTCAAGTAATATTTCCCACAATGTAGGTTTGATTCTATTTACACACCTCACCTTGTCTTTTTTTTCTTTTTTTTTTTTTTTTTGATCGGCAAGGAAAAAATTACATTAAAAACATGAAATTTAAAGGTACAAGAAAAAAAAACGCATTGAAAGATATTCGAAGAATAAAAACTCACTCTCCTGCTACTGCTACTCGCGTCCTTACAACCAACCCCTTAGCCTTACGATTTTATATTTTAAAAGACAATTAAAACAATAAACCAAACTCTTGAGCCCTACACCTAAAACACTGTTACACTGATAAACCCTATGCCTGACCTTGTCTTATTACCCATCATTTATAAGGTTTAAATATTGAGGTTCAAATCAAATATAAATATTTAAATATCTACCATATTTGAATATTATACTTTTTATTTGGGAGTTGATCTCCGAACAGCACAAATAATATATATTAAAGCAAAATATGGCAATGGCAAAGTTTAAAGGCCCTGTTTGGTAGGGCTTATTTCCAACTTATTTCAACTTTTAGCTTAATTTAAGCTATTTTGATGTGTTTGGTTCAGCTTAACAATACAGCTTATAGTTTTTTGTAAGTCAAAAATCAACTTATTCTTTGAGTGGGACAGGAGAAGCTTAATTTATAAGTCAAAAATCAGCTTATGTTCACAGCTATAAGCTATAAGCTATAATCACTTTCACACAACTTTACCAAACGGGGCCAAAGTATATCCCAAATACTTTTCAAGGGTTGTTGTTTTCAAGTAATATTTCCCGCAATGTATGGTAATGACAAAGTTCGAAGTATTTCTTATTATAATTGGATTCATAATAACCAAAATCTAAACAGAGAAGCAGACAAAATTTAAGATAATATAACATTTCGGAAAGGGAGCAGCTTGCCTCCAGTCCAAGATCAAATTGAACGGTACTGTTGGACTTGTGGGGGCTCACCATAGATCCCGTTTTGATAATCTGAACCGTTGAATGTATAGAACTCGTCGAGTACTATATGTTTGTAAAAAATTACGTTGATCGGATATCGATAGCTATGTGATCAAAGTAGTTTTTTGTCAACCGTTAATTTGTTCATCGTCCATTTTTTTTTATATACAAAATTGATTTGATCACATAGTTATCGATATCCGATCAACATGAGTTTTAACAAGCATATAGTACTCAATGAGTTCTACACAGTGAATGGTTCAGATTATCAAAATGGGACCCGTGGTGGGCTTCCATTGGGCCCAACAGCACCGTCGAGCCTAATCTCGAACTAGAGGCAAGCTGCTTGTAAGGACCCACATTTCATGCCATGGTCATGTTCATGTGTGTTTGCATAACCATGTTTTTGTTAAGTTGCATTCATGAATTTTGCCTTGTTTTGTACGTATATGATTTGCCTAAGTATTATATGTATGCTTTGTTCCTTCTTTGCGGTTCCCAAGCCTAAGTTATGCCAAGCCTAGGTCATGTGAAGCCTAGATCATTCCAAGCCGAGGTCACCTTAAGCCTAGAACTATCTTGGAACCACTTTGATTGACCTCTATCTTCGTCCTGGCATATTGGCCGAGATGATTATCATCTAGGCCGAGGTGTGTGTCACTAAGGCCGAGATGTGTATTATCTAGACCGAGATGTCATCCTTGAACCCAAGTGATCTTGTTCCTGGACAGGTATGACCTAGACCGAGGTGTGGCACATCTAGGCCGAGGTGTGGCACAGCTAGGCCAAGTGTCGTCCTTCCTAGCTGAGATCATTATTCCCTGACTTGCCGAAGTTTTGTCCTTAGCCGATGTCATCACTTGCCGGAGTGCCCTTGCCACCAAGCTTGTTGAATACGCTTTGCCTTACACCTGTCTTGTCAATCTATCACCTTTTGAAGAGAACCAACCCGGTAGCGCCACGTGGCCGAGCTGAGTGTTAAGTCAGCCGTTAGAGAGAGAAACCTATCATTTGTTATATTTTGTTCTAAGGAAGAGAGAGAAGCTCTAGAAGAGGGAGAAGGAGTTCTTGGAGAGAGAGTAGATTTCCAAGCTTGATTCCGAGAGATCGAACCGTTAGATTCGTGTTCTAAGGTTAGATTCTTGATCTTCTCATGTTGTTCCTTATGTTTATGTTATTGCATTGCATGATTGAATACGATTTGTAAGCCATGCATTGTTTTGAAGTTCGGTTTTAGAAAGAGGAAATAGCATTCATGTGTTCTTCAAGAAAAGTCATGTTTTGATCCGAAAGCTTATGCCAAGATTCATGTTTTCATGTTTGTTTTTGTATGATCTTCAAGTATGGGTACCCAGGTCCATGTTTTCTAACTCATGGCAAGAAATCCCAGATTTTGTAATGAATAAGTTATGATTTTTAGCATTCATGTTCTTCATGTTCTTCAACCCAGATTTCCAGACTTCACTTCCCGAAGTGTAGTCGCCGAGATCACTCTTACCTAGACCTCACGCTTAGGCCAAGCATCGTATCTCACCTTGGCCTACCTTGCATGATCACTTGCACCTTTAGTCTGTCTTGCATGAACACCTCGGCATGCAGCCGCACGCCGAAGCCTTGGTAACCACACCTCGGCCAGGTGGTGTGGGACCTCGGCTTAGACCTGGTTGGTACCCAGCATGTCTTCCTGACATGTAAAACAGTGTTTTGACTTCTAGCACGTTTTCCCGAGATCATTTGCATGCATGTAAGACTTGTTTTGAGATGTGTTTTCAGTAGATTTTGCCATGTGTTTGTAGGACTTGGACCTTTGCTTTGATTCCAACGTCCCGAGAACTATGTGACTGGTATTTTTAATAAAGTTATGTTATAAGATTTTGATAAGCTTTGCTTTGCTTGTTTTGAAACGTATTTGTTAAGCACGAATGATTACCCTTATTTTGACGTATCAAGTATAAGTTTTGTTTGATGTTAAGTATGAAAGTCCCTTGGCTGGAGGACTCTAAACTTTCGCAGCACTAAGTATAAAAGGATACGGTCCTTCCTCGGAAAGATTATGGTGTTAAAGCGGGCTACGGGCCTAAGTAACACAAGTCCCTTGTAGTGGAGGACTCTAAACTTTCGCAGTACCATGGTGTGAAAAAGGGCTACGGGCCTAAGTCACACAATACGGTGAAAAAGGGCTACAGGCCTAAGTCACACAATACGGTGAAAAAGGGCTACGGGCCTAAGTCACACAATACGGTGAAAAAGGGCTACGGGCCTAAGTCACACAAGCAAGCAAGTTTTGTAAGATGAATATTGATGAATACGGTTCATCCCATGTTTTGATACAAGTTATGCTAAGTATATGTTTTGAACAAGCTATGCTGTAAGTATGTTTTGAAGAAGCTATGACATATGTATTGTTTTGACCAAGAACCTCGGGAATCATTCATTTAAAACCTTTATTACTTGTACCATTCACTGAGTATCCAAGCTCACCCTCTCTATGTATATATGTAGATAACAAGCAATAAGTCGGCTACGCCGAGATGTGTGATTTGTATGCATGTTATGTCGGCATCTCATTTCGGATTCATGTTACGTCGGCAATGCTTATGTCGGCATTTTGTGCTTAACGTCGGCAACCTTGTATTTGCATCGGTAGTTTGGAGGATTATGTATTTTTGAACATGTCGGCTCTAGCAGCCCTTTTGTCAAGATGTAATATGTATCTTATTTTGGTTTCATATCCAAGTTGTAAAGTTATGTAAAGATGTATGCCATTTCATTTTACTTATGCACAGCTCTTATGGACCATTTGTATTTCGAATCATTGCTTCCGCACATGTAAGCCCCATATATTATACTCTGATTGTGTTTGATTTTGAAAGTTGGCCTTCGGTAACCACGGGTTACTGGCCATCACGGCACCATCCTACTAGGGGCGGGTTGGGGTCGTGACAGAATGGTATCAGAGCACAAGGTCCTTATAGTACGTTGTTCACACACTTCGAGTCCTAAAGAGCATAGGATTTCCCTTAGACTTGATGTTAGGATTGCATCATATTGCTTGCTACTTGACAAGGTGTGCATCATCTCGGCATCAGCATTTGTTACATCGGCATGATCATGTTCACTTGCATACATGTCTATTTGTTCATGCATCATCTCGGCATGATCATTTCCACTTGCATACATGTTTATTTGTTCATTTTGGTTTTAAGAGTCACACTTTGCATACTCCTAGCATCATGAGAAGGGGTGGACCTCCAGTCAGTCGGGACTATCTCGAGGACAGAATAGATAGATTAGAAAGACTGGTCGAAGGTTTGGCACACGAATTATGGCAGGTAAGACAACAGAACACTGGTACCGCATCCACTCAGACCGAGCAGACAGATGACCGACAAGCAGTACCACCTCCACCTCCTCCAATATCACAAGTGCAGCCGCAGTCAGCTTCGTATGGAGATGGCACATTGCTCAACATGCCGACGTATGCCGGAGTACCAGACAAGGCCATCCTGGCAGAAACCAATTTGAACAAGAGTCAGAACTCGGGGAAGAAGCAGAAAAAGAGACAGAACTATGAGAATCGCAAAGTACCGTTCAATGCTAAGAGAAAGGCAAACATGGGCAGTCCCAGCAACTCAGGGCAGGAAGGTAGTGCCAAGCCGACATGTACAAATTACAGGAAGCGACATTTTGGAGTTTGTCATTGGGCATCGGGGGCTTGCTTTGAATGTGGCGAGATGGGTCACCGTGTGAAGGACTGTCCGAAGGTAAAGGCTAGAAAAGATAAGAAGAAGTGAGAACCCGACGCTCGGAATTGTTTTGAGGACATGGTAAGTGAAGTTTGGGGACCAAACTTCTTTAAGGGGGGAAGGATGTAAGGACCCACATTTCATGCCATGGTCATGTTCATGTGTGTTTGCATAACCATGTTTTTGTTAAGTTGCATTCATGAATTTTGCCTTGTTTTGTACGTATATGATTTGCCTAAGTATTATACGTATGCTTTGTTCCTTCTTTGCGGTTCCCAAGCCTAAGTTATGCCAAGCCTAGGTCATGTGAAGCCTAGATCATTCCAAGCCGAGGTCACCTTAAGCCTAGAACTATCTTGGAACCACTTTGATTGACCTCCATCTTCGTCCTGGCATATTGGCCGAGATGATTATCATCTAGGCCGAGGTGTGTGTCACTAAGGCCGAGATGTGTATTATCTAGACCGAGATGTCATCCTTGAACCCAAGTGATCTTGTTCCTGGACAGGTATGACCTAGACCGAGGTGTGGCACATCTAGGCCGAGGTGTGGCACAGCTAGGCCAAGTGTCGTCCTTCCTAGCCGAGATCATTATTCCCTGACTTGCCGAAGTTTTGTCCTTAGCCGATGTCATCACTTGCCGGAGTGCCCTTGCCACCAAGCTTGTTGAATACGCTTTGCCTTACACCTGTCTTGTCAATCTATCACCTTTTGAAGAGAACCAACCCGGTAGCGCCACGTGGCCGAGCTGAGTGTTAAGTCAGCCGTTAGAGAGAGAAACCTATCATTTGTTATATTTTGTTCTAAGGAAGAGAGAGAAGCTCTAGAAGAGGGAGAAGGAGTTCTTGGAGAGAGAGTAGATTTCCAAGCTTGATTCCGAGAGATCGAACCGTTAGATTCGTGTTCTAAGGTTAGATTCTTGATCTTCTCATGTTGTTCCTTATGTTTATGTTATTGCATTGCATGATTGAATACGATTTGTAAGCCATGCATTGTTTTGAAGTTCGGTTTTAGAAAGAGGAAATAGCATTCATGTGTTCTTCAAGAAAAGTCATGTTTTGATCCGAAAGCTTATGCCAAGATTCATGTTTTCATGTTTGTTTTTGTATGATCTTCAAGTATGGGTACCCAGGTCCATGTTTTCGAACTCATGGCAAGAAATCCCAGATTTTGTAATGAATAAGTTATGATTTTTAGCATTCATGTTCTTCATGTTCATGTTCTTCATGTTCTTCAACCCAGATTTCCAGACTTCACTTCCCGAAGTGTAGTTGCCGAGATCACTCTTACCTAGACCTCACGCTTAGGCCAAGCATCGTATCTCACCTTGGCCTACCTTGCATGATCACTTGCACCTTTAGTCTGTCTTGCATGAACACCTCGGCATGCAGTCGCACGCCGAAGCCTTGGTAACCACACCTCGGCCAGGTGGTGTGGGACCTCGGCTTAGACCTGGTTGGTACCCAGCATGTCTTCCTGACATGTAAAACAGTGTTTTGACTTCTAGCACGTTTTCCCGAGATCATTTGCATGCATGTAAGACTTGTTTTGAGATGTGTTTTCAGTAGATTTTGCCATGTGTTTGTAGGACTTGGACCTTTGCTTTGATTCCGACGTCCTGAGAACTATGTGAGTGGTATTTTTAATAAAGTTATGTTATAAGATTTTGATAAGCTTTGCTTTGCTTGTTTTGAAACGTATTTGTTAAGCACGAATGATTACCCTTATTTTGACGTATCAAGTATAAGTTTTGTTTGATGTTAAGTATGAAAGTCCCTTGGCTGGAGGACTCTAAACTTTCGCAGCACTAAGTATAAAAGGATACGGTCCTTCCTCGGAAAGATTATGGTGTTAAAGCGGGCTACGGGCCTAAGTAACACAAGTCCCTTGTACTGGAGGACTCTAAACTTTCGCAGTACCATGGTGTGAAAAAGGGCTACGGGCCTAAGTCACACAATACGGTGAAAAAGGGCTACAGGCCTAAGTCACACAATACGGTGAAAAAGGGCTACGAGCCTAAGTCACACAATACGGTGAAAAAGGGCTACGGGCCTAAGTCACACAATACGGTGAAAAAGGGCTACGGGCCTAAGTCACACAAGCAAGCAAGTTTTGTAAGATCAAGATTGATGAATACGGTTCATCCCATGTTTTGATACAAGTTATGCTAAGTATATGTTTTGAACAAGCTATGCTGTAAGTATGTTTTGAAGAAGCTATGACATATGTATTGTTTTGACCAAGAACCTCGGGAATCATTCATTTAAAACCTTTATTACTTGTACCATTCACTGAGTATCCAAGCTCACCCTCTCTATGTATATATGTAGGTAACAAGCAAGAAGTCGGCTACGCCGAGATGTGTGATTTGTATGCATGTTATGTCGGCATCTCATTTCGGATTCATGTTACGTCGGCAATGCTTATGTCGGCATTTTGTGCTTAACGTCGGCAACCTTGTATTTGCATCGGTAGTTTGGAGGATTATGTATTTTTGAACATGTCGGCTCTAGCAGCCCTTTTGTCAAGATGTAATATGTATCTTATTTTGGTTTCATATCCAAGTTGTAAAGTTATGTAAAGATGTATGCCATTTCATTTTACTTATGCACAGCTCTTATGGACCATTTGTATTTCGAATCATTGCTTCCGCACATGTAAGCCCCATATATTATACTCTGATTGTGTTTGATTTTGAAAGTTGGCCTTCGGTAACCACGGGTTACTGGCCATCACGGCACCATCCTACTAGGGGCGGGTTGGGGTCGTGACAGAATGGTATCAGAGCACAAGGTCCTTATAGTACGTTGTTCACACACTTCGAGTCCTAAAGAGCATAGGATTTCCCTTAGACTTGATGTTAGGATTCCATCATATTGCTTGCTACTTGACAAGGTGTGCATCATCTCGGCATCAGCATTTGTTACATCGGCATGATCATGTTCACTTGCATACATGTCTATTTGTTCATGCATCATCTCGGCATGATCATTTCCACTTGCATACATGTTTATTTGTTCATTTTGGTTTTAAGAGTCACACTTTGCATACTCCTAGCATCATGAGAAGGGGTGGACCTCCAGTCAGTCGGGACTATCTCGAGGACAGAATAGATAGATTAGAAAGACTGGTCGAAGGTTTGGCACACGAATTATGGCAGGTAAGACAGCAGAACACTGGTACCGCATCCACTCAGACCGAGCAGACAGATGACCGACAAGCAGTACCACCTCCACCTCCTCCAATATCACAAGTGCAGCCGCAGTCAGCTTCGTATGGAGATGGCACATTGCTCAACATGCCGACGTATGCCGGAGTACCAGACAAGGCCATCCTGGCAGAAACCAATTTGAACAAGAGTCAGAACTCGGGGAAGAAGCAGAAAAAGAGACAGAACTATGAGAATCGCAAAGTACCGTTCAATGCTAAGAGAAAGGCAAACATGGGCAGTCCCAGCAACTCAGGGCAGGAAGGTAGTGCCAAGCCGACATGTACAAATTACAGGAAGCGACATTTTGGAGTTTGTCATTGGGCATCGGGGGCTTGCTTTGAATGTGGCGAGATGGGTCACCGTGTGAAGGACTGTCCGAAGGTAAAGGCTAGAAAAGATAAGAAGAAGTGAGAACCCGACGCTCGGAATTGTTTTGAGGACATGGTAAGTGAAGTTTGGGGACCAAACTTCTTTAAGTGGGGAAGGATGTAAGGACCCACATTTCATGCCATGGTCATGTTCATGTGTGTTTGCATAACCATGTTTTTGTTAAGTTGCATTCATGAATTTTGCCTTGTTTTGTACGTATATGATTTGCCTAAGTATTATACGTATGCTTTGTTCCTTCTTTGCGGTTCCCAAGCCTAAGTTATGCCAAGCCTAGGTCATGTGAAGCCTAGATCATTCCAAGCCGAGGTCACCTTAAGCCTAGAACTATCTTGGAACCACTTTGATTGACCTCCATCTTCGTCCTGGCATATTGGCCGAGATGATTATCATCTAGGCCGAGGTGTGTGTCACTAAGGCCGAGATGTGTATTATCTAGACCGAGATGTCATCCTTGAACCCAAGTGATCTTGTTCCTGGACAGGTATGACCTAGACCGAGGTGTGGCACATCTAGGCCGAGGTGTGGCACAGCTAGGCCAAGTGTCGTCCTTCCTAGCCGAGATCATTATTCCCTGACTTGCCGAAGTTTTGTCCTTAGCCGATGTCATCACTTGCCGGAGTGCCCTTGCCACCAAGCTTGTTGAATACGCTTTGCCTTACACCTGTCTTGTCAATCTATCACCTTTTGAAGAGAACCAACCCGGTAGCGCCACGTGGCCGAGCTGAGTGTTAAGTCAGCCGTTAGAGAGAGAAACCTATCATTTGTTATATTTTGTTCTAAGGAAGAGAGAGAAGCTCTAGAAGAGGGAGAAGGAGTTCTTGGAGAGAGAGTAGATTTCCAAGCTTGATTCCTAGAGATCGAACCGTTAGATTCGTGTTCTAAGGTTAGATTCTTGATCTTCTCATGTTGTTCCTTATGTTTATGTTATTGCATTGCATGATTGAATACGATTTGTAAGCCATGCATTGTTTTGAAGTTCGGTTTTAGAAAGAGGAAATAGCATTCATGTGTTCTTCAAGAAAAGTCATGTTTTGATCCGAAAGCTTATGCCAAGATTCATGTTTTCATGTTTGTTTTTGTATGATCTTCAAGTATGGGTACCCAGGTCCATGTTTTCGAACTCATGGCATGAAATCCCAGATTTTGTAATGAATAAGTTATGATTTTTAGCATTCATGTTCTTCATGTTCATGTTCATGTTCATGTTCTTCATGTTCTTCATGTTCTTCAACCCAGATTTCCAGACTTCACTTCCCGAAGTGTAGTCGCCGAGATCACTCTTACCTAGACCTCACGCTTAGGCCAAGCATCGTATCTCACCTTGGCCTACCTTGCATGATCACTTGCACCTTTAGTCTGTCTTGCATGAACACCTCGGCATGCAGTCGCACGCCGAAGCCTTGGTAACCACACCTCGGCCAGGTGGTGTGGGACCTCGGCTTAGACCTGGTTGGTACCCAGCATGTCTTCCTGACATGTAAAACAGTGTTTTGACTTCTAGCACGTTTTCCCGAGATCATTTGCATGCATGTAAGACTTGTTTTGAGATGTGTTTTCAGTAGATTTTGCCATGTGTTTGTAGGACTTGGACCTTTGCTTTGATTCCGACGTCCTGAGAACTATGTGAGTGGTATTTTTAATAAAGTTATGTTATAAGATTTTGATAAGCTTTGCTTTGCTTGTTTTGAAACGTATTTGTTAAGCATGAATGATTACCCTTATTTTGACGTATCAAGTATAAGTTTTGTTTGATGTTAAGTATGAAAGTCCCTTGGCTGGAGGACTCTAAACTTTCGCAGCACTAAGTATAAAAGGATACGGTCCTTCCTCGGAAAGATTATGGTGTTAAAGCGGGCTACGGGCCTAAGTAACACAAGTCCCTTGTACTGGAGGACTCTAAACTTTCGCAGTACCATGGTGTGAAAAAGGGCTACGGGCCTAAGTCACACAATACGGTGAAAAAGGGCTACAGGCCTAAGTCACACAATACGGTGAAAAGGGCTACGGGCCTAAGTCACACAATACGGTGAAAAAGGGCTAAGGGCCTAAGTCACACAATACGGTGAAAAAGGGCTACGGGCCTAAGTCACACAAGCAAGCAAGTTTTGTAAGATCAAGATTGATGAATACGGTTCATCCCATGTTTTGATACAAGTTATGCTAAGTATATGTTTTGAACAAGCTATGCTATAAGTATGTTTTGAAGAAGCTATGACATATGTATTGTTTTGACCAAGAACCTCGGGAATCATTCATTTAAAACCTTTATTACTTGTACCATTCACTGAGTATCCACGCTCACCCTCTCTATGTATATATGTAGGTAACAAGCAAGAAGTCGGCTACGCCGAGATGTGTGATTTGTATGCATGTTATGTCGGCATCTCATTTCGGATTCATGTTACGTCGGCAATGCTTATGTCGGCATTTTGTGCTTAACGTCGGCAACCTTGTATTTGCATCGGTAGTTTGGAGGATTATGTATTTTTGAACATGTCGGCTCTAGCAGCCCTTTTGTCAAGATGTAATATGTATCTTATTTTGGTTTCATATCCAAGTTGTAAAGTTATGTAAAGATGTATGCCATTTCATTTTACTTATGCACAGATCTTATGGACCATTTGTATTTCGAATCATTGCTTCCGCACATGTAAGCCCCATATATTATACTCTCATTGTGTTTGATTTTGAAAGTTGGCCTTTGGTAACCACGGGTTACTGGCCATCACGGCACCATCCTACTAGGGGCGGGTTGGGGTCGTGACAGAATGGTATCAGAGCACAAGGTCCTTATAGTACGTTGTTCACACACTTCGAGTCCTAAAGAGCATAGGATTTCCCTTAGACTTGATGTTAGGATTGCATCATATTGCTTGCTACTTGACAAGGTGTGCATCATCTCGGCATCAGCATTTGTTACATCGGCATGATCATGTTCACTTGCATACATGTCTATTTGTTCATGCATCATCTCGGCATGATCATTTCCACTTGCATACATGTTTATTTGTTCATTTTGGTTTTAAGAGTCACACTTTGCATACTCCTAGCATCATGAGAAGGGGTGGACCTCCAATCAGTCAGGACTATCTCGAGGACAGAATAGATAGATTAGAAAGACTGGTCGAAGGTTTGGCACACGAATTATGGCAGGTAAGACAGCAGAACACTGGTACCGCATCCACTCAGACCGAGCAGACAGATGACCGACAAGCAGTACCACCTCCACCTCCTCCAATATCACAAGTGCAGCCGCAGTCAGCTTCGTATGGAGATGGCACATTGCTCAACATGCCGACGTATGCCGGAGTACCAGACAAGGCCATCCTGGCAGAAACCAATTTGAACAAGAGTCAGAACTCGGGGAAGAAGCAGAAAAAGAGACAGAACTATGAGAATCGCAAAGTACCGTTCAATGCTAAGAGAAAGGCAAACATGGGCAGTCCCAGCAACTCAGGGCAGGAAGGTAGTGCTAAGCCGACATGTACAAATTACAGGAAGCGACATTTTTGAGTTTGTCATTGGGCATCGGGGGCTTGCTTTGAATGTGGCGAAATGGGTCACCGTGTGAAGGACTGTCCGAAGGTAAAGGCTAGAAAAGATAAGAAGAAGTGAGAACCCGACGCTCGGAATTGTTTTGAGGACATGGTAAGTGAAGTTTGGGGACCAAACTTCTTTAAGGGGGGAAGGATGTAAGGACCCACATTTCATGCCATGGTCATGTTCATGTGTGTTTGCATAACCATGTTTTTGTTAAGTTGCATTCATGAATTTTGCCTTGTTTTGTACGTATATGATTTGCCTAAGTATTATATGTATGCTTTGTTCCTTCTTTGCGGTTCCCAAGCCTAAGTTATGCCAAGCCTAGGTCATGTGAAGCCTGGATCATTGCAAGCTGAGATCACCTTAAGCCTAGAACTATCTTGGAACCACTTTGATTGACCTCCATCTTCGTCCTGGCATATTGGCCGAGATGATTATCATCTAGGCCGAGGTGTGTGTCACTAAGGCCGAGATGTGTATTATCTAGACCGAGATGTCATCCTTGAACCCAAGTGATCTTGTTCCTGGACAGGTATGACCTAGACCGAGGTGTGGCACATCTAGGCCGAGGTGTGGCACATCTAGGCCGAGGTGTGGCACAGCTAGGCCAAGTGTCGTCCTTCCTAGCCGAGATCATTATTCCCTGACTTGCCGAAGTTTTGTCCTTAGCCGATGTCATCACTTGCCGGAGTGCCTTTGCCACCAAGCTTGTTGAATACGCTTTGCCTTACAACTGTCTTGTCAATCTATCACCTTTTGAAGAGAACCAACCCGGTAGCGCCACGTGGCCGAGCTGAGTGTTAAGTCAGCCGTTAGAGAGAGTAACCTATCATTTGTTATGTTTTGTTCTAAGGAAGAGAGAGAAGCTCTAGAAGAGGGAGAAGGAGTTCTTGGAGACAGAGTAGATTTCCAAGCTTGATTCCTAGAGATCGAACCGTTAGATTCGTGTTCTAAAGTTAGATTCTTGATCTTCTCATGTTGTTCCTTATGTTTATGTTATTGCATTGCATGATTGAATACGATTTGTAAGCCATGCATTGTTTTGAAGTTCGGTTTTAGAAATAGGAAATAGCATTCATGTGTTCTTCAAGAAAAGTCATGTTTTGATCCGAAAGCTTATGCCAAGATTCATGTTTTCATGTTTGTTTTTGTATGATCTTCAAGTATGGGTACCCAGGTCCATGTTTTCGAACTCATGGCATGAAATCCCAGATTTTGTAATGAATAAGTTATGATTTTTAGCATTCATGTTCTTCATGTTCATGTTCTTCATGTTCTTCAACCCAGATTTCCAGACTTCACTTCCCGAAGTGTAGTCGCCGAGATCACTCTTACCTAGACCTCACGCTTAGGCCAAGCATCGTATCTCACCTTGGCCTACCTTGCATGATCACTTGCACCTTTAGTCTGTCTTGCATGAACACCTCGGCATGCAGCCGCACGCCGAAGCCTTGGTAACCACACCTCGGCCAGGTGGTGTGGGACCTCGGCTTAGACCTGGTTGGTACCCAGCATGTCTTCCTGACATGTAAAACAGTGTTTTGACTTCTAGCACGTTTTCCCGAGATCATTTGCATGCATGTAAGACTTGTTTTGAGATGTGTTTTCAGTAGATTTTGCCATGTGTTTGTAGGACTTGGACCTTTGCTTTGATTCCGACGTCCCGAGAACTCTGTGAGTGGTATTTTTAATAAAGTTATGTTATAAGATTTTGATAAGCTTTGCTTTGCTTGTTTTGAAACGTATTTGTTAAGCATGAATGATTACCCTTATTTTGACGTATCAAGTATAAGTTTTGTTTGATGTTAAGTATGAAAGTCCCTTGGCTAGAGGACTCTAAACTTTCGCAGCACTAAGTATAAAAAGATACGGTCCTTCCTCGGAAAGATTATGGTGTTAAAGCGGGCTACGGGCCTAAGTAACACAAGTCCCTTGTACTGGATGACTCTAAACTTTCACAGTACCATGGTGTGAAAAAGGGCTACGGGCCTAAGTCACACAATATGGTGAAAAGGGCTACGGGCCTAAGTCACACAATACGGTGAAAAAGGGCTACGGGCCTAAGTCACACAATACGGTGAAAAAGGGCTACGAGCCTAAGTCACACAAGCAAGCAAGTTTTGTAACATCAAGATTGATGAATACGGTTCATCCCATGTTTTGATACAAGTTATGCTAAGTATATGTTTTGAACAAGCTATGCTATAAGTATGTTTTGAAGAAGCTATGACATATGTATTGTTTTGACCAAGAACCTCGGGAATCATTCATTTAAAACCTTTATTACTTGTACCATTCACTGAGTATCGAAGCTCACCCTCTCTATGTATATATGTAGGTAACAAGCAAGAAGTCGGCTACGCCGAGATGTGTGATTTGTATGCATGTTATGTCGGCATCTCATTTCGGATTCATGTTACGTCGGCAATGCTTATGTCGGCATTTTGTGCTTAACGTCGGCAACCTTGTATTTGCATCGGTAGTTTGGAGGATTATGTATTTTTGAACATGTCGGCTCTAGCAGCCCTTTTGTCAAGATGTAAGATGTATCTTATTTTGGTTTCATATCCAAGTTGTAAAGTTATGTAAAGATGTATGCCATTTCATTTTACTTATGCACAGCTCTTATGGACCATTTGTATTTTGAATCATTGCTTCCGCACATGTAAGCCCCATATATTATACTCTGATTGTGTTTGATTTTGAAAGTTGGCCTTCGGTAACCACGGGTTACTGGCCATCACGGCACCATCCTACTAGGGGCGGGTTGGGGTCGTGACACTGCTCCCTTTGGATTAATGTAAAATCACTTACCAAAAATTCTTGTTTAGTTTACATTGATTTTCTCAAAATTGATTCTTTTTTTGAATAATTTTTTTAAATATTTTAATAATTTTTTATTTTTTAAATGCACCTATTCTAGATACACTTAAAAAATATAATATTCGTAAAAAAAAATTAAAAAATTCACTGAATATAAAAAAAATACGAAAACACAGTACATTTTCATATTATTGTGTATTTATTAATTTTCTTAAATATTTTTCAAAAATATACATTTTTTTAGGTGCATCTACAAAAGTAAAAAATTTCTTAAAATATTAAAAAAAAATAATAATAATTTTTAAAAAATAATCAAAACCAAACAAGTTTGGGTCCTACTGCTTCATAGCTGCTGCATTATTTTATTTTATTTTTTGAAAATTTAAGGTGATCATAATTGAACAATATTGCTTTGCTTAAAACAATATTTACCCCCAAATGGTGTCCACTAGTAATAACAAATTGCTTCTGGAATGCGGTGAAGCTCATATTATGCAAATCTACCAACAGACAAAAATCTATTTCTGCAGAAAATTATAACGCAAAATAAGCTTTGACAAATGGCTTTGCCAAAAATAAATTAAGGGTTCATTTGAAAATTAAGTCTTTTTAGTATTTTTGTTTTAATTTTTATTAAAAGATGTAAAAAAAATAAAGAAAATAAATTGATTTTTATAGTGATTTTTCAACTCAAATATTATCTTCCAAAACGAGACCTAAGAAACATGATTGTAAGCATAAAGGAATAATGGTGTAAATAATTGACTTAGCCTTATTGCTTGGTTTTCTTAAAAACAAGCGAGACAAATTTTAAAACTCCCAAACTCGATTTTTATCGTGCATCTTAAAAATATTCCAAAGCGGCCACTCCCACTACAGAGTCAAGATCCCCTCTTTGTACTTTTTCCTTATATTTCTTATTTCCAGGACCTTTGGGCTCATTTTTAGGCCCAATTTTGATAATCCGAACCGTTCATGTTTTAAGATTTATTCAGTATATCATACTTGTAAAAAATCAAGTTGATCGGATATCAAAAAGCATGTGTTCGGAAAATTATTTATTAAATTTTTTAAAAAAATAGTTTTTAGTTCGATTTTTCCGAACGCATGCTTTCTGATATCCGATCAACTTGATTTTTTACAAGTATGATATACTAAACAAATCTTAAAATATAAACAATTCAAATTATCAAAATTGAACATAAAAGTGAGTCCAATAACTCTACAAATAAAAAATAATACGAGGAAGGAATCCTAATTCCCCACGACATGCTACTACCTCCGCCCACTGTCAATTGCCCCAACGCGGGTCTCCGCGAACGTCCACATCTGTTTTCATCAATTTCGTCAGCTCATTAAACATGTTATTATTATTATTATTATTATATATTTTGAATATATTTGTGCATATCAAACAAGTTTTTTGTTTTTATTTTTTATTTTTAAAAATACTTCTTGTTTTACGTTTACAAAAAATAAAAAAACTAATAATGTAATCAAATACTAACCTAAAAGTGTTGCCATAAAAGCTATAAAGGGTGGATCCTCGTAAACACTAAGGGTGTGTTTGATTGGACGGACTGGATAAGGGAGGATTAGAATCCATCAGACTTGAGTCCTGGGACTGTGAATCCCCCGGACTATTTGGTTGGATTAGATATGTATCTTGTGATTGTTTTTTTATGGGATTAGATGTCTGAATTATTTTTAGTGAATCCAACGTTTGGTTAGACGGACTGGATAGGATAAATGAATAAAGGACTATTTTACCTTTTTTCAATTATTTACTAAGTAATAGTAATATTAAACATATCTTTAATATTTTAATTATTTTTAGCTCGATTAAATAAAAATTTATTTTATTTTATTTTTTACACAATTAAATAAATTTATTTTTTTAAATTAAATAAATAAAATATCAATAAAAATATATGTTATTTTTTTAATTAAAATTTTAAATAAATTTGTTTTTAAAAATAATAATAATTAAACAATGAAATTAAATAAAACATCTATTAACATTTAAATAATGAAATTAAATAAAATATAAACAAAATTTTAAAATAAAACATCAATAAAATAACAATATTAAATCTGTCTTTAAATGTAATCTTTATTTATAATTGATTAGTGGACCACAATTAATTATTTAATTTTTTCAATGTTTTTTTTTTTAGCACCATTTTTTTTTTCAATGTTTGAAACATATATTTTTCCAATATTTATATCCAACACTTCATGGTCTTATTGACACAATAGCAGCACTCCATAAATGATCTGTGCCACAATTACAGAGGGCAAAATGGTCATCTCACCCCTCTAATCCAAACAGTAAATAGTCCTACCAATATTATCCCACACCCCCCCCCTCCCGGGGACAGTGGAATCCCCTATATGGGGGATAAAGAGTCCGGCCGGACATGGAGTCCAGCGGACTAAAAAAAAATCAAACGGCGGATAAGGAATACTATTTGGATTACAATCCAAATAGTAGATAGTCCCCTCCTAATCCGGCGAATCAAACACGCCCTAAACACTAACAACTAAAGATATTTTTGATATTTCACAATTTTGCCATATTACTCTAATATGTATTTATAGTTGGACTGTCACATTTCTCAATCATGTATTGTAATTCTTTCAAATCATAGTGAAATCGCAACGATGATAGACATAACTTTATTTTGGAATAAACAACATAAATCTTTGTATTTTTTATGTTTGATTTATATAATCATTTCACTTATATTTGTATTTCGTGTCTTTTTAAACCTAGTTAAAGTGTATCAATTCTTTCATCTTCTTTTTTGGCTGGAAAAAAGTGTCAATTCTTAATATTGTGTTGCATGATGACTTGACATATCACTGTCAAATTACGTGTTGTACAAGGTTTAATTATCAAAACAGAAATGATACGTCTTTTTAATTTTGAAATTCTAAACAGAGCTTTAATGACTTGGCAATGAAAAAAATAATAATAAAATACAAGACACAAGCATCACATCATTGTGGGACCCACACACAATTAGAGCTCTCTAGAGCTCCATAATTAAAGCTCCCAATCTTTTTTTATTATCAAAATATATATATATATTAAACAAAACGTTCTAAAAAGATATTTTTTATCTAAACAAATAGAACATTAATGTCATGCTTATAATAGACTATTCAACATTCATACCCCATAGTTGAAGGTTCCAAGTCTTGGGTCATCGCTTAAGAAAAATCTACCTAAGGAACAAATTTAGGGAATTTTGTTGGCGAAAAGGAAAGGATCAACATTTAGAGGACTTCAATTTTTCTACTATTTCTACCTATATTTTATATTTGAAATGAATCTAATGACAAATATAGAACTAGAGTCATTAAACAAGTTGAATAACAATTTATGTAAATTTAATTTAAAATTTGAATAAATTTTAAAATGTATTGATTGAAAAAAGATATGCCTCATATATTAATTGACTGAAATCAGATTTTGTTGTAAATTTAAATTTTAAAACAATAAATTTTATCAATATATTATAAATTTAATTTTATATACTTTGAAAATGAATATATACTTTGAAAATGAAAATGAATCATATATATACTTTGAAAATGAAAATGAAAATGAAAATGTCATGTATATACTTTGAAAAGGAATCATATATTATAAATTTAATTTTACTATAATATGTATCATACTTCCAATAAATTCTATCAAATACATTTTTAATAACTAAATTGACAGCCCAATGGTTAAGCAAGTGAACTTTTGAGTGACTAACAAAATTGAACATTTTTGAATTCAACTCTCCTATAATTTGCAAGTACAAGTAAATATTCCAAAATATATTTTGCAGAAGTTTGTCTAGAAAAATCTAACTTAAAAATGTTTCACATAATTTTTAGAAAAAACAAAAAACAAAAAAAAAAGGAAGAAGAAGAAGAAGTCTAATGAGTAGTGCTAAAGGTTGTGCTGATGACTGTTGATACTATTGTGTTTGTCCCGGAGAATTAGATCAGAAGATTGAATTATGTATTCTGATTAATTTTAAATCTTATATTTAAATACAAAAGTGAACTTATGGATTAAATTCTTTTGGAATATATCAGGAAAAGGGGATCCAGATTGGGAAATTAAAATATCAAATGTCTTCAAATTGTAAACATTATAGTATGTAATTTATGTCTATTTATTCTAAACAAACATAAGATATGAGAAGATTGAAAATATGCACCCTACCATATAAAATGTGTAACCTTTCTATAAAAATTTACAACGTCAATCACAGAATGCGTAATCATGCCACAAATTGGCATAACAAAAAAATGTCGTAACCATTTTGTTACATCAATTTGTGGCGATGTTACATGTGGGGACATATTTTTTGAGTAGTCCATATGGCCGAGGTTGTTAGCCGAGGTGCCACGTGGGCAGACCATGGTACCGAAACATGGTGTGGTAATATCGGAATCCAAGATATTGAATAGAGGACTAGAGTCCTAAAAGACATCAAACTATCTATTTGGACAGAGATAGGACTCTTGAGGTAGTTCATCTTAATCTAAATAGTGTGAAGTTGTGATAGATGTTATCCTTGTAAAAGATAGAGTCCAATGGAGTGAGACTTCTAGGGGAAGTTGGACACTAACCATTATAAGCGTGAGGCACTCCGTGCGTCTAAGGTATGCTTTTATTTGTGATGGTTTTACTTGTGAGTTTAAGTACTGTTTTGATATCTATGAGAGATAAGATTTACTGACTTGATCGTCGGAGTGCCCCCAGGTGGACGAACCACCGTGGGGATTCTCATATTCTTATTATAGGTTGTTGGGCTTAATCTATTCTGTCGGTGCTCTCCAGCTGAGTTTCCCTTTTTGGTTGTGTGGTTGGAAATCAACACCCACAATTTGGCACCGTCTGTGGGAACTTAGTAAGGATAGATGGCCAACAACGGACAAGAAGCGAGGATTGGGGACGACATCCATAGTGAGGAGGAGGAGCATGTAAATCCTAACACTGAAGGAAGGGACCATAATGAAAAAGTGCAAGAAGTGAATCCTAAGGCGAATAATGTCGCCAAAGGCTGGGAAGGGAACAAGAAGGGTAGCCGAGATGAGTATTACCACGAAAGCAACCTTCAGGTATGGAGGGACAGACGCCGGAGAAAAGACGAGGAAATTGAAAGACATGGAAAATAAGTTGACAGATCTATAGACAATGGTCAACCTCATGATGCAGAATAATGTGATGCAGTCGACATCCCCATTACAGGACATGTTGGCACCAGCAACCAATACTGGTACCCAGAAGACAAGATCTAGGCCTAGATGATTAGGTCCGAGAAGAGAAGAGTTCAGCTTCAGTGAGCAGATCCCAAATTCCAAAAGACAAGATCTCGGCCTAGATGATTAGGTCCGAGAAGAGAAAAGCTCAGCCTCAGTGAGCAGATCCTAGATTCCAGAAGACAAGATCTCAGCCTAGATGATTAGGTCTGAGAAGAAAAGAGCTCAGCCTAAGTGAGCAGATCCTAGATTCCAGAAGACAAAATCTCGGCCTAGATGATTAGGTCCGACACGAAAAGAGCTCAGCCTGAGTGAGCAGATCCTAGATTCCAGAAGACAAGATCTCAGCATAGATGATTAGGTTCGAAAAGATGAGAGCTCAGCCTGAGTGAGCAGATCCTAGATTCCAGAAGACAAGATCTCGACCTAGATGATTAGGTCCGAGAAGACAAAAGTTCAACTGAAATGAGCAGATCCTAGATCCTGAAAGACAAGATCTGGGCCTAGATGATTAGGTCCGAGGAGACAAGTGTTCAGCCTAAACGAACAAATCCCAGATTCCAGAAGACAAAATCTCGGCCTAGATGATTAGGTCCGATAAGAGAAGAGCTCAGCCTGAGTGAGCAAATCCCAGATTCTAGAAGACAAGATCTCGACTTGGATGATTAGGTCCAAGAAGACGAGAGCTCAGCCTGAGTGAGCAAATCCTAGATTCCAAAAGACAAGATCTCGACCTAGATGATTAGGTCCGTGAAGACAAAAGCTCAACTTAAGTGAGCAGATCTCAGATCCCGAAAGACAAAATCTCGGCCTAGATGATTAGGTCCAATGAGACAAGAGTTCAGCCTAAATGAACAGATCCCAGATCCCGGAAGACAAGATCTCAGCCTAGATGATTAGGTCCAAGAAGACAAGAGCTCAGTCTAAGTGAGCAGATCCCAGATCCTAGAAAACAAGATCTCAGCCTAGATGATTAGGTCTGAGAAGACAAGAGCTCAACTTAAGTGAGCAAATCATAGATCTCGGAAGACAAGATCTCAACCTAGATAATTAGGTCTGAAAATACAAGAGCTCAACCTGAGTGAGTAGATCCCAGATCTAGAAGACAGGATCTCGGCCTAGATGATTAGGTCCGAAAAGACAAGAGTTCAGCTTAAATGAACAGATCCCAGATCCTGGAAGAGAACATCTCGGCCTAGATGATTAGGTCCGAGAAGACAAGAGCTTAGCCTAAGTGAGCAGATCCCAAATCTCAGAAGACAAGATCTTAAGCTAGATAAGTAGGTCCTATAAAAGAAAAGCTCAATCTAAATGAGCAAATCCCAGATCCCAGAAGACAAAGAGAGAGCACACAAGATCAGACTGAATTCGGCCAGGTTCTGCCTGTCAGCAGATGGCCATCTATACAGAAGGACTTTTACTAGACCTTTATTGCGATGTGTACATCCTTCCCAGGTTGAAAACTTTTTATATGAGATCCACGAAGGAGTATGTGGAAGCCATGCAGGGGGCAGATCCCTTGCCCACAGAGCTATATCACAGGAATTTTGGTGGCCCTACATGCAAAAGGATACCGAAGCCTATGTAAAGAAGCGTGAAAATGTTGTTGGAATCCATGATTATGTGATAAGACTAAATAGTCTTATGACGATGTTCCCATGCTGAACATAACGAATAACTTAGACTTACCATATGGTAGAGTTGAACTAAGTTTGTGATGTTTCCGATTGAAACATGACGAATAATTTAGACTTGCCATATGGTAGAGTTGAATTACACCTGCCATATGGTAAAATTGAACTGAGTTTGCGATATTTCCGATTGAAACATGACGAATAAACTTAGACTTGTCATATGGTAGAGTTGAATTACACTTGCCATATGGTAGAGTTGAACTAAGTTTGCAATGTTTCTGATTGAAACATGACAAATAACTTCGACTTGCCATATGGTAAAGTTGAATTACACTTGTCATATGGTAAAGTTGAACTAAGTTTGTGATGTTTCCGATTGAAACATGATGAATAACTTAGACTTGCCATATGGTAGTGTTGAATTACACTTGCCATATGGTAGAGTTAAACTAAGTTTGCGATGTTTTCGATTGAAACATGACGAATAAACTTAGACTTGCCATATGGTAGAGTTGAACTAAGTTTGCGATGTTTCCAATTGAAACATGACAACTAACTTAGACTTTCCATGATGGTAAAGTTGAACTAAGTTCACAATGTTTCGACAAGAAACATGACAAATGACTTAGGCTTGCCATATTGGTAGAGTTGAACGAAGTCTGCGATGTTTCGGCATGAAACATGACGACTAACTTAGACTTTCCGTGATGGTAGAGTTGAACTAAGTCTGGGATGTTTTAGCATGAAACAAGGCGAAACTGACCATGACTTGGTCAGTCTGAAAAGAAAGTCGAGGAGTATGGTACTCTCAGTGCACTAAGGTTAAGCCTTAAGTGCTTCATTTGGGCGAGCCAAACATGATGACCTCGGCCAAAGAATGTCTAAGAGAGACTTAGGCAATGACTATGTGATGCGTCCTTAATGTGAACATAAGAGGTACTTAGGTTCACATTAGGGGGTAAGAAGTGGGAATGAGCATAACACTTATGAAATTTTTTGAAAAAATTTGCAAATTAATGTTATCCGAGATCATTAACAAGTGATACTATCCAAGATGATAGTGCTGTACAGTACCTGAAGTGTAATTATTCGAAATACCCAACCAGGTTGTTAGACTTGGAAGGGTGAAGTCTTGCCAGAAGACAACAAGTATAAGTGAAGAAATAACACTTGTAAAAAGTTGATGAAAAAATGCTATAAGTGTAATTCGGCCGAGATAACTAACAAGAGTTGTCATCCGAGATTTGGATGTATTTGAGGTCCTGGAATCCGAGGTGAGGAACCAAGTTGTCAGACTTGGGAAGTTAAGAAAAATTCTAAGTATAAAAAAATATACAAGACAGAGAAAATATAGAAAGCATACATAAAAGCAATATTCAACACATAGAACAAAAGAGAAGACTTGCATTGAAAATAGACAGCTTGTTCAAGTACATAAACAGGCACATCGGCTCGACAAAACAGATGCTGTTCAAAACAGAGAAGAAAATACAACTACAAAGAAAAAAGTACAATGGAAAGAAAAATTCCTAAGTTCTAGGATCTTATGCATTGATCTCAGATTGTTCAACCTCGGCTGTTGGCATTGTTTCGGTCTCTGCAGACAGTTGGACAGACTTCTTAGCCGCGATTTTGGGTTCGATTTCCAGAAGAGGCTAGTCCAGGCTCTTTGTAGCGGCAGTGATCTCGATTTCAAAAGTGTTGGCCTTCTTTGGTGAGGTGCTCTTGGAGACCTCATCTCTATCCTTCTTAATCAAGTCGAGGACTTGATCATTTAGAGTAGGGGACTTGGCCCCAACAGCAGCTTTAGATTCTCTCTTTGCAACCTCAGCCTTGGCCTTTTTCTTGTCTTCGGTCTCCTCGTTGTTGGCCTCTTCTGCTTCTACGGCCTCATTCTCAAATTGATTAAGAGAGGGAGGGAAAGGGACATTGAGTTAACCGATGTCACGGAGGGGTGTGTCCTCGGGGACAGACAGCTTTTTGAGGGCTACCATCCAGCCGAGATAGTAGCCTTTGTTGTAGGCCATGTTAACTTGTTTTCGCACATCGGCCTACCCCTCAGAGTAGGCATTGGTGTCTGCTCCTTGCTGGTTAGTGCCTCTACTAGTTTCTTCTCAACTTTGACAGCTTTCTTTTTAACAGCATTGGCAATGGCCTCGGCTTTGGCAGCAGTAACTTGGTCCTCTTGCTTCATGTGCTTCTCTTTCAAGATATTGAGTTGTTGGAGGCATGAGCATGTTGGATTGACTATAAGGAGATGGAGTGAATTGCACAGTTATGACATCAGGGATGTCAGCAAAGAAGGTCTTCTACGATAAGTGGTCGGCGAGACATGTTGTCATTGGTTACGGCGATGGTTACTCGTTAGCATGCAGCAGATATGGCGATTGGAGGTTTGTGAAGGTCGTAGGCTAGGAGCTTAGGACCTTGGTGTTTCTTGCTCCTAGTCCTGGTAGCAGGATTGTCGCTATGTCGGTGTTTGCACTAGCATTGAGATGGTGGGTTGATGCGTGGAGCAGCTGATGAATTACTTGGTTGCTAGTTTGGTTCAACTGGTGGAGTTTGAACCTTGGGCACGAATGGAGTATTCACAGTAATGAATGCTTGAAGAATAGCGATGATGGTTTGCAGAGGCCAAGAAAAAAAGAGCTAGAGGCACAGGTAGAGACGAAATGAGAAAATGAAAAGGTTTTGCAAGAATTGGAAAAAGATGGAAAAAAGTTATGATTTCGATTCCCGACGTGCCTACGCTGACATCAGGCCGCGGGGGACAGAACTGATACGACACGATGAGGACGTGATTGGTATGCTTCAATCTAATGATGATCTTGATTGAGAAGTGCGATCTCAGTTGAGATATAGATCTCAGTTGAGATAATGATCTCGATTGATATGACGATCTTGGTTGACATGATGATTTCAGTTGAGATGTTGATCTTGGTTGAAATGTTGATCTCGGTTGAGATGTTGAAATTGGATAGGGGCAGAACATGTTTTTTCTTGGTTCCTGATGAGTTGATACTAGCATCTTGATGTTTTTGAACTAGCAAGTCATGATCTCTACTAATAGTGCGATCTCTGTCGAGATGATGGACCTGGATGAGATAGAACATGATGGTTCTTGGTTCTTGGTTCTTGATTCTTGATTCTTGACGAGTGGACATTTGAGTCCTTGTTTCTTTAGATCGGCGAGTCATGATTTTGGTCGGAAGTGTATCTCTAACATACTGTTTAGCCGACATGTTGAAAGATGAAATGATGTAGGTTCCATCATCTCAGGTTGCCGAGGTAATAGAACCTATGTCCCGACCCAAACCCGCTCCAATAGGTTTAGCGTCGTAACCGGCCAGTAATCCTTGGATTACCAAAGGCCTCATAACATAATAATGTATAATTAGGGGTTGTGGAAGTAATTACATAAAATATACATAGTCCATCGAGCTGTGAAGACATACATGAGATAAATAATCTTAAACTTTTATAAACATACGAGTGACATCAAAAGATACAGTATTTACACGTCACTTCATGTACATAAAAACAGAGAAACTTGTTCAGCGAGTAAAAGAATAAAATCTTGTACAATCATAACAACACAGCCACTAGACTTGATTTAATCTGGTACCTCCTCGGGAGGTGCAAAGGTAAGCTGACAAAAACTGGGACGCCAGGTCCTCAACTCTGAGCCTGGGCATGTGCCTGATCACCTACATACATAATATAAATAGTGAGCGGGAGCCTAGTGAATAATAATAGAGTAAAGGGTTAAGTGAATGATGTCCCATGATTAAGCTAGTTCACATTTGTATTCTTATTCAAATCATATACAGAATTCAAAATTCATGCTTGATCATACATGGTTTATCCATTAGCACTAATAGATCATATATAGAGCATCATAGATTATACTTGTCAGTTCCATAAAGGAACCTCCGGCTGGGTATGGATAACTTGTCAATTCCATAAAAAAACCTCCGGACTGGGAACTGATAACTTGTCAGTTCCATAAAGGAACCTCCAGCCGGGTACAGATAACTTGTCAGTTCCATGAAGAACCTCCGGTCCGGGAATAGTTAACATACTTATCATAAATACTTATCGAAAATTGGACAATCATTCATAACATTTCATAAAGTAGATCTTATTCATAGACAGAAAATAATTTAACTTGAACATAACTTTACTAAGTTATTACTCACAAATAACCAGTGGCTCCAAATAGACGAGTAGAGTAGGAAATTCGCTTAACTTGAGGTACGTGACCTACATAACATGACAAATATATACATTAGAACACATACTCAGATTGTACATAACTTATTACATTTGTTCTTAGTGTGTTCCTAGCCTTTATCCTCATCATAGTGTCTTGATCTTGGCCTAGGAATGCCTAGGATGGAATGAGGATGCAAAAATTGTACTTGAAAACATTTTTCAAAACTTGTTGAAAATAAGGTCTACACTCGAGCGTGGCTTTCCTCGCTCGAGCGAACTTGCAAAATGTGAGGGTCCGCTCGAGCGCAACTTCCTTTGTGATGACCGAGTTCCTTTTTCCTCTAATTATTTCCTTCTTTTGGTTTCACTCTCCTTTGTTCTCATTGGATTGGTACGTTCAGAAATCTTTTCCAATATGAGACTCTCGTTCTTGTGTGTGTGTCGGTGTTAAAGTGTCATGTTCCGAGAAATAAGGGGTTAGGTCCGTAGTGCCCGAGATCGAAATGAGATTTTTTTGGGTTGCTGGGCAGGGCCGCACGTGCGGAGGAGCAAGCCGCACGTGCGGGAAGAGGGGGCTTTTGTGGTTTGCACACTGCCTAAAAGGCACGTGCGGGAAGTGGTGCAGGAGAAGCCCCGCATGTGCGAGGATGAGGGCCGCACGTGCGGGAAGGGGCGCTCCACACGTGCAGGGAAAGGCACCGCACATGCGGCACTCTGGGCATCTGAAAACTCTATTTTTTTTTTTACCTTTTTGTCGAATTTGTGACCCATTTGGGGCCTCTCCTTCTCACTCTAAACTTCATATTTTCTCCTCCTTCTCTCTAAAAACCCTCATCTAGCTTTCCAAACCCTTGATTTCTTGTGATTCTTGGGCCAAAGATCATCATCTCTCCATAAAATTTGAAGGCCTTGCTTGGGCTTCTTTTGGTGTGGAAGGAATTGAAGGTTTTTCCATTTTGGAGCTAGGGTTCCCATCTTTTCATCATCAACACTTTGAGGTAGGGAAATCCCCATGAGTTATATATATATTTATGTTAGTTTTGGTTGGTTTTAAAGGCTCCATTAATGGTATTGAAGTTTTAGTCTTGTCTCTTAAATGTTAGGGTTTGAAAATGGGATTTTGATATCTCTCTTTTCTTAAACTATCCTCTTGAAGCTTTTAACTCATATAATAGTAGGTGTGTTATTTTGAGAGAAAAACCCTCTCAAAGAAGGGGTAAAATTGTTGTTTTAGCTTTTGACTTAAAACCCTAGAAAATATTGTTTTGGGGGTTTTGAAAGGTGAAGTCATTTTTAGAAATACCTTGTGGTTTTCAAAGATTATAAAAATGATATTTTCATTACGTTGTGTAGCATAGTGGTGATTTACCTAATGTATGAGAAAAGGGTTATTATCTTAACATTATTATTGAACATTTGAATGAGTATTATTGTGAGATGATAAGTGGTTGTGCACCTTGGTTAGAGAAAATTGTGAATATTGAAATTTCCAATTGAAAGGCATCATTTGTAATCTAGAAGAGGGCCAATTGTTGTGATTTGAGCATGAAAGATGTTGTTAGTGCTATGATTTGATGACATGGCAAATTGTGGAATATCATTAAGAAGAAGAAATGGTTAATATAGTAAATTGATGTTGTTGTAGAGATATTTGAAATAGAGGAATGTTATGAGCTATTATACATTGCATCATGTTCTCATTTAATTCATTATCTTCAATGCACATCTTGATATGAGTTGAAAAACGTTTTCTTTGGGAAATATTATGTTGTAATGAGAACTATGAACTGTGTATGGGGTAAATACGGTGGTAAGTCCGGTTAGGGGGTGTAGATGAATTTGTTAAGTTCGCCTGAGTGTCCATGGTGAAAGACCAGAAAACCGCGCGGATAGATGTCGAGCCTTCCGGTTAATACCGGTAAAAATGACATTTTGGTAGTACTCGCAGAGTCTACTTGCAGACACCAGCCTAGGGATTACCAGTGTCGTATTTACCGCCCCTTATGATTAAAAGGTTTTAAATTGGAAATTGATGAGATTGTAATTGTTGATGAAAGACATGGTGATTTTCAAGAAAGACATGAATAATATTTTGAAAAAGTATTGCATCGCATAGCACTTGCATTTGATTTTGTCCATAAACATAAATGTATATACTTTGTTTGGTATTTCTCTACTGGGCTTTATGCTCACCCCTATGGGTTTTGGTGCAGGTAAAGACGTGGTGATCTCGCCAACTTGAAGGCGTGGATACCTGTAAAGAGCACAGGGCTCTTCTTTTGTTGTGATTTCTTTTTGCAAAGCCAAGGGCTAACATGTATGGGTTCGAATGACCCCTTTGTGTAACCGGCCTATTGTCTCGGAAGATGTAAGCCCTTGAGGGCATTTTTTTAATTGAGACTAAGTGCTTTACATGCTATAGATTCATATGTTTTGTATTGATGAATGTATATCTACATGTGAAACTTTTGTAAAGACTCATTATTAATTATGTAAAGATGGTTAGATTATCGTCATTATTGGGTGAATGTTGATTATCATGAGTAGCTCATGTTGAATAGATCTCGGGGTGTTACATCCGTTGCTTGAGCGGTCTGCAAACTTTGAAAAAGTACTGGTTGCTTGTTTTTCCCGCTTGACGCTCGCTCGACACTCGCTCGAGCGTGAGAGACAGGTCCTCGCTCGAGCGCAACTGTTATCGCTCGAGCGTGCTGCAAAACATAAGAACTTCTAGGAGCATGCATTTCATGCTCGAGCCAGCCCTTGGTCGCTTGAGCGAAAGTGTGAGACATAGAGTGGTCGCTCGAGCGTGGAATCCGTCACTCGATCGTGGAAATAGAATTCTGGAATTTCTAGAATTAGAATTGCTTCCAAGCTTCAAAACTCAATCTTAAAGCATCAAAGCTCGATTTTTCTAGGCCAAAACCTGAGGGAACACTTAGAAACTCATAAAATATCATGAATTAAGGATCATTTCAAGAAATCATGGCCTAATAGCTTGCCAATTGTGCACAAATTCAACTTAAAATTTATGAATATTCAACTTAAAATTTATGAATGTTCCATGAACATGACATGCATGAATTTCTTTGAACTTAATCTTCTCAAAACATGATCAAATGCTACAAAACAACATGAAACTTGATGATTTCCCAAAATTAAGGTGAATTCAAGACATGCATAAGGGAATTCTTGGAAATTAAACTCAAAATATAAGAAAATATGCATGCATGCATGGTATAGCTCAATACTCTTCATTTTTAACCTAATTCTTACATTAATTAACTCAAATCTCTAGAGTTCATGTCTTACACTTCATAGTTATCCAAACAAAGGGTTGGATTCTTACCTAAACTTGTCAAGATGAGAGCTAAAAGTTTGATCCTTGAGTTCCTAAGTCCAAATTCAGAAGTTCTCTAGCAATCTCAATAATTTGAGCTCAACTTCTCTTCTTTCTCCCTCTCTCACGTTAATTGTGTGTGTGTGAGCTCAAAATGTGTTGACATGAGGGAAAAGAGTGAGTAGGAGTACACAAGAAGCCTTATATAGGCTTGTCTAATGGTAGATAATTAAGACTAATCAAATGAGCCATTAAATTAATCTAATTTAATCGTTCCGAATCAAATTTCAATTGGACCTACCATAAAATTCTAAAAATTCTAAATAACAGGCAATTCAAGTCAATTTCTGAATCAGATGCCGATAAGACCTTCAATTCGCAAACCGAATAAAAACATGAACAGATCTTTCTACATTAAACAGATATAAACACAAATAGAGCAACACATGGTACAAATTTTCACGTTAATTTCTTGTTAGGCATAATTAAGCATAGATTAACGTTAATCATAGGTCGGGGTTGTTACAACCTCGGGGCAGTTGTGGGGACATATTTGTTGAGTAGTCCACGTGGCCGAGGTTGTTAGCCGAGGTGCCACATGAGCGGACCATGGTGCCGAGATATGGTGCGGTAATACTGGGATCCAAGATATTTGAATAGAGGGCTAGAGTCCTAAATGACATCAAACTACCTATTTGGATAGAGATGAGACTCTTGAGGAAGTTCATCTTAATCTGAATAATGTGAAGTTGTGATAGATGTTATCCTTGGAAAAGATAGAGTCCCGTGAAGTGAGACTTCTAAGGGAAGTTGGACACTGACCATTATAAAAGTGAGGCACCCCGTGGGTCTAAGGCATGCTTTTATTTGTGATGCTTTTGCTTGTGAGTTCAAGTACTGTTTTGTTATATATGAAAGATAAGATTTACTGACTTGATTGTCGGAGTGCCCACGGGTGGACGAACCACTGTGGGAATTCTCATATTCTTGTTACAAGTTGTCAGGCATAATCTATTATACCAGTGCTGTTCAGCTAAGTTCACCCTTTGGCTGTATGGTCAGAAATCAACACCCACATTACGCATTTTGTAGTTAATGTTATGAAATTTTGTTGTAAAGTTACACATTTTGTAGTAAGAATGCATATGGTATGCACCCCTAAAGAGGTGCACACCATAGGAGAACTTGAGAAGATTTTAATACTCTCTCGTCTTAATCTAAAGATATTCTAATTATATAATAAGATATACAAATTTAAGTGATAATCCTAACAAGAGTTGGTCTAATGGTTAAGATTTCGGTTTGAGATTATGTTCCCTTCAAGAGTTGGCCTAGTGGTTAAGGCTTAAGATTTGGAGATGTGCTCTTTCTAAAGTCTTAATCTATACAAGCTTTTATCCTAACTTTATGAATACCGTGCTATTAAAAGGGCGAATTACACTAACAGTCTCTATAATTTGGGGTTGTGTTACTTTGGTTCTTGAATTTTTAATTATGAAACATATGACCCTAAATTTTGAATCTTGTTCCAAACAAGAACAATCAAAGATGTTTTCTTTGCAAATAGTTTTTTTTAAAAGCAAAGTCGTCATACAACTTATTTTATGTTAGTTAACTTGTATGTTGTTTGAAATGTAATGAACTTTTTTTTAGTGAATAATGTTGGAACTTTCTTAGTTACAAAGTTCTGTTTGGTTTGTTTTTTAGAATATTTTTTTTAAGAAACTAAAAATTAAATTGGTGAAAAAAATTAAAAATACTTCATTTTTATGTAATTTTGTCTTCTGGGAGGGTAGAAATAAGTTTTTAAAATCGATTTTTTTTTTTATATATTTATTTTCGTTAAATTTGTTTCTATTTTTTCAAAGGTCAAGCATGGCGGCAACTTTGATATCATTATTAAATCAATCTATTAAATCAAAAAATCTAAAATTAAAAATATTTCATATATCAAACATATCAATTGCACATTAAAACCCTAATAACCATCCATTACATGATAATCACCCAAAAATATCCGTTAATAACAAATACAACCATCTATTATATGATAACTATCCAAAAATATCAACAAAAACAATTACCCATTACATGATCATAATCCAAACACATACTAAAAATTAATTTCATAAAAAAATAAAAATAAAAAATGTAAAAGATTTATCATTTTTATATAATTTTATCTTTGGTGGGTAGAAATAATTTTTAAAATTTTAAAAATAATTTCTTGACATTTATTTTTGTCAAACTATTTATATTTTATCAAATTGATGATTTTGCCCTTAAAATGGAGCAACAATGTCTTCAGTTGTCCTTATTTGGAACGAGATTCAAAATTTAGGATAAAATGTATCACAATTGAAAGATCAAGGACTAAAGTTATACAACTCCCAAATTACAAGAACCGTTAGTATAATTTGCCCTTATTAAAAAATAAAAATAAAAATTCTAGTAAAATGCCCTTTCCAAAGGATTTTGTTTGGGAAAAATTAGTGAAACATCCCTCTCCAATTTTGTATAGTATGAAAGGTCCAAAATGTTTTTTTTTTTTTTATTAGCTAAGGTCCATCAACATTTTCACAGAAGTAAATTTCATCCGACTCAAAGAAATTTCTGTCTTGGCTCAAAGAAATTTTAAAATGTCTCTGTGAAATCATAGAAATTTATTTGTGAAAATTGAAATTTCTCTGAGTCAGGCAAAATTTCTCTGAGTTAAATTTTTTTTGTAAAAATGTTAAAGGACCTTAACTACTATAAAAATATTATACATCTTTTTATCTTATAAAATCTTAATATTAGAGATCTTAAAAAAACTTCCCTTTGTTTGTTTCAACTAATATATCTCACAATTCAAGGCACGGACAAAGTTCAAAGTATATTCTTCTCATTAAGATTTGTTTATATTATTCTGAGTTAATGTTATTTTTATTTTTTTGAGTTAATATTATTTTTATTTTGTTGAAAACTTTTTAAGACCTGTTTATATTAGACTATTTAAAAAGAATTGAATTACGAAAAATTTATTAAAAACAAAAACAAGTCAAATTTGATGTTTTTAAAATAAAATAAAAAAGTAAGTTTATTCCTATTTTACTGAATTTTTTTGAGAGAATTACAAGTCAGTTAGTTTTTTTTTTTTCCAAACCTACAATGACTTGTCAATTTTTTTTGTTGATAAATCTCATTTAGAAGTGTTCTAACCCAAGAAGTCCACGAAAGAATTTTTTAACCCACTTAGTCTCATGTATTTATACTTTTATTCCATAAAGTCATTTTTCTTGATTTACGTTATTTTCTTAGACTTTTATGCCCTTATATTTAATATTGATATTTAATGTTGGGGAAGGAGAGAGAAGAAAAAGGATCAAGGCATAAGAAGTTTCATACACAAATTAAATAATATTGATGTTATTATTTTATATTATTATATAATGTGAATATATTTTTAATTAACAATACATTAAAAATAATATGAACATTCTCTCTCATCTGATGTAAATATATTTTTAATTGACAACACATTAAAAATAATGTTAACATTCTCTCTCATCTGATTTGAACATTCACAACACATTTCTGAAAAATTCTCTCTCATCTAATGTAGTGATGTGAACATTCACAACATGTGAATCTTTTTATTTTTAATTGACAACACATTAAAATAACGTTCATTTTATTTTTAATTGACAACACATTCTTATTTACAACATGTAGTGATGTGAACATTCACAATATGTGAACATTTTCTCTTATCTAATGTAATGATGTGAACGTTCACATTCATATGTTTTTGTATGAATATTCACATTATGTAATTAACAACACAATGACAAAAATTCATTTCAAATTAATGTGAATATAATGATGTGAATATTCATTTCAAATAAATGATGTGAATATTCACATCATGTAATTGACAACACAATGACAAAAATTTATTTCAAATTAATATAAACTAGCCTATCACCCGTGCTATGCACGAGATAATTATAGATATTTATATTTGTTTTAGATTTTTTTTAATATATAAATTATGTTTTTTAAGATTTTTTTCTTATCACTAACCATAGTGTATGGGGGAAGTTGAAAAGGGTACTGCAGTAACTATACACGAATTGTATCTATAATTATTTGTATAAGGGGATTTTAAATGCTGATCAGAGGATTTTGACCAAATCAATAATTGCAGGCATGTGGAAAGATATGTAGATTGAAAAAAGTTAATAAATGCTAACCAGAGGATTTTGACCAAATCAATAAATGCTGAGTCTTTTTCTTTTTCTAAATAAAAAATTTTAAAAATTCAGATTGGGATATTGAAGCTTCCATAGGCCTTGGGGGTTAAAAACCCCCTTTTACTTAATATATAGTACTAGTCTATCACCCGTGCTATGCACGGGATAATTATAGACATGTATACTTGTTTTAGATTTTTTTTAATATATAAATTATGTTTTTTAAGATTTTTTTTCTTATCAGTAACCATAGTGTATGGGGGAAGTTGAAAAGGGTACTACAGTAACTATACACGAATTGTATCTATAATTATTTGTATAAGGGGATTTTAAATGCTGATCGGGGGATTTTGACCAAATCAGTAATTGCAGTAATGTGAAAAGATATGTGGATTGAAAAAAGTTAATAAATGCTAATCAGGAGATTTTGACCAAATCAATAAATGATGAGTTTTTTTTTTTTAAATAAAAAATTTTAAAAATTCAGATTGGGATATTGAAGTTTCCGTAGGCCTTGGGGGTTAAAAACTCTTTTTTGCTTAATATATAGTATAGATATAGATAGATAGATAGATATATCTTTTTATTTTTCTTTTTATTTTTGTGTGGTTTCTATTCGGGTATTTTTTTTTTTCAATTTATTTAAGATGGAGTTGTGATTATCTTTTTTTTTTTAAATTTAATTTATCTGGTGTTTCCATTTGTTTTTAATTATTATTATTTAGGTAAGTTATGATGTGAGTTAGATATGTGATAGACATGTGAATTTTATTGATTTAAAGTTTATTTAGATAAACTTTAAAGATTTTTTTTTAGTTTTTTAGTTTTTTTTGTTATGTTATAATATAATATATAAAATATAGGTAGATATCTACAATTTTAATAGAAAATATTATTTGATTTTTTGGGGAAGAGAAAATAAATACAAGTTTTAATATTTTTTTTTGAAAATTTGCAGAGAGCTTAGGAGGGAGAGATTATGAAATATTTTTGTTATTAAATAAATAAATCAGTTAATAGTTTTTTTTAATCTATTTTGTAAATTAAAAATCAATAATTTTGGAAAATTGATTAATTTGTCCCATTAAGTAATTTAAAATTTTGATAGATATACATAAAAAAAAAATACATAATTATATTATTAAATCACAATTCAAATTTAGATATTATATCTTTTTAAGATCTATAGCTAAATTCTTCTCTTTTTTTAAATTTTTGTTTGTAACCATAGTGTATGGGAGAAATTGAAAATGGGTGTTGCAATAATTATGAGAGAAGTCAAAAGGGATTTTGGGTTGGGAAAAGTCAATAAATGCTGAGGCTGGGTTGGAGAAGTCAATAAATGCTGAGAGTTTTTTTTTTAAATCAAAAAATTAGAAAATTAAGATTAGGAGATTGGAGCTCCTATCTGATTTTTTTGGGAAGAGAAAATGAATGCAAGTTTTAATATTTTTTTTTGAAAATTTGTGAGAGAGATTAGGAGAGAAAGATTATGAAATATTTTTGTTATTAAATAAATAAATCAGTCAATAGTTTTTTTTTAATCTATTTTGTAAATTAAAAATCAATAATTTTGGAAAATTGATTAATTTGTCCCATTAAGTGATTTAAAAATTTGATAGATATACATAAAAAAAAAATACATAATTATAGTATTAAATCATAATTCAAATTTAGATATTATATCTTTTTGAGATCTATAGCTAAATTCTTATCTTTTTTATTTTTTATTTTTGTGTGTAACCATAGTTTATGGGAGAAATTGAAAAGGGTGTTGCAATAATTATGAAAGAAGTCAAAAGGATTGTGGGTTGGAAAAAGTCAATAAATGTTGAGGTTGGTTTAGGAGAAGTCAATAAATGCTGAGGTTTTTTTTTTTTTTTAGATGTTATATTTTTTAAGATCACAAAAATTAAATCACAATTCAAATTTAGATGTTATATCTTTTTAAGATGTATAGCTAAATTCTTATCTCTTTTTTTTAATTTTTGTGTGTAACCATAGTGTATGAGAGAAATTAAAAATGGGTGTTGCAATAATTATGAGAGAAGTCAAAAGGGATTTTGGGTTGGGAAAAGTCAATAAATGCTGAGGTTGGGTTGGGAGAAGTTAATAAATGCTGAGGGTTTTTTTTTAAAAATTAAAAAATTAGAAAATTAAGATTAGGAGATTGGAGCTCCTATCTGATTTTTTTGGGAAGAGAAAATGAATGCAAGTTTTAATATTTTTTCTTGAAAATTTGTGAGAGAGATTAGGAGAGAGAGATTATGAAATATTTTTGTTATTAAATAAATAAATCAGTCAATAGTTTTTTTTTAATCTATTTTGTAAATTAAAAATCAATAATTTTGGAAAATTGATTAATTTGTCCCATTAAGTGATTTAAAATTTTGATAGATATACATAAAAAAAAAATACATAATTATAGTATTAAATCATAATTCAAATTTAGATGTCATATCTTTTTGAGATCTATAGCTAAATTCTTATCTTTTTTATTTTTTATTTTTGTGTGTAACCATAATTTATGGGAGAAATTGAAAAGGGAGTTGCAATAATTATGAGAGAAGTCAAAAGGATTGTGGGTTGGAAAAAGTCAATAAATGCTGAGATTGGTTTGGGAGAAGTCAATAAATGCTGAGTTTTTTTTTTTAAATCAAAAAATTAAAAAATTAGGATTAGGAGATTGGAGCTCCCACAGGCCTTAAGGGTAAAAATTCCTTTTTGCTTAATATATAGGATAGATAGATATAGATAGATAGATAGATATATCTTTTTATTTTTATTTTTATTTTTGTGTGGTTTCTATTCGGGCATTTTTTTTTTAATTTATTTAAGATGGAGTTGTGGGTATTTTTTTTTTTAAATTTAATTTATCCGTGGTTTCCATTTGTTTTTAATTATTATTATTTAGATAAGTTATGATGTGAGTTAGATATGTGATAGACATGTGAGTTTTATTAAACTTTAAAGATTTTTTTTTAGTTTTTTGGTTTTTTTTGTTATGTTATAATATAATATATAAAATATAGGTAGAGATCTACAACTTTAATAGAAAATATTATCTGTTTTTTTTGGACGAGAAAATGAATGCAAGTTTTAATATTTTTTTTGAAAATTTGTGAGAGAGATTAGGAGGGAGAGATTATGAAATATTTTTGTTATTAAATAAATAAATCAGTCAATAGTTTTTTTTAATCTATTTTGTAAATTAAAAATCAATAATTTTGAAAAATTGATTAATTTGTCCCATTAAGTAATTTAAAATTTTGATAGATATACATAAAAATAAATAAATAATTATATTATTAAATCACAATTCAAATTTAGATGTTATATCTTTTTGAGATCCATAGCTAAATTCTTATCTTTTTTTTTAAAAAAATTTTTGTGTGTAACCATAGTGCATGGAAGAAATTGAAAAGGGTGTTGCAATAATTATGAGAAAAGTCAAAAGGGATTGTGGGTTGGGAAGATTTTCTCCAGACCCAACGCTCTTACAATAGTACAGCCGTGTATGAATGGAATCTGGATGGACTTTCTGAGTATCAAATCTTTGAACTCCTCCATCATATGCTCATGTTTGCTACTGTCTGCAAACAAAATCATAATACCGACCACCAGGTTGCTCGTATGATTGTTAGTGGTTTCACTGGTGCGCTGAAAGGATGGTGGGATAATTATCTCACTACTAATCAATGTTCTGAAATCCTTTCTGCAACCAAAACGATAACGACCATTCCAGATAGAACACCTGCTAACCCTAATCCAGACCCTATTGAAACTGAAGAAGAAGATGCTGTCTATACCTTAGTTAATACCATTGTTGCTAATTTTGTTGGTAACACTATTGGTATTGCAGACCGAAATCGTGAATTATTAATGAAATTAAGATGCCCTACTTTATCTCATTTTCGTTGGTATAAAGATGTTTTTCTGATGAAAATTATGCAGCGAACAGGCGGTAGTGCTGAACATTGGAAAGCCAAATTTATTGATGGTCTTCCCAATCTCTTTGCTGAACGAATTCGTAAAAGGTTAAGAGATATTCATCGCTCTATCGAAATTCCATACTATCAATATACTTATGGACAGTTAATAAATATTGTTACTAGTGAAGGTCTTGCTTTATGCAATGATCTTAAACTCCAGCAACAACTTAAACAACAGCATTTAATCGGAAAAAGAGAGGTAGGTGATTTTTGTGAACAATTTGCTTATGACCCCAGATTCAATATCCGCAAAAAATTCATAAGCAAAGGAAGCATAGAAATTTTTCCAAACCTTATAAGAAATCCAGAAAATATTCCAAACATCATCATGCACAACCTCAACCTCAGAGTTCCAGACCAAAATATAAAGCTAAAGGAAAATCTTTTCAGAAAAATAAATCCAGTATCAAGTGTTATAAGTGTGGTCAAACAGGTCATTATGCTAACAGATGTCGAGCTAAAGTACAAGCCAAGCTTAATGAGTTAGCATTAGATCAGGAGACACAGCAAAAAAATTTACAGTTAATGTCTGACTCTGATTCATCTTCAGAAGACCCTTCTGATAATGAATTAGCAGCCATCTATTCATCTTCTGATACTGAAGATGAAGGTCCAGAAAATGCATTTTGCCCCTGTAAAACTTCAGCTAATCAAGTTTCAGATGAAGCTAATTATTGGAAATCAATAGTTGAGATGAATGGTCTTAATATTGATGGCCCCAGTATTAATGTTTTAACTGATTCTGAACAAAATCTTTTGGAAATAGCTGACAGTATTAAAGATCCAGAAATAAAATTAAAATTTCTTGAAATGTGTTATAAGCAGAAAAAAGAAGAAGTACTTGTTCCAACAGTTTATAACATGAAAGAAGTTTTTTCTCGCATACAAACTCCATCTCCTTCCAATCCCGAAAAGTCTGTTTCAGTCCAAGATTTAAAGATGGAAGTCAATGCCTTAAAAGTTGAAATTAAGCATTTACAAACATCTAATACTGCTATTAATTCTGAGATTAAAAGGATTAACAAAAAATTACAGGATAAAGAACAAGAAAAAATAGATGAACCAAAAGATCCAGAATATTTGTTATCTTTAAATAAAATAACATTTCAGAAATGGTATATTCGTATTACATTTATGATTCAACCAGACTTTATTATGCGTGATGCTATTGCTTTGGTTGATAGTGGTGCTGATATGAATTGTATCCAGGAAGGCTTAGTTCCAACCAAATATTTTCAGAAGACAAGCCAATCTCTTACTAGTGCAAGTGGTAATAGTTTGTATATTGATTACAAACTTCCAGAAGTATTGATTTGCAATCAAGGATTATGTTTACAAACCTCTTTTGTGTTAATCAAAAATATGGCACAAAACATAATTCTTGGTACTCCCTTTTTGAATCTTCTGATGCCTATCACCAAGATAGACACTATTGGGATTCATACAGAACTTGATAATCAAAAAATTATTTTTGAATTTATCACTTCTCCATACACTAAAGAATTAGATCAAATTACTGATTTAGTCTTTTTAAAGCGAAATCAAATTAATTTTTTGCAGAAAGAAATTAGTTTTCTTACTACAGAACAACGAATCCAGCAAACCTCTTTCCAACAAAAAATCAAACTACTTGAGAAAGAATTCCAGGAAGAAATTTGTAGTGATGTTCCCAATGCTTTTTGGGATCGTAAGAAACATATTGTTTCCCTACCATACGAGCCTACTTTTGATGAAAGAAAAATTCCCACAAAAGCTCGTCCCAGTCAAATGAAAAAAGAGTACATGGAACTTTGTAAAAATGAGATTAATACTCTTCTCCAGAAAAAATTGATTAGACCCAGTAGGTCTCCTTGGAGTTGTACTGCCTTTTATGTAAATAAAAATGCAGAAATTGAACGTGGAGTTCCTAGGTTAGTCATAAACTACAAACCTTTAAATGAAGCCTTACAGTGGATTCGGTATCCAGTTCCAAATAAAAAAGATCTTTTGGATCGATTACAGGATGCGGTGATATTTTCTAAATTTGATATGAAATCAGGATATTGGCAAGTTCAAATTACAGAAAATGATCGCTATAAAACTGCTTTTACGGTACCTTTTGGGCATTTTGAATGGAATGTTATGCCTTTTGGATTAAAGAATGCTCCTTCTGAATTTCAGTATATTATGAATGACATTTTTAATCCTTATACAGAATTCTCCATATGCTATATAGATGATATTCTTATTTTTTCATCCTCTATAGATCAGCATATGAAACATCTTAATATCTTCAAGCATGTTATTTCCAGAAATGGTCTTGTTGTTTCTGCTCCAAAAATGAAACTTTTTCAGACACATATTAGATTTTTAGGTCATAATATTCATAATGGAACTATTATACCTATTGATCGCAGCATGGAATTTGCTTCTAAATTTCCAGATGAAATAAAAGACAAAACCCAGTTGCAAAGATTTTTAGGAAGTTTAAATTATGTTCATGATTATTATCCTAATCTTGCTACTGATGCAGCCATACTTTATACGCGTCTTCGCAAAAATCCACCTGTGTGGAGTCCAGAACATACTGCTGCTGTTAAAAAAATTAAGTCTAGGGTTAAGACTTTACCTTGTTTATGCTTACCCTCTCCAGAATATAAGAAAATCGTTGAAACTGATGCTTCCGACCTTGGTTTTGGTGGTATCTTAAAACAATTTAATCCAAAAACCAGTAAAGAAGAACTTTTGCGTTTCCATTCTGGTATTTGGCATGATGCAGCTAAAAGATATTCCACTATTAAAAAAGAATGTTTAGCAATTGTTAAATGTGTCTTAAAATTCCAGGATGATTTATTAAATCAAGAATTTTTAATTCGTGTTGATTGTTCAGCCGCAAAACAAGTTTTCAAAAAAGATGTTGAAAATTTAGCCCAGAAACAAATTTTTGCATCATGGCAAGCTGCTCTTTCTGCTTTTGATTATGATATTGAACACATTAAAGGTGAAAATAATTCTCTTCCTGATTTTCTGACTCGTGAATATTTGCAGACTTCTCATGCAAAATCGGGGTAGAGGTCCTGGCCGTCGTGGCCGTGGACGTGGATTTCCACCTCCTCCTACAGACTTTCCCTCTCTCTTGGGAACTTACAGTAATAAAGGGGAGTCTTCTAGCAAATCTGCTAAAGATGTCCTTCTTACTCCAGAAACATATTTCCAGAATTCTATTACAGAAGAAACTGTTCTGTACATTGATCCTACTGACATGCAATGGGTTTCTGATCCTTGGGAGATAAAGAAACGTTATCTCGCCACCCAAAACAGTCCTCCTCATTTTGACACTTACAGATATGTTTATGAGCAAATCCTGACTGAACTTGCTTCTGTCCACTTTGAGCATCATTATGCTGATAGTAATCGTACTGCTAGTCCGATTAATTACAGTAAAGCCACTATCCAGTCTATTATGCCTATTCAAGCCTGGGGTATTCATCCTCATGTTACTCGCAGTCTTGATATCTGGTCTAAAGATGTCCGTTACAGCTATTGGGACTATATCACTGCTTTTACCCAGACTTTTTATTACATGAACCCTCCCCGTTCCCATTCTTGGTTTTTCCGGGTTCATTCTGACGTTCTCAAAAATGATCTACCCTCCTGGTTTCTCATTTGGTGGGATACCTTTGGGTTACAGTTAGATGCTTTTCCAGAACACCTTCGGTTGGCATTCAATGAATGGCAAGCCGCTTTCAGTATTCTTCCAGTCAATAAAAATATTTCCATGTCCAACTGTCTTGTTCATTTTGTTAGTCGGTTCAGTATTCCCTGGATATGGAAATGGGATTTCCAGTGTGATTTTCAGAATAAGGTTCCTCGTTTGAAGAGAGTATTTTTTTACAAATGGTGGAAACAGATGGATGATCCTAAAGCTAAGCAAGATTTGCTCCAGAGAATTAAGGATCATACACAGGCCTGTCTTGATGCCTGTCCTAAAGCTGCTCCTGTCATCCCAGCTAATCCCTTTATTCAAATTCAGCAAGAGCTCCGCAAAAAATATCCAGATATCACAGAAGAAGAGCTTGTGACTAAAAGCATGGATTTTATGAAACAACAGTTTCTTGAATCCATGGCTTCCAGAGATTCCAGCATGAAGTCTGGATCCAGTACTCAAAGTGAGAAGACTCAACCTGACCCATATTCGGATGACGATAATGCCTTTACTGTCCTAGCAGGAGAGTCTCAAGATCCGAATGAAAATCTACCTGACCCGGATTTTGGAGATATTTGGGATTCTGTCACTGAACTAATTACCGACAAATTTGTGCGGGACAAGAGTAAACGTAAAGGCAAAGAAAAATGATGATACTCTTGTCCTACTAGTCATTTCCTGTCTATCAACAACTTTCCAGCTTCACAAGTGGCCAAACTACTTTCGGTGCATAATGAGCCACTACATCTACTTTTGAAAAAGTAGATTCCTTGCCGACAGCTGAAGATAAGAGGATAAGGATGAACGACTGCACACCCATTCAGCACACGCCACCTATCCACGTTATCTTCCTTTATTGTAATATAAATAGGTAGCCCTTGGTCTGTAAGAGGCACCACATCTAAGTTTTATTTTCTCAGTTTTATATCTGTATTCTCTCCCTCTTTCTATTTTTCAGTGTGTTTCTCTTTTCAAGTTTGAAGAATATTAATAATATTTCTACTGGTTTGAGTAAGTATTCGCTGTAAGTATGCCCTTTCTTTCAATGTATGTCTGAATATCGTTTTGTTATTCTACATGACATATTAGCATTTCATAAGGAAAGAAAAAATAATTTTTTACAGAATTATTTTCCACTTTGGCCTAATGATCCATGGGCTCATCAAGTTTTAGAAGAAACTGATAGATTGATTGCCCAGACTGAATTACAAATACAAGAAACCATAATTGCCTTAGTCCGGGCTAATCGCCCTCCCCCTCCAGAACAGTAAATTCATGGACCATATATGATGTAATTAAATTTAAATAAAATAAAATTATTTTGTATATTATTCTTGGGTTTGTGCCGTGTAAGGGTTAGTATAGAGTTAGGTTGAGTGGGACGTCATTTAAGTCGCGTAGCCCTTTTGTCCAATTATGCGGAATTAGCTGGTAGGACTGTTGGCATAAGTCGTTGACAGATGTGCTTAGCTTTAACCCTGTGTCGAGCACTCTTATTGGTATCAGAGCCAAGTTTAATGTATTTACTAATTTGTTTTATTAATTTTTAATTAGTCATATATGGTCACATACATCAGATGAGTACCGAGCAAAATACAGCAGTTTCTACAGTCACAAATTTGGGAGCTTCTACATCAGAAGCTAGAGAACTAGTTGCATACCAGGAAGTTAAGGATGCCTTGAATAAATGGACTATTCCGAAGGTTGATCCAAAAACAATTTACAAACATGGAATCAAAACGTTTTTCAGTAAAACTTTAATAAAAACTTTTGAACATGCTGCTCCAATAGAAAATAATGATACACTAATGTATTTAATAGACATCCAGGATTTAATACCTTTTTTCAAAGATTATAAATATGTCAATATAGGACTTGTCCAGATTGCTTTAAAGCCTTTGACCCTTCTAGGACAAAATACCAGTATGCAATGCACATTACGTGATGGCAGATGTCTTGATTGGCGAGCATCGCTCATGGGAGCAATGGAAACTAGTCTGTCCCATGGTCCAGTATATTTTGATATTTACCCCAATCTTAATATTGCTCTTTCTGACCAAAATTTGTCTAAAGTCTTAGAATTCAGAATCCTTACTCATGGTTATGAGTATATGCCCGGATCTCCACCTTTTTCTGTCATATCCAGAATTTATCTTAAAGTTTTATCAACTTTAAATCCATATTGCCGAAGAAAAGGTGTTGATGGTGAAACCGTTTTAATTGACACTAATCTTTACAGTAGTCAGGTAGCTGTTCCAAAATTGTTAGAATGGGATAAAATTACCTTTCCAGAACAATGGAAAATAACAAATGCTGTTCCTTCTCGTCCCCTTGTTCGACACAACCTGGATGATATTATACAGACTAGGCAGGGAGATGTTTTTCTTCAATTTCAGAAACCTCCAGTAAAATTACATAGGAGTATGTCAAGTGCTAGTTTCAGAACTGCCCCTAGTCATCAACCATATCGGGTTGATTATCCAGAATCTTCTAGACACTCTTTTGCAGAACCTCCAGATGCTTTGTTTCAAGGAAATCCTTCCCGATCTTATTCTAGACCTGCATCTGATGAACCAAATGATCCTGACCAAGATCCAATTGTTAGAGGTGTTCAGTATTCTGACCAACGCATTCCACATGGAATTTATGATCCTCCAATTCCTCCTCCTGTGCCTAGACATGAATCTAGAAAAGGTACATACAGCCCTACAGCCAGTGATATGGATTTTAGAATTTAATGGACTTTACGCCAAATAGTGAAAATCGTAAATTCTTAAATCAAGAATTTTTACAGGAAAAATATTCAGGGTTTAGAAAATGGTATTTTGCTGTCCATTCTAAAGAACAATTACAAGATTATAAATTACAGTATTATGCATATCTAGAGGAAATCCAAGTTTTGTACCCTTTTCCTTTATGGTATATGTTCAATGTTCAAACTCCAGAATCTCAGGTGAATGTACTAGAAGAATTCCAGCAAAAATGGTTGACCACCGATGGTAGAACCATATTTTCTGTTCATCCTCCAACATCACCTTTAGAACTTCAACCTACAGGTACTTCTACTGCTAATGGTAAACCCATGGTCATTGCTGCCTTTGCTGACATCCCACATAAGGCACAGAATAAGGATCCTGTGCTTGTACAAGATTTTAATACAGTATTAAAACAAAATAATTATACAAATTTATTTTGTCAAACAGCAGGAAAGCAGCTAACCCGAATCGAAGAGATGGTATTACATGTTAAGAAAAGCTGCAAACTCGAACCTAAACCTCCTGTTATTACAGAACCTGTTTTTATAAAACCAACTCCAGTTTTAACAGATTTTAAACTAAAACCTAAAGCTGATTCTGACTTTATGGAAACTATTCTTTCTCAAATCCGTGATCTGAAGATTTCACCTTTAATGTGTTCAATATCATAATCAAAAGCAGAAAGAGCAGCTTGCCATGATGCAAAAATTTGTTTCTGGGCTAAATTTTCAACATCTTTTTTGAAAACTTGTTTTGCGGCTGAACAATCAACACGAATTAGTATTATGCATATCTAGAGGAAATCCAAGTTTTGTACCCTTTTCCTTTCTGGTATATGTTCAATGTTCAAACTCCAGAATCTCAGGTGAATGTACTAGAAGAATTCCAGCAAAAATGGTTGACCACCGATGGTAGAACCATATTTTCTGTTCATCCTCCAACATCACCTTTAGAACTTCAACCTACAAGTACTTCTACCGCTAATGGTAAACCCATGGTCATTGCTGCCTTTGCTGACATCCCACATAAGGCACAGAATAAGGATCCTGTGCTTGTACAAGATTTTAATACAGTATTAAAACAAAATAATTATACAAATTTATTTTGTCAAACAGCAGGAAAGCAGCTAACCCGAATCGAAGAGATGGTATTACATGTTAAGAAAAGCTGCAAACTCGAACCTAAACCTCCTGTTATTACAGAACCTGTTTTTATAAAACCAACTCCAGTTTTAACAGATTTTAAACTAAAACCTAAAGCTGATTCTGACTTTGTGGAAACTATTCTTTCTCAAATCCGTGATCTGAAGATTTCTGACTCTTCTTCATCCTCCAAATCTAAAGCTCAGATTTTAATGCTTTCAGCCAATTCGTTAGGAAGACCTCCTGATGATAATTATGAAAATCTTAGTCTTCCACAAATCCTCCAGCTTGAAAACAACTTTCAGCCCTCTGAACCTTCTTCTGTTAATAGGGTTTACTCCTCTAACATTCAAAAAATGGTACCTGTTGGTAGTACCCGTCATTACTATCCTCGTCCAACTCCTATGGACATCCTATATGAGGAAAATTTTCTCCAGACCCAACGCTCTTACAATAGTACAGCCGTGTATGAATGGAATCTGGATGGACTTTCTGAGTATCAAATCTTTGAACTCCTCCATCATATGCTCATGTTTGCTACTGTCTGCAAACAAAATCATAATACCGACCACCAGGTTGCTCGTATGATTGTTAGTGGTTTCACTGGTGCGCTGAAAGGATGGTGGGATAATTATCTCACTACTAATCAATGTTCTGAAATCCTTTCTGCAACCAAAACGATAACGACCATTCCAGATAGAACACCTGCTAACCCTAATCCAGACCCTATTGAAACTGAAGAAGAAGATGCTGTCTATACCTTAGTTAATACCATTGTTGCTAATTTTGTTGGTAACACTATTGGTATTGCAGACCGAAATCGTGAATTATTAATGAAATTAAGATGCCCTACTTTATCTCATTTTCGTTGGTATAAAGATGTTTTTCTGATGAAAATTATGCAGCGAACAGACGGTAGTGCTGAACATTGGAAAGCCAAATTTATTGATGGTCTTCCCAATCTCTTTGCTGAACGAATTCGTAAAAGGTTAAGAGATATTCATCGCTCTATCGAAATTCCATACTATCAATATACTTATGGACAGTTAATAAATATTGTTACTAGTGAAGGTCTTGCTTTATGCAATGATCTTAAACTCCAGCAACAACTTAAACAACAGCATTTAATCGGAAAAAGAGAGGTAGGTGATTTTTGTGAACAATTTGCTTATGACCCCCAGATTCAATATCCGCAAAAAATTCATAAGCAAAGGAAGCATAGAAATTTTTCCAAACCTTATAAGAAATCCAGAAAATATTCCAAACATCATCATGCACAACCTCAACCTCAGAGTTCCAGACCAAAATATAAAGCTAAAGGAAAATCTTTTCAGAAAAATAAATCCAGTATCAAGTGTTATAAGTGTGGTCAAACAGGTCATTATGCTAACAGATGTCGAGCTAAAGTACAAGCCAAGCTTAATGAGTTAGCATTAGATCAGGAGACACAGCAAAAAAATTTACAGTTAATGTCTGACTCTGATTCATCTTCAGAAGACCCTTCTGATAATGAATTAGCAGCCATCTATTCATCTTCTGATACTGAAGATGAAGGTCCAGAAAATGCATTTTGCCCCTGTAAAACTTCAGCTAATCAAGTTTCAGATGAAGCTAATTATTGGAAATCAATAGTTGAGATGAATGGTCTTAATATTGATGGCCCCAGTATTAATGTTTTAACTGATTCTGAACAAAATCTTTTGGAAATAGCTGACAGTATTAAAGATCCAGAAATAAAATTAAAATTTCTTGAAATGTGTTATAAGCAGAAAAAAGAAGAAGTACTTGTTCCAACAGTTTATAACATGAAAGAAGTTTTTTCTCGCATACAAACTCCATCTCCTTCCAATCCCGAAAAGTCTGTTTCAGTCCAAGATTTAAAGATGGAAGTCAATGCCTTAAAAGTTGAAATTAAGCATTTACAAACATCTAATACTGCTATTAATTCTGAGATTAAAAGGATTAACAAAAAATTACAGGATAAAGAACAAGAAAAAATAGATGAACCAAAAGATCCAGAATATTTGTTATCTTTAAATAAAATAACATTTCAGAAATGGTATATTCGTATTACATTTATGATTCAACCAGACTTTATTATGCGTGATGCTATTGCTTTGGTTGATAGTGGTGCTGATATGAATTGTATCCAGGAAGGCTTAGTTCCAACCAAATATTTTCAGAAGACAAGCCAATCTCTTACTAGTGCAAGTGGTAATAGTTTGTATATTGATTACAAACTTCCAGAAGTATTGATTTGCAATCAAGGATTATGTTTACAAACCTCTTTTGTGTTAATCAAAAATATGGCACAAAACATAATTCTTGGTACTCCCTTTTTGAATCTTCTGATGCCTATCACCAAGATAGACACTATTGGGATTCATACAGAACTTGATAATCAAAAAATTATTTTTGAATTTATCACTTCTCCATACACTAAAGAATTAGATCAAATTACTGATTTAGTCTTTTTAAAGCGAAATCAAATTAATTTTTTGCAGAAAGAAATTAGTTTTCTTACTACAGAACAACGAATCCAGCAAACCTCTTTCCAACAAAAAATCAAACTACTTGAGAAAGAATTCCAGGAAGAAATTTGTAGTGATGTTCCCAATGCTTTTTGGGATCGTAAGAAACATATTGTTTCCCTACCATACGAGCCTACTTTTGATGAAAGAAAAATTCCCACAAAAGCTCGTCCCAGTCAAATGAAAAAAGAGTACATGGAACTTTGTAAAAATGAGATTAATACTCTTCTCCAGAAAAAATTGATTAGACCCAGTAGGTCTCCTTGGAGTTGTACTGCCTTTTATGTAAATAAAAATGCAGAAATTGAACGTGGAGTTCCTAGGTTAGTCATAAACTACAAACCTTTAAATGAAGCCTTACAGTGGATTCGGTATCCAGTTCCAAATAAAAAAGATCTTTTGGATCGATTACAGGATGCGGTGATATTTTCTAAATTTGATATGAAATCAGGATATTGGCAAGTTCAAATTACAGAAAATGATCGCTATAAAACTGCTTTTACGGTACCTTTTGGGCATTTTGAATGGAATGTTATGCCTTTTGGATTAAAGAATGCTCCTTCTGAATTTCAGCATATTATGAATGACATTTTTAATCCTTATACAGAATTCTCCATATGCTATATAGATGATATTCTTATTTTTTCATCCTCTATAGATCAGCATATGAAACATCTTAATATCTTCAAGCATGTTATTTCCAGAAATGGTCTTGTTGTTTCTGCTCCAAAAATGAAACTTTTTCAGACACATATTAGATTTTTAGGTCATAATATTCATAATGGAACTATTATACCTATTGATCGCAGCATGGAATTTGCTTCTAAATTTCCAGATGAAATAAAAGACAAAACCCAGTTGCAAAGATTTTTAGGAAGTTTAAATTATGTTCATGATTATTATCCTAATCTTGCTACTGATGCAGCCATACTTTATACGCGTCTTCGCAAAAATCCACCTGTGTGGAGTCCAGAACATACTGCTGCTGTTAAAAAAATTAAGTCTAGGGTTAAGACTTTACCTTGTTTATGCTTACCCTCTCCAGAATATAAGAAAATCGTTGAAACTGATGCTTCCGACCTTGGTTTTGGTGGTATCTTAAAACAATTTAATCCAAAAACCAGTAAAGAAGAACTTTTGCGTTTCCATTCTGGTATTTGGCATGATGCAGCTAAAAGATATTCCACTATTAAAAAAGAATGTTTAGCAATTGTTAAATGTGTCTTAAAATTCCAGGATGATTTATTAAATCAAGAATTTTTAATTCGTGTTGATTGTTCAGCCGCAAAACAAGTTTTCAAAAAAGATGTTGAAAATTTAGCCCAGAAACAAATTTTTGCATCATGGCAAGCTGCTCTTTCTGCTTTTGATTATGATATTGAACACATTAAAGGTGAAAATAATTCTCTTCCTGATTTTCTGACTCGTGAATATTTGCAGACTTCTCATGCAAAATCGGGGTAGAGGTCCTGGCCGTCGTGGCCGTGGACGTGGATTTCCACCTCCTCCTACAGACTTTCCCTCTCTCTTGGGAACTTACAGTAATAAAGGGGAGTCTTCTAGCAAATCTGCTAAAGATGTCCTTCTTACTCCAGAAACATATTTCCAGAATTCTATTACAGAAGAAACTGTTCTGTACATTGATCCTACTGACATGCAATGGGTTTCTGATCCTTGGGAGATAAAGAAACGTTATCTCGCCACCCAAAACAGTCCTCCTCATTTTGACACTTACAGATATGTTTATGAGCAAATCCTGACTGAACTTGCTTCTGTCCACTTTGAGCATCATTATGCTGATAGTAATCGTACTGCTAGTCCGATTAATTACAGTAAAGCCACTATCCAGTCTATTATGCCTATTCAAGCCTGGGGTATTCATCCTCATGTTACTCGCAGTCTTGATATCCGGTCTAAAGATGTCCGTTACAGCTATTGGGACTATATCACTGCTTTTACCCAGACTTTTTATTACATGAACCCTCCCCGTTCCCATTCTTGGTTTTTCCGGGTTCATTCTGACGTTCTCAAAAATGATCTACCCTCCTGGTTTCTCATTTGGTGGGATACCTTTGGGTTACAGTTAGATGCTTTTCCAGAACACCTTCGGTTGGCATTCAATGAATGGCAAGCCGCTTTCAGTATTCTTCCAGTCAATAAAAATATTTCCATGTCCAACTGTCTTGTTCATTTTGTTAGTCGGTTCAGTATTCCCTGGATATGGAAATGGGATTTCCAGTGTGATTTTCAGAATAAGGTTCCTCGTTTGAAGAGAGTATTTTTTTACAAATGGTGGAAACAGATGGATGATCCTAAAGCTAAGCAAGATTTGCTCCAGAGAATTAAGGATCATACACAGGCCTGTCTTGATGCCTGTCCTAAAGCTGCTCCTGTCATCCCAGCTAATCCCTTTATTCAAATTCAGCAAGAGCTCCGCAAAAAATATCCAGATATCACAGAAGAAGAGCTTGTGACTAAAAGCATGGATTTTATGAAACAACAGTTTCTTGAATCCATGGCTTCCAGAGATTCCAGCATGAAGTCTGGATCCAGTACTCAAAGTGAGAAGACTCAACCTGACCCATATTCGGATGACGATAATGCCTTTACTGTCCTAGCAGGAGAGTCTCAAGATCCGAATGAAAATCTACCTGACCCGGATTTTGGAGATATTTGGGATTCTGTCACTGAACTAATTACCGACAAATTTGTGCGGGACAAGAGTAAACGTAAAGGCAAAGAAAAATGATGATACTCTTGTCCTACTAGTCATTTCCTGTCTATCAACAACTTTCCAGCTTCACAAGTGGCCAAACTACTTTCGGTGCATAATGAGCCACTACATCTACTTTTGAAAAAGTAGATTCCTTGCCGACAGCTGAAGATAAGAGGATAAGGATGAACGACTGCACACCCATTCAGCACACGCCACCTATCCACGTTATCTTCCTTTATTGTAATATAAATAGGTAGCCCTTGGTCTGTAAGAGGCACCACATCTAAGTTTTATTTTCTCAGTTTTATATCTGTATTCTCTCCCTCTTTCTATTTTTCAGTGTGTTTCTCTTTTCAAGTTTGAAGAATATTAATAATATTTCTACTGGTTTGAGTAAGTATTCGCTGTAAGTATGCCCTTTCTTTCAATGTATGTCTGAATATCGTTTTGTTATTCTACATGACATATTAGCATTTCATAAGGAAAGAAAAAATAATTTTTTACAGAATTATTTTCCACTTTGGCCTAATGATCCATGGGCTCATCAAGTTTTAGAAGAAACTGATAGATTGATTGCCCAGACTGAATTACAAATACAAGAAATCATAATTGCCTTAGTCCGGGCTAATCGCCCTCCCCCTCCAGAACAGTAAATTCATGGACCATATATGATGTAATTAAATTTAAATAAAATAAAATTATTTTGTATATTATTCTTGGGTTTGTGCCGTGTAAGGGTTAGTATAGAGTTAGGTTGAGTGGGACGTCATTTAAGTCGCGTAGCCCTTTTGTCCAATTATGCGGAATTAGCTGGTAGGACTGTTGGCATAAGTCGTTGACAGATGTGCTTAGCTTTAACCCTGTGTCGAGCACTCTTAGCTTTTTGAGATCTATAGCTAAATTCTTATCTTTTTTTTTTTTTTAAATTTTTGTGTGTAACCATAGTGCATGGAAGAAATTGAAAAGGGTGTTGCAATAATTATGAGAAAAGTCAAAAGGGATTGTGGGTTGGGAAAAGTCAATAAATACTGAGGTTGGGTTGGGAGAAGTCAATAAATGCTGAGGCTTTTTTTTTTAAATCAAAAAATTAGAAAATTAGGATTAGAAGATTAGTGCTCCTATCTGATTTTTGGGGAAGAGAAAATGAATGCAAGTTTTAATATTTTTTTTTGAAAATTTGTGAGAGAGATTAGGAGAGAGAGATTATGAAATATTTTTGTTATTAAATAAATAAATTAGTCAATAGTTTTTTTTAATCTATTTTGTAAATTAAAAATCAATAATTTTGAAAATTTGATTAATTTGTCCCATTGAGTGATTTAAAATTTTGATAGATATACATAAAAAAAATACATAATTATATTATTAAATCATAATTCAAATTTAGATGTCATATCTTTTTGAGATCTATAGCTAAATTCTTATCTTTTTTATTTTTTATTTTTGTGTGTAACCATAGTTTATGGGAGAAATTGAAAAGGATGTTGCAATAATTATGAGAGAAGTCAAAAGGGATTGTGGGTTGGGAAAAGTCAATAAATGCTGAGGTTGGATTGGGAGAAGTCAATTAATGCTGAGTTTTTTTTTTTTTTTTAAATCAAACAATTAGAAAATTAGGATTAGGAGATTGGAGCTCCCACAGGCCTTGGGGTTAAAAACCCCATTTTCCTTAATATATAGTACTAGCCTATCACCCGTGCTATGCACGGGATAATTATAGATATTATTTGTTTTATATTTTTTTAATAAAGATTTTTTTAATATATAAATTATATTTTTTAAGATTTTTTCTTATCACTAACCATAGTGTATGGGGGAAGTTGAAAAGGGTACTGCAGTAACTATACACGAATTGTATCTATAATTATTTGTATAAGGGTATTTTAAATACTGATCAGGGAATTTTGACCAAATCAATAATTGCAGGCATGTGGAAAGATATATGGATTGAAAAAAGTTAATAAATACTAATTAGGAGATTTTGACCAAATCAATAAATGCTAAGTTGTTTTTTTTTTTTTTTTTTTTTAAATTTAAAAAATTAAGATTGGGATATTGAAGCTTCCAAAGGCCTTGGGAGTTAAAAACCCCCTTTTGCTTAATATATAGTATAGATATAGATAGATAGATAGATATATCTTTTTATTTTTATTTTTATTTTTATTTTTGTGTGGTTTCTATTCGGGTATTTTTTTTTTCAATTTATTTAAGATGGAGTTGTGGGTATCTTTTTTTTTTTTTTAAATTTAATTTATCCGTGGTTTCCATTTGTTTTTAATTATTATTATTTAGGTAAGTTATGATGTAAGTTAGATATGTGATAGACATGTGAGTTTTATTGATTTAAAGTTTATTTAGATAAATTTTAAAGATTTTTTTTTAGTTTTTTTTCTTATGATATAATATAATATATAAAATATAGGTAAATATCTACAACTTTAATAGAAAATATTATCTGATTTTTTGAGGAAGAGAAAATGAATGCAAGTTTTAATATTTTTTTTTGAAAATTTGTGAGAGAGATTAGGATGGAGAGATTATGAAATATTTTTGTTATTAAATAAATAAATCAGTCGATAGTTTTTTTTAATCTATTTTGTAAATTAAAAATCAATAATTTTGGAAAATTGATTAATTTGTCCCATTAAGTAATTTAAAATTTTGATAGATATACATAAAAAAATACATAATTATATTATTAAATCACAATTCAAATTTAGATATTCTATCTTTTTGAGATCTATAGCTAAATTCTTATCTTTTTTTAAAAAAAATTTTGTGTGTAACCATAGTGCATGAGAGAAATTGAAAAGGGTGTTGCAATAATTATGAGAGAAGTCAAAAGGGATTGTGGGTTAGAAAAAGTCAATAAATGCTGAAGTTGGATTGAGAGAAGTCAATAAATGCTGAGGTTTTTTTTTTTTTAAATCAAAAAATTAGAAAATTAGGATTAGGAGATTGGAGCTCCTATCTGATTTTTTGGGGAAAAGAAAATGAATGCAAGTTTTAATATTTTTTTTTGAAAATTTGTGAGAGAGATTCGGAGAGAGAGATTATGAAATATTTTTGTTATTAAATAAATAAATCAGTCAATATTTTTTTTAATCTATTTTGTAAATCAAAAATCAATAATTTTGGAAAATTGATTAATTTGTCCCATTAAGTGATTTAAAATTTTGATAGATATACATAAAAAAAAAAAAAATACATACTTATATTATTAATTCATAATTCAAATTTCGATGTTATATCTTTTTGAGATCTATAGCTAAATTCTTATCTTTTTTATTTTTTATTTTTGTGTGTAACCCTAGTTTATGGGAGAAATTGCAAAGGATGTTGCAATAATTATGAGAGAAGTCAAAAGGGATTGTGGGTTGGGAAAAATCAATAAATGCTGAGGTTGGGTTGGGAGAAGTCCATAAATGCTGAGGTTTTTTTTTTTTTAAATCAAAAAATTAGAAAATTAGGATTAAGAGATTGAAGCTCCCACAGGTCTTGGGGTTAAAAACTCCCTTTTGCTTAATATATAGTATAGATAGATAGATATAATGATAGTCAACATCTTGATGCATGGGAACTACCAAAACATAATGACAATCAACATTAAATATCAACATTAATAAGAGTATGAGAGATTGAGAGTGTTTTGGTCTTTTTACCTCAAATAGGACCTAATGAAATAGTCAAAAAAAATATGAATTGGATGAAATAAAACTCTTAGAAAGAGAATTTATCAAAAAAACTCCCTTTTATTTCTAACAACATTTAATTTATAGATCAACCTACAAAAAAAGGTTCATACAAAATAGGGTAAATTGCACTCACCTATCCAGAGGTTTTTAACAATTACACTAGCCTCCTTTTTCTGAAATTACACTAGCCTCCCTTGAAGTTTACTTTTGATTTGCATATTTCCCCAATTTGCTAGTTGACCGTTAGTTTGACTAATGGTTTTTTTTGTTTTTTTTTTGCAAAAGTTAATGGTTAGTTATTAAATTACAACATAAAGAGGATTTCAGTTTGGTTTCTATAACATTTGAAGTGATTATTTGTAAATTAAGAATAAAAAAAATCAATTAATCATTTTTTAGGAAACAAATTAGTATGAATTATTGAAGCCAAGTGAGAAATACAAGAGCTTATATGTATATAAAGCAATAAATTATATATATATATAATCAAACCATGTGGATATTTATAAATATTTTTTAATACTACTAAAATAAATACATATGGTTCTAATTTGATTTTTATTAGTTTAGATAGTGAAAGTCATCAATTTCATCTTATTTTTTTGAAAATAATTGAACTGTATGATGTCAAGTATTTATTAAAAACTACCAAATAACTTATTTTTATTTATGTAATTAATTTTTTAATTTGTTTCATCATCACTTTTGTCATAACAATATGTTTTTAATTCATGGGACTCATGGTCCATTGTTTGATTGCAAATTTTATTATTCGAATTAGATTCCAATAGTCATTCTATCCAACCAAATTGAGGAATTTGTTAATCCTACAAATAATAACGCAAAACATACATATAATGGGAATTATATATTTCCATATTTATTAGAAAATAAACGTGGACAAGAGGCAATTATGTATTTCACTAATTCAACTAGAAAAACCAAACATACAGCTATGAAGCATAGGTACTTCAAAAAATATGCCGTACCTGTACCAGGTACTTACTGACGTGTGCTACCTTATATGGTACTTCCACATACGTACAACGTACACGAAATACGTACCCAAAATTTTCCTTCTTAATTTTTGGAGTATCTAGACGTACGTAGCATATACCTAAGCCGTACCATACCTCAGTTGAAACGATATTTTCTTTTACTGCAGAGATAAAACTCCTTTTATTAGACACTTTTTTTTAAAGTTTTATACGTAGCGTGATTTTAAAATTAAACTATGGTTTATAAGTTATTTAATATATTGATGGGCGAATTACACTAACAGTCCTTATAGTTTGGGGTTTGCGTCACTTTGGTCCCTGACTTTTCAATAGTGATACATTTGACCTTGAATTTTGAATCTTATTCTAAATAAGGACAATTGAAAATATCATTGCTTAATTTCAAAAGCAAAATCATCAATTTGATAAAATATAAACTAATTTGATAAAAATAAATGTCAAAAAAATATTTTTTAATTTTTAAAAATTATTTTTACCCATCAAATATAAAATTATGTAAAACTGATAAATCTTTTAGACATTTATTTATTTTATTTTATTACCAAATTAATTTTTATTATGTGTTTGGATGATTATTTTGTAATGGGTGGTTATTAGAATTTTAATGTGCAATCAATATATTTAATATATGAAATGTTTTTAGTTTTAAATTTTAATGTGGAAGCACTGAAGAGTGGTATAAACATCGAAATACGTCCCAATGCTTCTAAGAAGGTATTGGTGTAAACACTGGGCATACCCGAGTGTTTCTAACCGACGAAATAAAGGAGAGGAATGGTTTTACCCCGGGCTTCCTCTGAATGAACCGTACATACAATATCGTGCCTCTGAGAAAGAAACTTGATAGATACAATGCATGTCTCATGCGAGACGAAAGACAACGATGCATATGCAATGCAAGATAAACAACAGTGCATATTCATTGCAAGATACATGCCTTCGCAAACATGGAAATGCATATTCGATGCAACAGGGTAATGCATGTTTAATGCAACAATTCAAAATGCAACGATAAAAGCGACGTTCATTCTATGCAACGACAAAAACATATGATAGGGACAATTCAAATGTAACTCCCGATTTACCTCTCGGAGAGTTGCACCATGTTAAAAAAGGATACACCTTATGTGTGTTGAAGAGCGATGATCACCGCATACAAAGAACACAATTTTGACTTCTGCGAAGGAGCTTTGAATCAAACTTTAAGAATTCCTTGCATTTCTTGGAACCCAAGGGCACATAACAGTCTGAAAACACTCAGAGAGTACATTGGGCACCTGCCGGCCACTTGAGTGGACGGCCGGCCACAAAAACTAGCTGGCCGGCCAGTTTAAGAAAATTAGGGCAGTTTTGACCTTTTGCACACAGGTCTTTAAAAACTCAAACCCCAAACACTTTTTCTCACACACATATTGCCGAAAACCCTTGTTCTTCATCCCTAGACCTTTTTTCCCCCTCAGATCCGCAATTTATACGAGTGTTCCAACGCCCCCGCGAAGTTGATTCGTGACAAACTTTCGATTCTCTTCGTTTTGAACCAAACAAAAGTTGTTTTCGGAGCCTTTTCCTCAATTTCCACCATTTAAGGTTTGTTTCCCCCAATTTTGACTTGCGTTTTACGCCCTTTTCCCGGGCTTTGACTTTTTGACTTTTTCTTTTCCCGAGAGTTGACTTCTTGTTGACTTTTTGCATTTTCCCCCCATTTTGCTCATTTTGTCTGTCTTTCACCCTCTTTTCAGATGGCAGATGACGCACCACACAGTGAGGATCCTCTGAGGATGGAGAAGGAGCTGGAGCATATCCCATTGCCACCCCGAGTCCAGCCATTTGATCCCACAACGTACCACCCTAAGGTACACGTGCTACCACCTGGCACGGTACGTCACTTTACCGGATTTGCACGGCACATGCCCATAGATCTCCTGCTACCGGAGCCCGAGTCCCATTTATCCCATGACGCCCCCGAGGTACACACTACATGTCACAGCCCAAACCCGCCCCTATGGGTTTAGCACCGTAACCGGCCAGTAATCTGAGATTACCAAAGGCCTACTGAACAGTAAAACTGTAAAACAGAGTACAGGGGCATGGCGGAAGCCAATACAGTAAATAAACAATGTCCAATGAGCTGTGACAGTCTGTATGCAAAAAGACTTTTCATACATACACATATACAAACAGTGACAAACAGTATGTACATTATATACAACATTCACAGTCGATCAGAACAGGGACCAAATCCCTCTTAGACAGTACAGTACAGTGCTATACAATGATACAAAATGGGTACAGAGATAGACGGGGGAAATTAAAACACCCCTAAGCCGTAGCTTGACAGGCTCGGAACCTCACAGTGAGGCACAGTGGTTGGCTTGACAAAACTAGAGTTTATCCGACGCTTCTAGCTGCGGTCTGGTGCCTGTACACCCACATATATATATGAGCAGTGAGCTAAAACCCAGTGAATAACACAATGCGTAAAGAGGTTTAGAATGAATGTCCTTACAGTAATGAAAACAGTTCATTAAACAGTATTTCAGTCATTCAGTCATATGTAGTACATCCATTAGCATAGTAGTACAGTAAACAGTAGGTCGTAAAGACCGAACAGTCAATGATGGCCATCATACCGGTAAACAGTAGTGGTTCCAACATGGGAACCAACAGAGATATCTATAACAGTAACAGTCAGTAACAATAATTGATAAGGATGCCACAATACAGTTCAGAATATAGGACATACATTCATTCGGTTAACAGTATCAGTTCAGAAAGCAGTACAGTTTAGTATTCAGAAGATAATCATTTTGAACATATCTTTACACAATTGTTACTCACAGAGTTCTGGGCTACAGTTAAGCTAGAGCGTTTCCTCGGAATGCCAACCCTAAACAGTACAGAATGAACACACACTAAGCTACACAGTTGGGAAGGATAATAATAGTTTAATCCCTAATTTGCCTCGGTGTGTTCTACATCTAATCCTCATTAAGATGCTTTAAACTAGGCCTAAGAATGCCTAGGATGGGATGAGGATGCAAAGATGCACTTTTAAAAGTATTTTCAGAATTTTTAGTGAAACAGGGTCCCGCTCGAGCGTAGGTTACTCCGCTCGAGCGTACAGGCAAACAAAGGTCCCCGCTCGAGCGTCAACTTAACCGCTCGAGCGGACCAAAAAGTATTGGATAGGTGAAATTCACGCTCGACGCCCGCTCGAGCGTGTCACCCACTCCTCCGCTCGAGCGTGTCACCCACTCCTCCGCTCGAGCGTACATTTCTACACTCGAGCGGACTGATGAATAGTGCAAGATGCTGGGAGCTCGAATTTCCCGCTCGAGCGGCACTTCCCCCGCTCGAGCGGACGACCAAAATCTGAAAATTCCATATTTGAGTCCCAAGCTCAAAACTCAAGTTTTTAAACACCAAATTCGATCCTCTTGGGCCCATTTACTGGAAAACATTAGTAACTTATAAAACAACATGTTTCAAAGGTCAATTTGAGAAATCAAGGCCCAAGGGTGTTTCAATTAAACTCATTTTCAAACCAATTTTTCATGAACATGCATGAACATGCTACAATGTGACATGCATGAGATTAAATCAAATCAAAACTTCAAATGCTTGCTCACTTGAGCTCCTATCTTTCAAGACATGATGAAATCATGGTCTATTCTCAAAACATGGACATGCATGTGACAAGTTTATGAAGAACAAGCTCAAAAATGCAAGAGTATGCCATGCATGCAAAGATTAAGCCTCTAATGCAACAATTTAACCAAATCTAGGCTCAATTCTTCAAATTAGCATGAAGCATGCAAGAATCAACTCAAAGGCATAATGAAGAAGGTGAATCTCCTTACCTAGGTCTTGAATTAAAGGTATGGAGGCTCAATTGGCAATCTACACTTCAATTTCTTCAAGTTCCTAAGTCAATTTTCATGAACTCAAATCTAACCTCCTACTCTCTCTCTCTAATTCGGTGGAAACAAGAAAAAGAGCTGATGAAATGTGTGAAATGAAATGAAGGCAAGTCTCAAATGTTCCATATAGTGGGCCACTAAGTGGCAGAAGAGTAATTAAGTCCAACATTTGTAATTAATCAATATTCAATCTAATTTAATCATACCAAATCGCATTTTAAATAAATACACCATAAAATCACATAAATTCTACTGATCACGAAACACTAAACAATTTCCAGTTCGGCCGCTGATAAGGCCTTCAATTAACAGTTTAAACATGAAAACTGAACAGATAATTAAACAGTCAAATAGATAAACATGCAATTAAACAGATGCAGTCAATCGATACAGTTTCAGATCTCAGTCAGTCAGTCCAGTATTTTAATCAGTTCAATTACTTCTCATAATCAGTCTCAGTTTAGCGGTAAACAGTAATTAATCGGTAAGCAGTAGTGAGGGTTCTTACACTGCACTCTTACAGTTTCTACGATGTACTTTACATTTCTCGTATAGATTGCATATTTTTACACTATATTTCATCTGCTCACTCTGAGCACATGCATACTGTATTTTTGCCTATTCACACACTGTATTTTTGCTCGCTCTGAACATATGCATACTGTATTTTTGCCCATTTACACAGGTTACCTCCCGTTTCACCCGCGGGTACGGGGCCACCATAGTGAGGGAGTGGTACTTAGAGCTCCCCGGCGGCGTCCAGCAGATTATTGACGAGGCGGGGTTTGGCCTGTTCTGTTCGGGGCTCTCGCGTCTCTTGGTAAGCAGGACCCTGTTAGGAGCACTGGTAGAGAGATGGTGGGACACAACCAACTCCTTCAATTTCTTTGCCACTGGGGACCTGACTATGACCCCATACGACTTCGCTATGCTGACGGGCCTGGAGGTGGGAGGCCAGCCGATCCCATACGACTTTGATATGGGTGAGTGGGAGGTAGCTTGGACCTATCTGTTAGGAGTGCACCCGCCTATTTACCAATCATCGGGCTCTATCATGACCCGAACCCGCCCCTATTGATTAAGGTCATAACCGGCCAGTAATCATGAGATTACCTACGGCCTCAAACCAAAACAAACATATAACAACAGAGTGAAGGGGCCAAAACGGAAGCAAACTAAAAAATTTTGTCCAATGAGTTATGCTTACATGGCATGTCAAAATATTTCACATATACCTAATGATAACTCACACCACATATCAGTAGTTAACATCTTGTATACCCAGGATCATTCAAATACATAGTCAGCCATGCCAAAAGCTTATACACATAAATGGTCTATCATGACCAATAGAAGTAGCAAAACAAATATAAAAGATCATAAACAAAGCCTCTTGCATGAGGCACCTAGGCTGACTTCACAAAACTCGGGTTCCTTTCTTAAATTCCACTAAGGCTGGGGTTGAACGTCCCTTGCTCACCTACATACATATAGATAAGAGTGAGCTAACGCCTAGTGAATAATATCAAAATAAAGAGGTTAATGAATGAGGTTCGTTCATAAATGAATCATACTTATAATGTACACATTTGAACCACTATTCTCATTCACACCAGATTTACAAATCTCAACAAAGCAAAACAACCTTGGGTCCAACACATCATATCTACATGCAAAACGACCTCAGGTCCAATTCTTATATAAAACAATACGACCTCGGGTCCATCTATACGAAATGACCTTTGGTCTAGCCAGCTCTTTATTCAAAACGACCTCTGGTCCAATTCAAACATATCAAACGGCCTCGGGCCCAATTCAAATACATCAGGCGTATCAAACGGCCTTAGGCCCATTCTCTTTATATTCATATCCATGCATATTTCATATTCATGATCATGATCCCTTTCATTCAAACGGCCTTTGGCCCATCACGGTATTCAAACATATCCAATGACATATTCAAACAGCCTTTGGCCCATCTTTGCATTCATGTCTAACGGCCTTTGGCCCAATCATTCATATCTGACGGCCTTTGGCCCAATCATTCATGTCTGACACCCTTTGGCCCAATCGTTCATGTCCAACGGCCTTTGGCCCAATCGTTCATGTCAAACGGCCTTTGGCCCAATCATTCATGTCAAACGGCCTTAGGCCCAATTCAGTTATATCAAACATATCAATGGCAAACAGCAAACGGCTTTAGGTCTAATTCAGATATATCAAACGTATTAAACGGCCTTATACAAAATTAGGCATATAGAATACACATTCATATTTCAAATTAACAAATCCATGAAGCTTATACAGAAGTAGCATTCGGAAAGCAACATACTTGAAAATATCTTTACTAAAATATTACTCACAGTGATCTGCTGGTGGATTTGCTCTCGTGCTTGACCCTACACATTTTATGAACATAATGGATCACAAACGATTCAATCCGTTCTTAATTCATACATCCCTCTTAGGCTTCTTTCTTATTCTTTTAACTCATTCACAATGCTCAATGCATGCCTAAGAGTGCTTAGAAATGAAAGAGAATGGATAACAAATTATAAAACCACTTTTCAAAATAGCTGAAACAGGGATCCCCGCTCAAGCGTGGGTTCGGCCGCTCGAGCGGACCCCCATGGTCTGCAAAAGTACTGGTTGCCTCATTTTTACGCTCGAGCGTGGATTCGAGCGCTCAAGCTGAAGGTCACACTACATGGCTCCCCGCTCGAGCGTGAATATCCCCGCTCGAGCAGATATCAATGTCTGTAAAAGTTCTGGGAGCTCGCATTTCACGCTCAAGTGGCTACCTATTAAGTTGGTACAACCAGATAACCACGGCCATTGAATCATGCTTGATTTTAGCATACAAGAATATATTCTATGGTGGATCTCAGCTGCTTCTTGTTTCTATATGTTTCTCTTTTCATAATATGTATTCATCTTGCACCCAAGATATACTTATTTCTAGAATCTTGAAGCACCTTTAGGACTGAGTAATATCCAGTTCAGACATTTTCTAGGTTACATGTAGAGGTTGCCAAAGTGCGCATATGGCAGCAATGGATAGGTACTTTAGTTTTGCAGGGAAGTACAAATATTTCCTATTTTAAAATTTTCTTAAAAATCAATTTTCATTTATTTTGGTGACGTAAGCCATAGAATCCAGTTTCTAATAATTAGCTTGTGTACCTGGCCGCTGTTTCCTGTGTAGAGAGAGGACTAAGGTCACATTTGCTTTTCAGAGGAGAACATCCTAAAATTCCTACTGGCTATAATCTGATTTCCATGCTATATGGAAGTGCCATTTATGTTCCTAGATCTCTTTATGCCAAAAGGGAGAAAATGCTTGCAAAACATGTTGATCTGGTAGCAGGTAGTAGCGGTTCTGTTGTATGGCTAAGAGACATTTTATAGGCTTCCTTGACAACTCAAATATCTGGGAAACTGAATTGTGAGCAACTGGATGGTCATAGATATGCTGAAAGTTTAAAAAAGGTTGTTATTGTCAATGAAGGTGCAGGAGATGCTGTAGGGTTACTAGGTAAGTGTAAAAATGTGGTTTGATAATTATTTGTCGTTAAATGTTTGCATATCTTCTTGTATTTGAGGACGCATTGTGACAATCGCTATGTCTGTGCATCTATGCCTGACTAATTGTAAGGAAAAAATAAAAATAAATAAAGAACTGTTTGAGCACGTAATTTGTAACTTGTATATATATATCATTTTATTAGATGTCTATGGCATAGTCATACATGCATTGCAAAATATGTGGTTTGATATTACCTGTCAAATTTGTGTTTTGTTTGTTTAAGGGGGCCATTGGTTCAGTGGTTAAAACTCAGCCTGTCAATCAACCTAGAGGTTGTGAGTTCAAACATGTGGGCAGCCATTTTGTGCAAATAATGCCAAATGTTAGGTCTTTACCCAATCTACCTGCCCTAGACCCTACTTCTATCCAATGGGTACTAAGCTGGGCATACTTTTATTTGCCTTTTTTTTTTTTTTTGGTTGAAGTTCTTAGTTATGTCTTTAAACTTCATTGACAAATGAGCTATTTGTGCAATAATTGTCAATTAAGTTTTATGAATGGTATGAAGAAATAAGGACAAAGATCGATAAAATAACTGCATCATCAGATGGTCGTGGTTAACCAGGTCGGTGGATGGTATGGTCTATGGAAAAGTAATTTCTTATTACGTTTAGTTATGTATTTTTCTCTATTTGTTTGCATTTGCTTATTTGATTAGATGTTCTCTATGTCCAATATCTTTAGAATTTCTCTGCTGTACGTGTCATCCTTCTTGTGCAGTACTTATCCCAAAATCATGTTTTTGGAAAAGAGCAAGCCTTTAAAATTGTTGTAGACGCTAGTATAGGAACAACAGCCATTGGTTTAGGACTTGGAGCCATATGTTTAGGGTGTGTTCCTATCGACAGAGAAAACCCTTGACCGACACATGACTTCTTTCAATGCACCCATCAAGTCCATGACTTGACTTCATAACCACCACATCATCGGAGCCATCCAATGCATATGCTCCATGTTGCCTTTCCCTCTCTCACGTGTGATACGCTGAGAGGTGTTTTCTTTCCCTCTCCCGCGTGAGATACGCTGAGAGCTGTTGCCTTTCCTCTCTCGCATGTGATACGCTGAGAGGTGTTTTCCTTCCCTCTCCCGCGTGTGATACGTTGAGAGGTGTTTCCCTTCCCTCATGCGTGTGATACGCTAAGAGGTGCTTTGTTTGAGACCTTGGGTTCGCCCGACAGTCACTTTTAGTCTTTCCTGCGTGAGCCGTAATTAAGATTGTATAATTTTTTTACATCCTTTCTGTATGAGATGTGGTTTGGTTTGTATTTACTTGCTTGTGTGTGAGTTTGCTGTAACATTTCTTTGCATAACATTTGCATCTAGATGTTTCTTTACAGCCTTCTTTGCATAATCATAAGTTATGTTCTGCATTGTGCATGTCATTTGCATTTTGCCCCTGCCTGCGGGCGGATCTATTTTGTTTTCCTGCTTGTTTGTCTAAGTCTTCGGCCTTGTCAAAAATGAGTCGTCTCTGGGCTTTGACATTCACTCCCGTTATTTCATAACTTCCAAGTTCTGTCAAAGAGGGGCAACTGTAGACACCCCATTTTTTACCGACCTTAAGACTCAGACGTCATCGTTTGAGCACGCGATGATTGCACATGTTTGTGCTTGTTTCGAGCGCCCGAAGGTCTCGGCTGAGTGCCTTGTCTTTGAACCTCTTAACCCTTTGTGTTTTGGCCTTGGTTTTTGGGCCAAACCTTGATGCCTCTTGCCTAAGGGGGGGAGATGACCTTTTTTTTACGCATGTTTTTTGTACGCATAATTCGGATGATTGCGAGTGAAACAAATATATTTTACGGTTGTTTTTTTACTCATATTTTGAGGAATGTACTTGCTAAGCAAATTCTAAGCATAACTTCGATGTCGTAACTGTAAATGTTAGTATTAACATATGTATGTTTGGGTGGAATGATGTACATTGTCCTTATGATGTTGTTACCCAAAAAATAATTAGGTCATACGTAATTTGAAATTGATTCGACACATCTCTTAAGTATTCAATATTGATTTGTCTATGTATGTGTTGGCAAAAATCTGTAAAAAAGTCAAATCTACTGAAGTGATTGGCTAGGGAGAACAAGTTGATAGGTTGACAACATTAAAACAATATGTTGTGGTTGGTGTCCTTTATCATGCGAGATTCAATTACTTCTTTGGAGGTTGTAATGTGAAGAATCAAGTATAACCAAACTCCTGATTAGATTAATAACAACCGAAGTTCACGAAGTTTGAAAGTACAATTTACAGAGATACTACTCCTAAATTACCAATTGATGAACTCCTAAGTCTAAAACCGAAGTGTTGTTCAGTTGTGCATGTCCCTTCTTGCAAAATCCATGGCTTTTATATCTTCCCCCTTGTTTTGTGGCCCACAATCACATGACTCTGAATTTGAAACTGCCCCTACCTCAAATGCTTCCTTAACTGCCTCCTTACTCCAAGGCTTGCAAACTCCTCCAAATCTTTTACTCTGCCTATCAATCTAATCTCTCTATATGATTCCACGTGTCCCTCAACCCTTTTAAGTTCTGATCAACAGATGGAAGCCCTTATTCTGTACTTGATTACATCTACAATAACCCACTAAGTCCATGACTCAGCGTAGTAACTGCTCTGTCACTTTGACCACTTGCTGCATTTCAGCCATTCTTATGATGCCATCTATCCATTTGAGTAATAAAATACTCTCAGTTATGTACTTAATGCCACTTGTCACCATCTGGTTCATCCACCTGTTGACAAGAATCTGACATAAACGGGTGCACCCAATGCCCACCTTGTTTAATTTTAATGTAACTAGTGAGTGGCACATGCAATGCATGTGCTATTCAGATAAGTAAGCATAAAAACAAATAATAAAGAAAAAGCCCCATTGGGCTTGGTACTAAGGCATACCATGGCTGATAACAGGCTTGGCTGTGGCCTTTACCCTGGGAAGCTGGGGAGTTTGTGGTTAAGTAGCTAAGGGTAGAGGTTTCGCTGAGGTGAACACGAACATGGCCGATAGCAGGCTATAAAGTCCTAAGAATGCATGTATTGGCCAAACTAAGCTGAGAAGGTAAGTGCAGCAGTAAGGTTTTACCACTGCAAGTGCACTTGCCAAGGCTCATGCTGAGAAGGCGAGTTGCAGCAGCAAATACTCCTGCCACAAGTGCACTCGCTGAGGCGTCTGTAAGATTTTTGTTGAGAAAGCAAGTTGCAGCGGCAAACACTCCCGCCGTAAGTGCATTTCCTGAGGCGATTGTGCCAAACAGATAATACACAGTACATGCAAAAGGACGCGTGTCACTTCCAACCTGGTAGCTCAATGCAGAATATTCCATGTGATCCTCTATGACACATTTCTTCTTTCTATTTGGTCACGTAGTGTCCTCACGCTACCAAGGAAAAACCTATAAATATGACCCATTTCCCAGCCCAAGAAAAGGCAATTTTTAGGGATTTTGGAGAGATACTGCCCATTTGTACATTGTCGTTGTCTTCTCCTTGAGCCACTCGCTTCACCGTCACCTGGCTGCTCACTCTCCAACTTTCCAAACAGTTGCTGCTGCTCATTCTCCAGCCATTCCACCATTGTTAGACCATTAGCATAGTTTTAACTCTCTGATCATCTTTCTAACCTCGAACCTCCCTACAAATACTTTCCTTCTTTATTTTTTATTTAGGAGACTTATGTGTAAATCTTAATAAGTAGACTTATTATCCAATAAGTCTTATGATGATTAATGTCATTTTTTATCAAACACTATTAAAAAAACGTCACTAATTGTTAATTTTCAGCGACAATTTGAAAATTTTGTCACAAAAAATATTACTAATTATAAGTTTTAGGAACAGTTTTAAAAAAATTGTCACAAAAAAAGTCATTAATTTTAAACTTTCAACGACAGTTTGAAAAATTCATCACAGAAAAACGTCACTAATTGTACATTTTAGTGACAATTTATAAAAATCATGACAAAAAAAATTATTATTAATTGTCAATTTTTAGTGACATATGTAAAAAATCATCACAAAAAATTATTTTTAGCGACGATTTTATTATGACTTGTTTTCAAGAAGATTTGATAGTAATTAAGTCTAACTATTAAGATTTATGGGAAGTTTACATTTTTATTTTATTTCCCATTTACTATTTATTTTCCTGAAGTATGCGTGTGATGTTCTGATATAACTTGCCATGTCATTTTCTTTGTTTGACTTGGTGCAACGATTCTTTGTACAACTATTGGCTGATCGAAAAATATGAAAGTTGCAACTCTTGGTGAAAGTTGTGGCTATACATATAATGAATGATCACATAGCGATGGCATATAACTGAATGTTAGTGAGGACATTAAAGTAGAAAACACTTCGTATTTTTCAAAGTAGCAATAGATATACAAATTAGGTACTTTTAAAAATCAACTATTAAAGCGAAGCTATTAAAGTAAAAGGAATTTGAAAGAAGAAAAAAAAATAAAAAAACAAAAAAGAATTGAACAACAATTTTTTATTTTTAAAACCAAACATCATGGTGTAATTTGTCCTAATTTTTACTTGTAATAACATGTGATGTAAAACTGTGGGAGTTTTGGAACGTTTTTTAAATAAAAAATGTTTCAAATCTCTAACATTATGTTTGAGAACCTAGGAGAGAAAAGAAAAGAAAGGATTACTTAAGTTATAAGATAAAAGAAAAGAAAAGAAAAGAAATGATTGTGATTTCTCTCCTTTTTGTTTGGATAAGGAAAAAATAAAAGAAAAGAAATGATTGTGATTTCTCTCATTCTTATTTGGTTAGATTTCATTAAGAGAAAAGAAAAGAAATTATTTTATGTTATATTATTAAAATAACCTTTTTATATTTTCAATCATTTTATTTCTTTTATTTTTATAGGGACAAAATTGGTATTATGAAAATAGTGTTTCTTTTCTCTCTCAATCTCTCCACTTTTGGAAAGATTGAAAATGAGGCTTATAAGAGAAATGAGTTTCTCCCCTTTTCTCTCTATTTCTTCCCATTTCTCTCCACTTAGGCTATCCAAACAAGTAAAAGAAATACATATCTCTCTATTTCTTTTCTTTTCTCTCCAAATCACTCAATCCAAACTTAGTGTAAATAAGGAATTCTAGTAGGAGTTCTAAGGGGTGGGTCCCATCTTATGATTTGATATTTTAATTTGTGATTTTGTATTTTTTTTTTTTTTTATGTATTACTACATCATTAAAATTGAAATTAAGATTTTAACTCTAATACTCTCTAGTATTGCTACTGCCTTTTAAAATAGGGATAGATGTGTACCACCAACAAACTCGCTATCCACTTCGAACAGGAAGATGCGTGCAATGCAATAATGACCCTGTTTGGCAAGGTTTATTTTCAGTTTATTTCAGCTTTTAGCTTAATTTAAGCTATTTTGATGTGTTTGATTCAGCTTAATAATACAGCTTATAACTTTTTATAAGTCAAAAATCAACTTATTCTTTGAGTGGGGGATGAAAAACTTAATTTATAAGTCAAAAATTAACTTATATTCACATTTATAAATTATAAACTGTTAGATTATAAATTGTAAACACTTTTCTACAACTCTACTAAACGACGATAATACGTTGGTTCCGTGTTCGCTTTTCTACTCTTCCTCGGCATTTTCTCTCTTCCAATAGCAATCTCTATCCATAATAATGCACGGTTATGATATTTTCCATTAAAAGCTATTTGATGTGAAGTGAAAGCCCGCATTCATTAAAAAGCTATTTGATGTGAAGTGAAAGCCCCTGATTCAATAATATCTACATAAGTTGGGTTCTCTAATATCGTGCGCCACTTTTTTACTGTATACCGTACGTAATTCCATCATAAAATATATAATTTTATTATAAAATTTTGTAATATCAATCATAAAATGTATAATTTTATTATAAATTTATGTTAAAAAAAATTATAATCACAGAGTTTCGCAATGTCAACCACAAAATTATAGACATTTTTTTAAGCTAATTTGTAGTGAAGTTATACATTTTATAATTAATATTACGAAATTTTATGATAAAATTATACATTTTGTGATAAAGTACATATAATATATACCCCTAAGGAATACATACCATAGCATTTTCTATATTTAGTTTTTTATAACATCAATCCTCCTTCCTCTTTTTTTTTTCTTTCTTTTTTATATAAAAATTTATTGTTGTGATGATATTATATAACACATAATATTACTATTCAATAATAAACTACCATGTAAGATATATATATAGGAATGGTTTGAGATGATCTAAAAAAGTGTACTTTTTAATTTTTTGTGAAATATGGATTGTGTGTGGGTTGGGTTTGAAATGATATGGTAAAGAGATAATGTGACTTAAATAAGATGATGTGACTTAAATAGAATAGTAACGTTTTAACGTTTTAACTTTTTTAAGTTATGACAAACAAGACCTTTATTGGATTTTGTTGGATGTAACTACCTTTCAGTAATAGGATTGCCTTACTGGGATTTTCGAAGAGATGTTAATTTTATAATCAATTGTGAAAGTGTTATATCAATATATGTTTATGTTAAATTTAAAAATAATTAAATTTTCTATAAAAAATTTGTAAGACTTCCTAGTACATATTTTCCGGGATAAAACTTTCGGATATGTTTTCCATTTTCTTTATTGTAGTGATTTTTTGTTTTTTTTGTTTTTTTTTTGTTTTTTTTTTGTTTTTGTTTTTTTTTTTTTTTTCATGTCCTTCTAGTTTAGAAAGATATAAAAATTTACACTTACCTAAACTTTACCAATATTTTTTATTTTTTTGTCAATCGATACGAGAGCAATTACAAATATAAAAAATATTTACATCATCAAATAGGCTATTAGTCCTTAATAATTAAAAAGTCAACAATACCTAACACAATCATGTTTAGGAATGAACTATTTTAGTTGGTTTTTTAATTTTCAACAATGCTAGGTAGTTCAAAATTTTGTGGCTCAAATGGCTCAAATCACTTAAAACGATGTCGTTTTGAGTGTAAATGAGTGTAAAACGACGTCATTTTGACAGATTTGAGCCATTTGAGCCACAAAATTTTGAGCTACCAAACATTTTCCTTTAATTTTTTACAAAAACACGAACCCCTATGCCTCAGAAATACAACTCAACTTGGAGACCCGCTCGAGCGCCCAACCTTGCGCTCGAGCGCGAAGACTAACAAAGACGTCCGCTCGAGCGTCAACTCCCCCGCTCGAGCGGAAAATCACAACTCCCAGAATCTCAGGCCGTCTGCACAATTTGCTAGAAACCCCAAAAGTACGCTCGAGCGCCTACTGCTCCGCTCGAGCGGAGGGAAAAAGTTCCAGATTGTTTAGTAAAGGTCACAAATTCCAGTTTCAAAGGCATAACCCAACGGATCGTTCTTCAATTCCGATAGCAAACACATTAACTCCTAATTAAATAAGGATTACTTCCTATACGCACTTTGGGGTCATTACATTCTCCCCACCTTAAGAAGTTTGGTCCTCCAAACTTGATTCTCCTTGTCACAAGTCTGGTTCTGTCTTGGACATATAACATTTCTCAATCATTTAGTCATTCCATATCTTATACAGTTAATTCTAATGGAGATTGCTCCCAAAATCACAAATGATTCGCCTTTACTGACTAATTGGTAGCCCAAGTGATAATAGTACTTACTAACATCAAGGCATCATCTCAGTATTCACAACCCTGATATGTTTCCATTTATTGCTCTGGAAGTTATATCCTCCAAATACTATAACAACTCCGATTTTCTTCAAGCATTCGATTATATGTGACTCATAAGCCATCAAATACAGTTCAAACCCTTTCGGTTTACACACAACTCTAACTACCATACTTCTTTCAAAGTTGAGGTAACGTTCTCTACTTATCATGTTTCACAAGTACATACATTTTTCAACGATTAACCCAGAATAACAACCAAGTCCTAAATCAACGACTTTGTGGCTCTTTATTCACTATCAAAAGTAAACTTATCAGTTCAAATCAGATTTCTAACAGACTCCAAATAATAACTCAAATACGGATGAAACCTTAATGGTCACAATCAATTATCAAATGGAAAACCCTTTCATGCATAGCAAAGTATCTCTTTCAGAAAACTTGTTACATCTTGAACATTCGGAGTTCATAGCATATCTAGTCAATTTGGAGCAATTAGTCAGGAAGCTTATCATATCATAACCAAATTAATTGCATAAGTTTCATACCGATAATCACTCGTTTAAAGATCACATTAAAGGAACAAGCCTTGAACTAATTTTCATACATTCACAGTGTCATGCAGAACAGTTTACATTAGGGCCTTTAAATACGAAATAGGGATTAGTTTGACAATTTCCAATATCTACACAGTTTTATATCACAGAAATGATTCCTTAATCATAAATTATCACTTCACAGAAGCAAGATTCTAATTCTTACAGTAACTTATCAGAATATCAATCATTTAAATGTGATATCAAATTCATTAATGATTCTCTATTGTTTTGCGAGTGCTACATGGACAGACACATATCATAAGTGGGGTTTCGCATGTCATTTGACTGTTACTTATAAGAAGTCTCAATTATAGTTTACAGGTTACACATAAACAGAACAGATTACAATTTACGAATTTCAGATTGCCGATTGCAGATTACAGAAGTGAGAGTACAGAGTACAGAGTACAGAATATAGATTCTCGTAATTACATCCCAAGTACACATAAACAATACTCATTAGACACCATTCATAATTCCCTAGCAGAAGTCGTCAGTAATTTCCTTAGTTCACAAAATCATATTACTTACATACTGTCTCAAGGTCAATAACCAATTTCCTCAACATAGCTCACAATGCACAACAGTGCGTTCACAGAAACATAAGATCTAATAGTGAGTCTGATATTAGTTTACTTCCAGAACGGCCTTTGGTCTAGTGTTACAGCTATTACAGAACAGCCTATTGGCCCAGAATAATCAGAACGGCCTTTCGGCCCAGAATAGCCTTTCGGCCTATTTAAATCGTCAGCCAGAAGCAAATTCACAATTTTAAAAGGATCACTACATGCAGAAGTCCTTCTTATGGCCGGTCATACTTAACATAACCTCAATTATTACACAAACACATCTTATCAAAATATTCCAATACAGTAACTTCTCAGAAGTACTGATCTAAACATTGTTACAGCAAGGGAAACATAACAGGCCATAAGATAACACACATATAACATTTCCTTTACTCTTAGACATATCCAATACTTAAAATTTAATCAATTTACTCAAATAAGTGTAAAACAGCACAATTATATCGCCATCATTTCCCACAGATAATGATCAACCGATAACACACATTTTACCTAATCATCTATATATAAATTGACTTACCGATCAGTTCAAATTCTTTCTACACTTTCGCAGTGCAACATTGTTGACTTAATCCCATCTGCATATCTTGCTTTATTCACCAATCTATATAAGATAAACAAAGGCAATAAAAGAATATGCAACAGACATAGATTAAAATCATCAGAAATAGCAGATACAACATATTCATTTAACGTTGCCATCAATCTACTCTCAGAATGTTATGCATGACGCCTAAGTCTTGCTAGACATCCTAAAGCTCAATGGATTCGTGTGTGAGATGGCAACTCGTGCTCTGATACCACTTGTCACGCCCCAATCCCGCCCCTAAAAGATTTGGGCATGACCTATTCGAAGACGGACTTTTAACCTGATATATATAATAAGTGGGGCCCGAACGGAAGCATTAGCAATTTAAAAAAAAATAACTTAAATATAACATCCATTGAGCTACTACTACTATGCCAGGACCGCAGTCATTACATTAAATATATAATACACATGAAGCATATATCCGGGCTTGGTTACAGTGATTCTCATTCACACAAAAGTACAAAAGAGGGAAAGGATCATTTACATCCAACCATAAGTAACTCATCAAAGCACAAACCAAAAACCTAGTTAAAACTTTACTAGATGCGTGGGCTCCATCCTAAGTGCCTGGACACACTGAGGTTGACAAGAGAAGACAAGTCCCTTAAGTCAGGACTGGCTTCCCAGTTGATTACCTACAGAAATAGACAAAACAGAGTGAGTAAAACTCAGCGAATAATAGTACATAAACAACTTAAAGATTAACTTAACTTACTTACAATGTACGCATTCATCTAATTACATAAGTACATGCAAAAATCCTGTGGTTAGTCTGATTCTGTACACATTTCAGAACAGTCTTGTCAATTCATAGCTTCACAGATTGGCCCTTGGCCTGATGGGTTCACACATTCACAAATTAGCCCTTGGCTTAACTTAGATGCACAACTTCACAAATTGGCTCTCGGCCTTTAAGATTCATAGTTTCACAAGTTACAGATTCATATTTCACAAGTTGGCCCTTGGCCTCATAATTTCAGAAATCACAAGTTGGCCCTCGGCCTCCTAGGTTCACAAATTCACAAAGTGGCCCTCGGCCTCATAAGTTCACAAATTGTATCCGTCATAACTTCACAAATTATATCTTGCATAGAACGGCCATAGTCCTCACATCTTTCACATCAGCTTTAAGCCCAGTTCACATAGGTATGGACTCAAGGGGTGGCTCGTACGGATTCTAGAGGTGACTCGCATTGCAGCACTTAGTTCCGTACAGCACTTTGTTCCATACTAGAAATCAATAGTTCTTGGAGACTGAACAATTCATATCATGTCATGGCATAAACGAAGTGGATAAACAGAATAGAATAATGCTAGGTTCATACGAATACCGTTCACAATGGTGCACATAAATTTCCCTTTATGAGTCATTACATGGTGCCATAGACGTCATACGTATAACAAAGCATTAATAATAATTATTTACACAAACACATGTGTCGTTACAGTACTATTCATGGGGATAAAACAATTCACAGCGTAATGTGAGTCATATAACAATGTTATTGATATTCAATTCTTTGACGTTTAAGGCAGCCCATGGTTCTGTTCGATTTTCATTTCGTTAATCCATTCTAGGCAGATGTCTATGTCATAAAACATGTATCGAACTAAATAAGGCTGTAGGAGTCCAGGATAGGACGTTCAAAATATCATATCCCCATTAAGCGGGGTTTATATTCATAATTCCTCAAAGGTTAACCAGTCGCATGGTATTAATAATTCTTGTGCAGAGTCATAGGTAAGTTACAGATTATTACACATTAATGCTAACCATTAACCTTAACCGGAATGTACAGTAGTTTCAGAGTCATACCGAGGTACACATCATCTTTCAAAGTTCTCACCGATCCCTAACAACATAAATGCTACAAAGAATAGTGCATTAACAATAAGAATTATTAACGGTAAGTAAACGTACGGTTACAGTACTATTACTCACAGTGTTCAGATGCTTGGTCCACCCCTGTAGCTGACCCTACACAATTCATCATAGTACAACATCATTCAATTTCCAATATTATTCAATACAACATTATCCAACAAAGTCAGCATCACTTGGTTCATCAATACCATTTGCAACTTCACATAATTCACAATAAATCCTTGAATCCTATTTCAACCTTCTAAAACCAAGTTCATATCATCTATATCCTTAATAGATTATTTCCCTAAGTTTTCCTTTACACGATAGCATGAATTCCACCATTTATAACAAATTCATTCGCAATTCTAAACACAATTTTCAAACATTCCCAAATTCTAATTCAACTTCAACACACATAATTCAATACTTCAATTTCATTACTCTACTTTCAACTTGAGCCAATTCATTGGTTATCATCATTAATCAACCTAGGGTTTCCAAGAAAAATGGGGGTTTTCCTCTTTTCTTAGTGAAATCGCCAAATCAATAATTACTATATGCCAATATGCTAAAAACATTCAACATCCTTTGAGAAGTAGAGTGGGAGCCCCAATTGTGCATAAACATTAAGCCGTAAGTGTCCCTAACCCATAATCAACTCAAGATTCTAAAATGTCAACAAAATCCCAAAGTACCAACAAAATCACTTTGAATCATAAACATTCAAGGCTAAGAGAACCCCCTACCTCGAAATTAGAAGCAAAGAAGCTAGGTTGAACGCATCCTCTCGAAATCCCAAAATCTAATTGGTTGGAAAAGTTGATCTTCACTTCTTCTTCACCCTTGATGCACGACCCATGATGGATTGTTGGTAAAAATGGATGAAATCAAAGGTTTGAGGGTTAGGGTTTCGGACTTAGGCAAGAAGGAAGGGAGAGGGAAGAAGAAAATATAAGAAATGATCCAAAATCCCGTTTTTAAAGCTGCTGTCCCGAAAATCCCGCTCGAGCGTCCCTATTCCCGCTCGAGCGGACCTGCTCTCAGCACAGATTCCAAAACTTCAAACAGATGTAACTCTCCCATCCGAACTCCGTTTTAGGTCGTTCTTGTGTCCAAATTGAAGCCCCGGAAATAAGCTTTCCAATGGTTCTAACCTCACATCCAAATTCAAAGTGTGGAAAAAGAAAAGGACAAAAGAGTGACGGCTGGTCGCAGACAAATCATTCTAATTCAAGCTTTTGGTCCAATCTTACTTTACCATCATATTACCACCTTAAACAATACTCCAAAATAAAATAGAATGTTCCAAAACACTAATAAAAATGTCCAAAAACGAACCCCTGTGCCTCAGAAATACAACTCAACTTGGAGACCCGCTCGAGCGCCCAACCTTGCGCTCGAGCGCGAAGACCAACAAAGACGTCCGCTCGAGCGTCAACTCCCCCGCTCGAGCGGAAAATCACAACTCCCAGAATCTCAGGCCGTCTGCACAATTTGCTGGAAACCCCAAAAGTACGCTCGAGCTCCTACTGCTCCGCTCGAGCGGAGGGAAAAAGTTCCAGATTGTTTGGTAAAGGTCACAAATTCCAGTTTCAAAGGCATAACCCAACGGATCGTTCTTCAATTCCGATAGCAAACACATTAACTCCTAATTAAATAAGGATTACTTCCTATACGCACTTTGGGGTCATTACAGATTCAGTGCCAAGCCGACCGATTATATGTATGTGACAAAATGCTTGGCAGATGGGATTTTTTAACAAGGCCAACTTAATCCCTATGGAAACATTGAATTGAACCCTTTTGCCGCAGTCTTGAACTATGGCCAGGTGAGAAGCTCCACCCCCAATTCCCTCCCCAATCTCAACTTCAAATACTTACATGTTTTGTTACTCTTAATTAACTCACAAAATGTCACACAGATTTTAAGTATAATTCCTATCCCTTGAATATGATTCTTGTAGTTCTTCAAATTGTACAAGATTCTTTTACCATACACATTTACTTGGCCAAAAATGGTGAAATTTGGTGGGAAAAAAGTAAATGCAAGTCTGTGTGAGTAATATCTGAGAGCTAAAATTTGGACATTTTAATTCAGCTAATGTAATTAGGAAATAATGCATTTACTTGACAAGTTAGCATCCAAGTGTTTTTCTTTTTTTTCTTTTTTTGGTTAATCGGTAGAAGTATTTCAAGAGTCCCATAATGACGAGGAAAAAAAACATACGATGAAATCTCATTATAGGGAAAAGATTGACCCTTGGACCTTCTAGGTGGAAGTTGTACAAGAGTGGCCAACTGAAAAAGTTAGGATCAAAGTTCAAAGTAAGTTTATGTGTTGTCCAGGAAAAAGTAGTCTAGAGACAAAGTAATATTATACAATTTTTTAATTTTATTTTTTATAAATTTTATTTGCATAGTTATGTGATGTGCATCAATAAAAATTTAAGTTGGACTACTAGAGTTATTTGATAGGAATAGCTCAATGCTATTTTATCTTCTCTTTTTTTCTTTTTTTTTTTCCCTTAATTGTTAGTTTAACATTACTCAATTAATCATTGTGTCCATTACACAATCACATAAATCTAAAAACAGAAAACTATATGCCTCACATAATACTATAATCACGTAAGAAATCAAAGAACCAATTAGGGAATAATCATATTCTCGCATGTAAAATAGTGGTAACATCCATATGCAAAAATGTGATTTAATTAGGTGTCTCTATAATTCATTTATTTTGGCACCTTGTATTGTTGGTTTGAAAATCCAAAACGGGGGTTATTTGAAGGAACAAAAACATTCAGGAGAAAAGATGGGATGGTCTTTCTCTTCTGCCCAGATCAGAACGCAATCTGAATGTAGTTTGGCGCTAAAAGAATGTGCATGCCCTCCCTCTCCATTTCTCAATTCATTCATGCCATTAAACAGACTGCTCTGCTAACAGGCGTTGGGTAATCCTTTCTCTCCCTCACAACAAAATATGCACGCGTACAGTATGTAATTTTTTTATATAGTATGTAACTATTTTTTTTTTTTTTTGGGAAATTTTGATTAGATTCCCCCTGTGATACCCCTGCTTTGTATTATGTTAATTGGTCCCTAATACGTATGTGACTATATGTTTTGATATGATTTTGTGTGCCATTATGTGAATATATGTGATTTTGGAATTCTATCTGTTCACCGTAGGAATACCTGTTTGAATAATCTGCTTTGGAGATTAAATTGAGGGCCTTATCGGCCACGGAACCCGAAATTGATTACGCCATTGTGATTAGCGTAATTTTTAAAGCCTACGGTGAAATTTAATTGAAAATTGGTTCGGGTCAGATTAAATTGATTTATTTAATGGCATTGTGCTCAAATTGTTAATATTTTTAATTGTGGTTAGTGGGGTTTGTTGTATTTGAGCACTACACATCCCATTCTCTCCTATGACCTCATTTTGGCTGATCAAAACTTGAGAAAGGGAGAGAGTGCCGGCTGTTGGAGAGAGAGAGGAGAGAATTGTGCATTTGTGGTTCAAGACTTGGACCTTTTGGAGATTAAGCTCAAGTATTGCTAAATTGGGAAGATTAAAGCTCCTTAGTAAGTGATTCATGCATTTATAGTCATCATCTTGTGAATTCAAGTTTAATAGATGGTCAAGAGCATGAATTAGTTTTAATGTAAGGGAATTGAGTTGCTTGTATTCAATTGAAGGTCAATGAAGGCATGCATGTATATAATTGTTGTGGAAATGCATAATCTTGCATGTATTGAGTTGAACATGGAAATAAATGTGTTAAATCTTACATGCAAGCATGCTTTTGTTGTATTCCATGAGAATGAACACCATTTGCATTGTTTGGGATGGAAATGAAATCAAGATTAGCATGCATGTTTGAATAATTACGACATGAGCTTTGAATGTGTGATTTTGTTTGTATTAGAATGAGTTGATGGGAGATTGGGGCATGCATGTGAATTAATTGTGAATTGGGCTCCATTGTAATGTGTTTTGGTGTTTAGGGCATGTTAGCATAACTATATTTGAGATTTGAGCCATAACATGCATGTTTTGTTGGTTAAAATTCGAATTGGAGCTCAAGAACTCAATTTGGAAAACCCAGATTTTTTATGTCCGCTCGAGCGGGGGAAGAGCCGCTCGAGCGGGAAAATCGTGCTCCCAGCACTTTTTGCAGAGTTGGATGTCCGCTCGAGGAGGCTATCTCACGCTCGAGCGGGGAGTTTCTGTAGACAGGCCTTCCGCTCGAGCGCTCTATTCCACGCTCGAGCATATTTTTCATGCAACCAGTACTTTTGCAGGCCTTAAGGGTCCGCTCGAGCGGGGAAGTTGACGCTTGAGCGGGGACCCTGTTCTCTGAAATTTTGTATGCTCGTTCTGTGTTTCGTTTTTCGTTCTCTTTCACTTGTAAGCACTCTTAGGCATATGTTAAGCATTGTGAATGAGCTAATGAGATAAGAATAAAGCCTAAAGAGGAATATGTGAATCAAAGAACGGATTGAACTATTAGTGACCCCTTTTGTGTTCATGAAATGTGTAGGGTCAAGCTCCAGGGCAAATCCATAAGCCGATCACTGTGAGTAATATCGATATTTGAAAGCTTGTGAATGTCAAATTGTTTATTTCCCTCATAAGCTTTATGAGTTGCTAATTGGGATTGTGGACAAAAGTTTGACATGATAGAAATGAATGGACCGAAGGTCGTTTTGATAGAAATGAATGGACCGAAGGTCGTTTTGATATAAATAAATGGACCGAATGTCGTTTTGACATGAATAAGTGGGCCGAAGGCCGTTTTGACATAAATAAATGGACCGAAGGTCGTTTTGACATGAATGAGTGGGCCGAAGGCCGTTTTGACAAAATTGAATGGACCTAAGGTCGTTTTGACACGAATGTATGGGCTGAAGGCCGTTTTGACGTAAATGAATGGGCCGAAGGCTGTTCTGACAAAAATGAATGGGCCGAAGGCTGTTCTGACGTAAATGAATGGGCCGAAGGCCGTTCTGACAAAAATGAATGGGCCGAAGGCCGTTCTGACTTAAATGAATGGGCCGAAGGCCGTTCTGACATAAATGAATGGGCCGAAGGCCGTTTTGACATGAATGGAAATCTGATTGGGCCAAAGGCCAGTATGGTTGGAACTACAGTCATTTGATCTGAATTTTGTATAAGTGTATATATGTTAAGCAGAAATATGCATTGGGCCCAAGGCCGTTCGGAGCATGTTGTTCTTCATATTGCTTATGTAACTTATGTATTCGATATTATTCACTGGGCTATCGCTCACGCTCATTCATGTGTTTGTAGGTGAGCTGAGGGAAGTCCAAACCCAGCCCCAGTGAAGTCTGCCAGGAACAACATGAGTTTTGGGGAGTCAGCCTTGTGTCTCACGTACGAGACCCATCCTTGCCATTTTGTTATGTATTTATATTTTGTCTTGTTGGCAAGGACTTTGTGTACATCTGTATATAGTTCTGATATGGGTTGACTCAGTTTGGATGATCCGGTCTGTAAAGGATTTTGTGACACTGTACTTGTTGTGGGTTATTAACGTATATGTGCATGGTTTGTTTTGAGTGCATATAAGCACGGCTTTATGGACAAAGTTTTAAATTTTTGCTTCCGTTTGGCCCCTTTACTCTAATGAGTTATGTCTGTTAAGGTTTGAGGCCACAGGTAACCTCAGGATTACTGGCCGGTTATGTCCTTTACCCATAGGGGCGGGTTCAGGTCATGACACCCCCTATGGGAAAAGGGTCTCTTTATATAAGGCCTTTGTTCATAGGAAGTGGGGCTATACTGGGTGTGGCTCCATCACCTGAATATATCTTCCTTGTCTATGCTTCTCCTGTTGGCAATTATTTCAAGGTCTCATCTTATCTTTCTCTCTGTTTCTTTATTTTTCTTTCTTGTTTCTTGATAATAAACAGAGAAGCTTATATATGGTCTTGTGTTCTATATATACAGGAAGGTTTGTCACCGTTGAACTTGTATATGGAGGATGAATTCCATCGTGCCACTCATGGTGGAGTTGGAGGTGTCAAGTCCATCACCAATTATGCCCCGGTAAACAAATCCATTTGTCTTCTCTATGTGAAATGTCACCAAGTTATCAACATCTTCAATTTTACTTAAATTTTTTTTTTAACCTGAGTGAAGGGTTTTTTTTTTTTTGGTAAGGCAATTGGGATTGGCATATCATTTTCATTTCATAACGGCGTTCCTCAGTCCTAAAAATATTGATTCTTCTTTACATAATGCTCTCCAACCGTATGATATTATGTGAATTTTGAAATATGAGAATCTTTTTTTTTTTTTTTATCAGCAAAAAGAAACTTTATTGATGAAGAAAGCAAGATACATACGAAAACTTACATCAACAAAGAAGGAAAGTGCAAATAGCATCATAACTAACCTTACCAATCCCAACTAGGTTGGCACCGATAAGGTAGCACAATCCTTTGCTAGCACTTAACCCATGATTGGTGAGGAACCAATCAAAAGAACCAAAAAGAGAGAAAGGAAAAAACAACAAAGAAGCAGCAACAATTAGAGCAACATACTTAGCAACCTTAACAGTCCCTAACCAGCAAAATTACAGCAACATGCCAGTAGCAGACTTACTTACTGAGGCCTTGTAAGAGCAACATACCACCAGCATCTAGCTGCACAAAGCAGACCAGAGCAGACTTGCTTCCTACAGCAGCATTAGCATTAGCATTAGCAACCAGCTGCACAGAGTAGACCAGCTTCCAGCAACATTAGCATTACCACTCCCCTCCTAAAATCTGCACAAAGTAGACCAGCTTCCTACAGCAGCATGCCTACCAACTGCATACATCAGCTGACCTCTGAACTACAACATACAGCAGCTGACCTCTGAACTACAGCGTACAGCAGTACAGCATGAAAACACACATGAAGCAAACCAGTAACTCTGCTGCCCTGAACACCATTCAACCAGCAACCATTTCAAACAACAACAACAACCCTTCATTCAACCAGCAACCATTTCAAAAAATAGCAAGAACACCCCCAGACAGCTACACACAAAGATCAGCCACTATATCTAATGCAAAACAGAACCTGTTGTAGGTTTGACACAATGTCATTAATAGAAAACACCAGAGAGGGGAAATGAGCCTTAACCCACAATACAACTCTCACCTTAACAAGATCACAGAGCACTTCTAGATTTGGATGAGAACCATTAAACACATATTCATTTCTAAGCTTCCAGGTAGACCAGAGGACAGCAAAAGGAATAGCTAACTAGATTATGTTCTCCAACTTTTTCATCTTGCAACTAGACCACCACTGAAGTAACCCATTCACAAAACCTAGAATGACCCACTGAAGGCCCTACCATCTTACAAGGTTAGACCAAATCTGCCAAACAAATGGGCAAAACAATAGAATATGCTCCACAGATTCAATCCCACTTCAACAGAAAACATAGGCCTAATTAGTATTATCTCCCAGGATCCCAATTCTACAAAGGAAGCTGGCAGTCTTAACTTTACCATGCCAAGCTAACCATCCAAAAAATTGGGCTTTGGGAGGGGCATAGTTCTTCCATAAGATATTAGTTGAACTCTGAGCATTCCCAAGAGAAGATTCCCACCAATGATATGCTGAGGACACACTGAATAATCTTGAAGAATCAGTTGTCCAAAGAAAACTATCTGATTTGGTTCTACATAAGGCAGGAGCATTTCTAAGGGAAGCATAAAGCCTATTCACCTCTTCTTCCTCCCAAGCCAGTAAAGCTCTTCTAAACCCAAGCTTCCGGTCATCAGCTGCTTTTCTTTTCTAATAATAGTCATGAACCACACCCATTTTATCATTTGATAATGAGAAGAGCCCAGGAAATTCCTCTTTTAAACATACATTGCCTGCCCACTTATCCCGCCAGAATAGAGTCTTCCTTCCATCACCCAACACAATCAAGGAATTATTGAGATAAAAGTTAAGGATCTCTGGTTTTGATAGTACAGTATTGATTATATCAGACCAAGTTTTGGAACCTCTACCATCCAAACTTGGAAACCAACTGCCACTCCTTAAATTATTTTGTTACAAATTACTTCCTTCCATAAAGAGTGATTTTCAGCCCCATCCTTTGAGTGGAATGTTAAGACCAGATCTCTTCCACCACCAGCTCTTACTTTTATTTCCCCAAAATCTCTTCTTACTAGTTCTGCCTTAAAATCTTCCACAGCGTGGAGTAGTTTTAGCCTAACTATGACAATTTCGTATAACCATCCATTGCCTTCTTCATAAGCTCTGATGATACGGTTTGTGTTTGATCCTGCTTTCATACCGCCCACTATCTCTGCAAAGGATCTCTTCCCGTGGTAGCCAATATTTGTTCTAGTGGTCTCCTCAACAAACTTCATATTCTGTGTTGGTAGAACAAGCTTATGTTTCGTGCCATAATCCTTACCAAAATCTGCCAATTTAACTTTTATTGCTTTGTCATCACACCAGAGCCCATTTGCTTTTTGCACTGCCACATCTGCTACAACAGAGCAGTTATATCTAACAAAGCCAAAACAGGATCTTCTCGCTTTCCTCCTCTTGTTAGGAACAAAAGTATCAATACTACACCATAGTTGGAAAATATTTAGTACAACCCTTTTGTTCCCATGGCTTCAGGTAGATTATCCACAAAAACAGAGTGGATGGACACATGCCCCCAGCTATTCCATACTCCTCTTCCTCCATGTCTTCGAACCACTGGCTGCCATCCTCCATCCCTTTGTTGTTCGTTTACTCTTCTAGATCCTTCTATCTTCTTGAATTTTTGATATGACATATGCCAAATAGGGCATTTGGTCTCTGTGTCCATCTTTCTGTATCTAAAATTTAACACTATTCATAAAACAATCACAGCTGAATAGAAAATTACAGTTTAAAGCATAGGTAGTTTGCCACACTTCATTTACAAGAAAATTATGGGAAGCAACAGTAAGCTGACCTGAAATATGGGAATCTTGACGCACAATTATTTCATGGAATTAAACTGCTTAGATATGTCTCTAAAACTGTAAGTATGGGCACACACTGTGTGTGAGAAATAGTTAGACAAATCATGACAATTATTAAATTTGAATAAGTTAGATCTAAAAAGAGGTATTTTGGCAATTAGATAAGGACAATTTCGTAAAGGAAAAAATTGTGACCAGACTTCATGTTTTGACCTATACACTTACGATAGTATAGACTAGTGGTGGGGCACACGCAATGTGCATGTAACTAAAAAAAATATAATATAAGAATAATGGTTTCTTTTTTATTATTCAATCTAAATAATATTGTGATAAAGATTATAAAAAAATTAAATAATTATTTTTAATTTTAATATCTTTTGATATCCTCTTTATTATCTATAAAAAAATTTATTTGTTTAACTAAATTTAAAATTATATTCGTACATAATTTTTCAAAGTATCCTATCTCTTTTCTTTTTTTTTCTTTTTTTTGATTTAATATTTTTTAGAATCTTATTATTATCTACAAATATTAAACTAATAATCAAATTCAAGAATGCACTCCAAATAGTTTTGTTATAATGATCATTTATTTTTAATTTTAATATATTTTGGTGTCCTCCTTATTATCTATAATTTTTTTTTATTTGCTTAACCAAATTTAAAATTATATTCGTACATAATTTCTCAAGATATCCTATATCTTTCTCTTTTTTTTAATTTAAATATTTTTTGGAATATCTACAAGTAAACTGTTAATCAATACATGTAAAAACTAAACAAATAAATTGAACCTTATCAGCTATAACCAACAAATTTAAATTTTTCTGTTACTCATACATAATCTTATAGGTATCCTATCTCTTTTCTGTTATTAATTTTAAAATGGGTGAAAAGATATAGTAATTAACCCTAGGTTAGAAAATTTTAAAAATAAAAATAAAATAGCTTCAATTAAATAACTATACTAATATCCACCAGTTGGAAACAAATAAATAAAGAGTCTAGAGAAGGAGAATTGATTCATCACAATTGATAAATCATAATAAAGAAATAAAATAAAAAGAAATTGAAATTAGTGTAGATAGATAGTATATATATATTTTCTATTTGTAATTTAGATTGAACTTTTATTTGGTGGAAAAAATGAAAAAGTTTTTAATAATAATATGCCCCTAAAATCTACATTATAATGTATACAATTTTTTTTTTAATTTGTTGTTTTTTTAATCAACATGATCAACAAAATGAAATAATAATGTATATTTGTTTTTTTTTTTAATTCGTAATTTAGATTGAACTTTCATAAGGTGGTTTTTATAAATAAATTTGTCATAATGTACATATGTTTTATTTATTTATTTATTTATTTATTTTTCTCTTTGTAATTTAGATTGAACTTTATTTGGTGGAAAAAATGAAAAAAGTTTTTCAAAAAAATATAAGCCTAAAATCCACATTATAATGTGCACATTTTTTTCAATCAACATGATCAACTAAATCAAACATCAAACAATAATGTATACATGCTTTTTTTTTTTTTTTAATTTAGATTGAACTTTTATAGGGTTGAAAACATTTAAAAAAAAAAAAAAGAAACTTAGAAAGAACTGGAGGAAGAAAAAAAAAACTTTACATTACTCAATCCGTATTTTACATACCAATAACATAAAAATAAATTGTATGAAAAAACATATCTAATAATGCTTATTTTTATATTTTTACTTGAGGAACAGTCGTTTTCAAAATTAACAAAATGGTTGAGGTTAAAAATAAAAACAACAATAGTTTGATTAAGAAAATTACAGTGAGCAACTTTAGTAAGAAAAAAGGCAACAGAAATGTGCAAACCTGTCAATGGGAAGAAAATTTTTGAAAACTTTGTGGAACTGTGGAACAATAAAATTAAAGTAAGCGAATAGAATGTCTATGTAGGTGTAGGGATGAAGTTATTTTTTTTTTTTTTAAATATATATATATAATTGGGCAGTTCAATGAGAGAAGTTGTAGATGTGGAGCAATAAAAGGTGAGGGTACAAAACGTGGACAGTTAAACAGTGGAGGTTTTAGTTTTTTTTTTTTTTTTTTTTTTAATTATATTATTTCCAGGTGACAAAAGCTTCAAGAGACTATTTTGGGGCTTCACTTGATATGATATAATAGTATAGATGAATGCAAATCAGTTTTTGAAGTACGTTCTAGTTGCCTCTGCAAACCAATTTACATAATGTCATACTATGATTCTTTGGCAAAAAATAATGTTTTAATGCCTTTTATGGCTCATACTGCATTTCCAAAAAACCAAAATAAGGTTGTGGATGCATTTTTTGTTTTTTTTTTTTTTTTTAACGGATTCTCAACTAATCATAATCAGTTTTTTTTTTTTGGTTGTTGTGGTTGTTGTTGTTGTGGGTTTTGAGTGCATTAACTAGAGCAAAGAACAGAGGATTTTCTGATGTGATATACCTTGATTCGGTTCATAAGAAAAACCTTGAGGAGGCTACTTCTTGTAACGTTTTTGTGGTGAAGGTAATGTTGAACTTAGGTTCCTGTTTATTTGTTCAAAAAAAAAACAAAAAAGGGTTCCTGTTTATAAAATTTCTTGTATATTACGTTAGTAACCATTTTTCCTTCCCTGAATATGGATTGAGTATGAAAATTTTCTACAATTGCAAGCTTCATTTCTGTCTTTGTCCACCAAAGACTTTGACTCATGTGTGTACTACATCAAGGTAACGAGCCAAAAGATTAGGGGGGAAAAAAGGACTGATTATTATGAAGAAGGGAGAGACAAAATGATTAATTGTCATTTTTAGTGACATATGCAAAAAAAACGTTACAAAAAATTATTTTTAGCGACGATTTTATTAAAACTTGTTTTCAATAAGATTTGATAATAATTAAATCTAACTATTAGAACTTATTGAAAGTTTACATTTTTATTTTATTTCCTATTTACTATTTATTTTCCTGAAGTATGCGTGTGATACGGGACCCCTGTTCTGATATAACTTGCCATGTCATTTTCATTGTTTGAATTGGTGCAACGATTCTTTGTGCAACTATTGGCTGATCGAAAAAAATGAAAGTTGCCACTCCTGGTGAAAGTTGTGGCTATACAGATAATGAATGATCACATAGCGATGGCATATAACTGAATGTTAGTGAGGACATTAAAGTAGAAAACACTTCGTATTTTTTAAAGTAGCAATAGATATACAAATTAGGTACTTTTAAAAATCAACTATTAAAGCGAAGCTATTAAAGTAAAAGGAATTTGAAAGAAGAAAAAAAAACAAAAAAACAAAAAAGAATTGAACAACAATTTTTTATTTTTAAAACCAAACATCATGGTGTTATTTGTCCTAATTTTTACTTGTAATAACATGTGATGTAAAACTGTGGGGGGTTTTGGAATGCCTTTGAAACAAAAATGTTTCAGACCTCCAAATGAGGAGCTCTAGAGATGGGTTCCACCTTATAATTTGATATTTTGATTTGTAATTTTGTATTTTTTTTTATGTATTATTACATTATTAGAATTGACATTAAAATTTTAACTCTAATACTCTTTATCGTTACTGTTTTCTAAAATAGATGTATACCACCAAGAAACTCGCTATCCACTTCAAGCAGGATGATGCGTGCAGTACAATAATATGTTGGTTCCGTGTTCACTTTTCTACCCTTCGTGGGCATTTTCTCTCTTACCATAGCAATCTCTATCCATAATGATCCTGTTTGGTATAGCTATTAAAACAGATTATAAATTATAACTTAACAGATTATAAATTATGACTTGAATCAGAAGTTGTTAATCTGCTTGGTATAACTGTTGGATTATAGATTTAAGTTGCTGAATAGTGTTTGTTAAATAAGCTGTGAAGTAACTTTTTTAATTAATTTTTTTTATTATTATTATTAACTATTTGTCTACATTTCTCATAAAAAATAATAATAATATTTTATAGTCAATTTGGGTCTTTTTCTATTTTTAAAAAAATAAAAAATAAAAAAATCTAAAAGTATAACCGTAAATTAACATGTCCACAGCAGAAGCTGATAATCAGAAGCAAGGGATGAGTAGCTTCTCAGAATCAACTTTTTTAACTTAAAATAAGTTATTAGAATCAGAAACTGTTTAAAATAAGTTTAACTAAACAATTCAAAATAACTTTTTAAAAGCCAAAAGTCATAAATTGACTCAAAAAAGTCCAACCAAACAACCCCAATAATGCACAGTTATGATATTATCCGCTAAAATGTGAAGTGAAAGCCCCAATTCATTAAAAAGCTATTTGATGTGAAGTGAAAGCCCCCAATTCAATAATATCCGCATCTAACTGAATGTGAGACATTAAAGTAGAAAACACTTCGTATTTTTCAAAGTAGCAATAGATATACAAATTAGGTACTTTTTAAAATGGGTCCGGCTTCTGTCCAGTTCGGGATCGAACTGGACAGTGTTGTTGGGTCCGTGGGGCCCACCACGGGTCCCGTTTTGAAAATCTGAACCGTTCAATGTGCAGAACTCGTCGAGTACTATATGTCTGTAAAAAATCACGTTAATTGGATATCGATAGTTATGTGATCAAATCAGTTTTGTATAAAAAAAAAATGGATGGTGAAAAAATTAACGGTTGATAAAAAACTGTTTTGTTCACATAGCTATCGATATCCGATCAACGTGATTTTTTACAAGCATATAGTACTCCACGAGTTCTACACATTGAATGGTTCAAATTATCAAAACGGGACCCGTGATAGGCCCCACGGACCCAACAGTACGGTCCAGTCTGATCCCGGACTACACAGAAGCCATGGCCTTTTAAAATTAACTATTAAAGCAAAGCTATTAAAGTAAAAGGAATTAAAAATTAAAAAATAAAAATCTAACAACAATTTTTATTTTTAAAACCAAACATCATGTGTAATTTGTCCTAATTTTTACTTGCAATAACATGTGATGTAAAACTGTTAGAGCGCCTGTCAAAATAGATGTGTACTGCCAACAAACTCCCTATCCACATCGAACAGGATGATGTGTGCAATACAATAATACGTTGGTTCCGTGTTCATGTTCACTTTTCTACTCTTCCTGGGCATTTTCTCTCTTACAATAGCAATCTCTATCCATAATAATGGAGAGTTATGATATTTCCATGAAAGCCTATTTGATGTGAAGTGAGAGCCGGCCACTGTTTGGGAAATGGGTTTGGGTGGGTTTGGGATTCAAATAGTTACAAAAAAAAATAAAATAGGCTTTTTAGCTCCAATAAGATAAAACATCATATCTAATTTATAATTATTACTTTCTTTCTCTCACAAAAAAAGTCAAAAAAAGTCAAAAACCCTTCTCAAACTAGACTTTTTAACCCCAGACAAAATAATTAAAAAAGCCAAAAAAACCAACCAACTTCCCAAACCAAACCTAGGGTTGGTTTGGGATGTTCTAAAAAAGTGTACTTTTTGACTTATTGGCTTATATGGGTTGGGTTTGGGTTGGGTTTGATGTGCTGTGTTAGAGAGGTGATGTGATTTAAATAAGATGATGTGACTTAAATAGGATAGTGACTTTTTAACTTTTTGTATTATTTAGTTTATGCCAAACCAATCCCTAAAAAGCTATTTGATGTGAAGTGAAAACCCCAATTCAATAATATCTATCTAAGTTGGTTCTCTTGTAGCTTGCGCCACTTTATTACTGTATATTATATGTAGCTTTATCATAAAATGTATAATTTTATTATAAAATTTCGTAATATCAATCATAAAATATGTAATTTTATTATAAATTTATGTTAAAAAAAATTATAATCACAAACTTTCGCAACGTCAACCACAAAATTATAGACATTGTTACGTCAATTTGTAGTGAAGTTACATTATTAGAATTGACATTAAAATTTTAACTCTAATACTCTTTATCGTTACTGTTTTCTAAAATAGATGTATACCACCAAGAAACTCGCTATCCACTTCAAGCAGGATGATGCATGCAGTACAATAATATGTTGGTTCCATGTTCACTTTTCTACCCTTCGTGGGCATTTTCTCTCTTACCATAACAATCTCTATCTATAATGATCCTGTTTGGTATAGCTATTAAAACAGATTATAAATTATAACTTAACAGATTATAAATTATGACTTGAATCAGAAGTTGTTAATCTGCTTGGTATAGCTGTTGGATTATAGATTTAAGTTACTGAATAGTGTTTGTTAAATAAGCTGTGAAGTAACTTTTTTAATTAATTTTTATTTTTTATTATTAACTATTTGTCTACATTTCTCATAAAAAATAATAATAATATTTTATAGTCAATTTGGGTCTTTTTCTATTTTTAAAAAAATAAAAAATAAAAAAATCTAAAAGTATAACTGTAAATTAACATGTCCACAGCAGAAGCTGATAATCAGAAGTAAGGGATGGGTAGCTTCTCATAATCAACTTTTTTGACTTAAAATAAGTTATTAGAATCAGAAACTGTTTGAAATAAGTTTAACTAAATAATTCAAAATAACTTTTTAAAAGTCAAAAGTCATAAATTGACTCAAAAAAGCCCAACCAAACAACCCCAATAATGCACAGTTATGATATTTTCCGCTAAGGGTCTTGCTACATCCCCCTAAAAAAATCCCCCCTAATCCCCTTAATTTCCATATCAAGTAAAAAAAAAAAAAAAAAAGAAAACAGTTGCCTAAAATGGAAATTAGGGAGATTAGGGGGAACAGTTTTAGGACTCCAAATCATTTTCCTTCGGCTAAAGTGTGAAGTGAAAGCCCCAATTAATTAAAAAGCTATTTGATGTGAAGTGTGAAGTGAAAGCCCCAATTCATTAAAAAGCTATTTGATGTGAAGTGAAAGCCCCCAATTCAATAATATCCGCATCTAACTGAATGTTAGTGAGACATTAAAGTAGAAAACACTTCGTATTTTTCAAAGTAGCAATAGATATACAAATTAGGTAATTTTAAAAATTAACTATTAAAGCAAAGTTATTAAAGTAAAAGGAATTAAAAATTAAAAATAAAAAATCTAACAACAATTTTTTATTTTTAAAACCAAACATCATGTGTAATTTGTCCTAATTTTTACTTTAATAACATGTGATGTAAAACTGTTGGAGGGCCTTTCAAAATAGATGTGTACCGCCAACAAACTCCCTATCCACTTCGAACAGGATGATGTGTGCAATACAATAATACGTTGGTTCCGTGTTCATGTTCACTTTTCTACTCTTCCTGGCATTTTCTCTCTTACAATAGCAATCTCTATCCATAATAATGGAGAGTTATGATATTTCCATGAAAAGCTATTTGATGTGAAGTGAGAGCCGGCCACTGTTTGGGAAATGGTTTGGCGTGGGTTTGGGATCCAAATCGTTACAAAAAATAAAATAGACTTTTTAATTCCAATAAGATAAAATATCATATCTAATTTATAATCATTACTTTCTTTTTCTCACAAAAAAAGTCAAAAAAAGCCAAAAACCCTTCTTAAATTAGACTTTTTAATCCCAGACAAAATAATTAAAAAAACTAAAAAACCAACCACCTTCCCAAACCAAACCTAAAAAGCTATTTGATGTGAAGTCAAAACCCCAATTCAATAGTATCTATATAAGTTGGTTCTCTTGTAGCTTGCGCTACTTTATTACTGTATATTATATGTAGCTTTATCATAAAATGTATAATTTGAATATAAAATTTTGTAATATCAATCACAAAATACATAATCTCATCACAAATTTGCGTAAAAAAAATGTTATAATCAAGTCACAAACTTTCGCAACGTCAACCACAAAATTGTAGACATTGTTACGCCAATTTGTAGTGAAGTTACACATTTCCTAATAGATATTACGAAATTTTGTGATAAAATTTATTATTTTGTGGTAGGATACATATAGTATATACCCCTAAGGAATACACACCATAGTGTTTTCTATATTTAGTTTTTTTATAACATCAATCCTCCGTCCTTTTTTTTTTCCTTTCTTTTTTATATAAAATTTATTGTTGCGATGATATTATATAACACATAGCATTACTATTCAATAATAAACTACCATGTAAGCTATATATATATAGGTTTTATTGTATTTTGTTGGATATAACAACCTTTCAGTAATAGTAATGATAGACACCCTTACAAAACACAACACTCACAATCCTTAAAATAATCTAAACTATTTATGCCACTGTCAGACACAACTCCTTAAAAAAATTCAAACACACTAATAGTCAATAGATCAGTGGAGATCATAGGACTCCTCTTTTATGGAGGTCCCAAGCATTTTCCCTTTAGTAATAGGATGGCCTTACTTGGATTTTTGAAGATGTTAATTTTATAATCAATTGTGAAAGTGTTATATCAATATATGTTTATGTTAAATTTAAAATAAATCAATTGTCTATAAAAGAATTTATAAGACTTCCTGGTACATATTTTCCAGGATGAGACTTTCGGATATGTTTTCCATTTTCTTTATTGTAGTGATTTTTTGTTTTGTTTTGTTTTTGTTTTTGTTTTTTTTTTTGTTTTTGTTTTTTTTTTTTTTTTCTATTTTCATGTCCTAGTTTAGAAAGATATAAAAATTTACACTTACCTAAACTTTACCAATATTTTTTTTATTTTTTGGTCAATCAATATGAGAGCAATTACAAATAAAAAAAATATATATTTACATCATCAAATATGCTGCTATCCCTTAATAGTTAAAAAGTCAACAATACTTAACACAATCATGTTTGGGAATGGACTATTTTAATTGATTTTTTTAATTTTTTACGAAAAGACATGCAAAAAGGTAAAAAGAATAATTTGATAGAATGTTTCATTTTATTAGCTATTTTAACCTTAACCCATCCCAAACACCCTAGAACAACCCCATAATTGAGAAGAAATAAACCACCACCAAAAATGATAATTAAACCTAAGATCTCATACCACAAATCATGTTACACAACTACTAAGTTAAATGTTCAATAATAACAAAGCTATTTTTTAGCATTTGCTAAAGGTATCAAGTTTTTTAGCAACAATTTTATTCTAAAAAAACAACTGTCAAACCCAATCTAGTGATGATATAATATCTTCTTCTCCCATCGCACAAACCACTTACTTCAATATCAAGTAGCATCCCTTTCTTTATTTAAAAAACAAATAATGATAATAATTTTGTCCAAATTTTGCAATCAATAACCAAAATTCATTTCGAGTGTTGTCCTACATCAAAAAAATTAAATATACAGATGGTGTTTGGGAAGTGAGTTTTTATGTAGATTTTAGTAGATGTAGGTTTTTATGAGATAAAAAATTTTTAGTGTTTGGGAAGATAGTTGGGTTTTTATGTGGTTGGATGTGATGTTTGTGAGAGAAAAAGTGAAATGATTATGGGGTTGGATGTGATATTTTGTTTGGATGTGTTTTTTTTGGTTTTGCAAAAGTTTTGTCTTTTAGTGGAAAACCAACTAAAAAATTTGGCAACTTTTCTTCCCAAACACCACCAGTGGATTTAAATTTCTGAATAATTTTCTAAATACTTCTTCAGTTTCTAAACTTCTTATTTGTCATATAAGGCTCTCTAGAAGATGCCCTCGCACTCTCCAAAATAGTTTGCTGTCAGTTAGCCTCTCTGTGTATTGTCAACACTGGTTTTGCTTTGTATCAGGAGAGCAAAAGCAACAAAACATGATGCAAAGGAGTCTCTGCTTTTTCAATTCCATCAGATCTTCTAGTTTCTCTTCTTTATCTAAGGTTGCTCTTTGACTTCTCCTTAGTATCTGTTCTTGCTTTTCATGAACCTGATCACTAGCCTAGCCTTGCCTATGACTAGCTTTAGTTTTCATTATTTCTTTGATGAATTTGTTGGGTTCTAAACAATCCCAAGGAATTTGAAAATAAATACAAGAATAATATTGAAACAGAGGACAAAAGAAAGTCAAAATAATATTTTGTTAATGTTATAACTTTCAAGTATTATATGGGGCAGCTTATAAGGATAGTTTATCAGTCTTTTTATTAAAAAATAAACAGAAAACAATATATATATATGCTATAATGTTTGATACAACTTTATTTATTATTTATAAAACAAATATAACTTAATACTGTGTTTGGTTGGGGGATTTGAGAAGGGATTTAGAAAAAGAAAGAGAAAAGGTGTGTGAAATTAGGTAAAATATAGACATGTTTATTCACATTTCACCTACGTTTTTCATTTCCCTTTCCAAATCCCTCTCCAAATCCCCCAACCAAACACAATATAAATGAATTAAAATATAGATATCGACAAGTTAAGAAGAAGAAGAAAAAAAAAAAAAAAAAGTTAAGAAAGGAATATTTTTAACGTCTGTTTTCTTATTATCAAACAGCCCTTTGGATGGTTGTATCAAGGTTTTTGTGCTGAATGATCTGAACAACCATTCCATCAAACGGTTTGAGTAATCACCGATCAGAAAGAAACAAAATGAAAACTGTATACAATCTTCTTGTTTCTATGAATATATATATATATATGTTTTTATGTTTTTATGTTTATTTTGCAGATTGGAGCTTACTATGCATCTCGGGCTGCATCTTCCCTCCAACAAGCCTTGGAACCATCTGCTTACAGGTAACTGCATATATCAGAAATATTTTATAAGGATTTTTTTTTTTTTTTTTCCCCAGATAGGAGAAAGATTTTATAAGTTAAAAATTGATAATTAAAAACATTTCTCTCATAATTTGTTGGCAATCAACTTTTTAGTTTATTTAAATTATTTTTCCCTGATAAACTCTAAGTAAAATTACACAAAATAATCTAACATAATTTGTTAATTATACAGATGAAAAAATAATCAGCTTGTTTGGTTTGGATTTTTAGGATTTACTTTTTAGAAAATTGAAATTTTTTCTTTTCTGTACTTTTTTTTACTGAATATTTTTAATATTCTAAGCAGTTTGTTTTTAATTTTTAGATACACTTAACATAAATATACTTAAAAAATATAATATTTGTAAAAAAAATCTTTAGAAAATTCACTAAATACCAAAAATAGGAAGAAAAAAATGAGAATTCAGTACATTTTTCGTATTCTTGCGTATTTATTGATTTTTTTTTTTTTAAATTAAGAATATTTTACTTTTTAGATACATCTAAGTAATGTACATCTAAAAAATTAAAAAATTGTTTAAAATTTTAAAAATATTCACTAAAAACAAAAACAAAAAACTCAATTCTAAAAAATTAAATCCAGAAAATTGAACCAAACAAGCTGAATGCAATTTTAGTTGTACACTAAAATTTATATTTTTTCTTATTTGTTCTTGTGTCTTTATAATATTTACATTAGTTTCAGTGCTTTTAATCTTTCTAAAAGTAAGTTAGTATAATTATATTAAAATTATGAAACGTATTGTATTTTCTCCAAATCTATAGAAGATGTTAGTATAATTTATCTTTTTTTTCATTAATCAAAATATCGGTTAATCATTTACTTCTTCGTCTTCCCGGATCGGCCTTGTGGTTTGAAAAGCAGTAGTAGTGATGATGCGGACAATGATATTGATTGGAACAATCTTGGATTCAGTGCCAAGCCGACCGATTATATGTATGCGACAAAATGCTTGGCAGATGGGATTTTTGAACAAGGCCAACTTAATCCCTATGGAAACATTGAATTGAACCCTTCTGCCGCAGTCTTGAACTATGGCCAGGTGAGAAACTCCACCCCCAATTCCCTCCCCAATCTCAACTTCAAATACTTACATGTTTTGTTACTCTTAATTAACACACAAAATGTCACACAGATTTTAAGTATAATTCCTATCCCTCGAATATGATTCTTGTAGTTCTTCAAATTGTACAAGATTCTTTTACCATACACATTTACTTGGCCAAAAATGGTGAAATCTCATAATAGGGAAAAGATTGACCCTTGGACCTTCTAGGTGGAAGTTGTACAAGAGTAGCTAACTGAAAAAGTTAGGTTCAAAGCTTAAAGTAAGTTTATGTGTTGTCCAGGAAAAAGTAGTCTAGAGACAAAAAAGAGTACAGATATCAAAAACTTATTATGATATCTTCAAATTTTGCGACATCACACGACCGAAACTTATTATTATACAAATTTTTAATTTTATTTTTTATAAATTTTATTTGCATAGTTATGTGATGTGCATTAACAAAAATTTAAGTTGGACTACTAGAGTTATTTGATAGGAATAGCTCAATGCTATTTTATCTTCTTTTTTTCTTTTTTTTGTTAATTGTTAGTTTAACATTACTCAATTAATAATTGTGTCCATTACACAATAACATAAATCTAAAAGCAGAAAACCATATGCCTCACATAATACTATAATCACGTAAGAAATCAGAGAACCTATTAGAGAATAATCATATTCTCGCATGTAAAATAGTGGTAACATCCATATGCAAAAATGTGATTTAATTAGGTGTTTCTATAATTCATTTATTTTGGCACCTTGTATTGTTGGTTTGAAAATCCGAAACAGGGGTTATTTGAAGGAACAAAAGCATTCAGGAGAAAAGATGGGAGGGTCTTCCTCTTCCGCCCAGATCAGAACGCAATCCGAATGCAGTTCGGCGCTGAAAGAATGTGCATGCCCTCCCCATCCATTTCTCAATTCATTCATGCCATTAAACAAACTGCTCTCGCTAACAGGCGTTGGGTAATCCTTTCTCTCCCTCACAACAAAATATGCATGTATACCATAAGTAATTTTTTTATGTAGTATGCAATTTTTATTTATTTTTTTATTTTTGGGAAATTTTGATTAGATTCCGCCTATGGGAAAAGGGTCTCTTTATATAAGGCCTTTGCTCATAGGAAGTGGGCCTATACTGGGTGTGGCTCCATCACCTGAATATACCTTCCTTGTCTATGCTTCCCCAGTTGGCAACTATTTCAAGGTCTCATCTTATCTTTCTCTCTGTTTCTTTATTTTTCTTTCTTGTTTCTTGATAATAAACAGAGAAGCTTATATATGGTCTTGTGTTCTGTATATATAGAAAGGTTTGTCACCATTGAACTTATATATCGAGGATGAATTCCATCGCGCCACTCATGGTGGAGTTGGAGGTGTCAAGTCCATCACCAATTATGCCCCGGTAAACAAATCCATTCGTCTTCTCTATGTGAAATGTCAACAAGTTATCGACATCTTCAGTTTTACTTTATTTTGTTTTATTTTTATCTGAATGAAGGGTTTTTTTTTTTTTTTTGGGCAAGGCAATTGGGATTGGCTTATTATTTTCATTTCATAACGACGTTCCTCAATTGTAAAAATATTGATTCTCCTTTACATAATGCTCTCCAACCGTATGATATTATGTGAATTTTGAAATATGGGAACCTTGAGGCACAATTATTTCATGGAATTAAACGGCTTATAAGCGTGGGCACACACTGTTTGTGTGAAATAGTTAGATAAATCATGACAGCTATTAAATTTGAATAAGTTAGATCTAAAAAGCGGTATTTTGGCAATCAGATAAGGACAATTTCGCAGAGGAAAAAATTGTGACCAAACTTCATGTTCTGACCTCTACACTTTATACAATAGTATAGATGAATGCAAATCAGTTTTTGAAGTATGTACTAGTTAATTTAAACATATTGTCATACTATGATTCTTTGGCAAAAAATAATGTTTTAACGCCTTTTATGGATCATACTGCATTTCCAAGAACTAAAATAAGGGTTGGTTTGGCATAAATACAAAAAGTCAAAAAGTCACTATCCTATTTAAGTCACATCATCTTATTTAAATCACATCACCTCTCTAACACATCACATCAAACCCAATCCATATAAGCCAATAAGTCAAAAAATACACTTTTTTAGATCATCCCAAACCAACCCTAAGGTTGTGGATGCATTTTTTTTTTTTAACGGATCCTCAACTAATCATAATCGGTTTTTTTTTTTTTCGGTTGGTGTTGTTGTCGTAGGTTTTGAGTGCATTAACTAGAGCAAAGAACAGAGGATTTTCTGATGTGATATACCTTGATTCGGTTCATAAGAAAAACATAGAGGAGCTACTTCTTGTAACGTTTTTGTGGTGAAGGTAATGTTGAACTTAGGTTATTGTTTATTTGTTCAAAAAAAAATAAAAATAAAAAGGTTCCTGTTTATAAAATTTCTTGTAAATTACGTTGGTAACCATTTTTCCTTCCTTGAATATGGAAGTGAGTACGAAAATTTTCTACAATTGCAAGCTTCATTTCTAACTTTGTCCACCAAAGACTTTGAATCATGTGAAAACTACGTTGTTCTACATCAAGGTAAAGAGACAAAATGATTTTATTTTATTTTTAAGGTTTGAATAAATTGCAAATACACCTCCTCAGATTTATTTAAAATAAGGATTGTCCCCCGTGGTTTGAAAAATTGCAAATACTCTCTTATCATAATTTTTTATTTAATAGAATTAACTAAAAAAAAGAAATTCCTAACTGCTCTCATAGACAATAATAAAATTACCTAAATTATTAATTGAAATAAATTTTTAACATCATTAAAAACTGTTAATTGATTTCATGATTTATTAATAAAATGGGCTATATTTTAAGCAAGTCATAGGGGTGTATTTGTAATTTACTCTTTAATTTTTGGTTTTCAGTATTTATATTTTACAAGAAAAATTTTTAACATACGTTTCTTTTGATTGTAGTTCTTAGAATTAAACAACTTTATGTGGAGTGTAGACTGAAGTATATATCACCTTCACAGGGCAATCTTATTTCAACTCCATCAACCGGTGGAACTATTCTTCCTGGGGTCACACGAAAAACCGTTATAGACATTGCCCGTGATCATGGTTACAAGGTAACTGATCTAGCAACACATAACAACTATATTAGTCAAATTTCTTACCTACTGCAAATTTATCATTTTTTTGTTTAACAATTTTCCCAAACAGGTTGAGGAACGTTCTGTTCCGGTGGAGGAATTGCTTGATGGTGATGAAGTTTTCTGCACAGGAACTGCTGTTGGTGTTGCTCCTGTGGGTAATATCACATTTAAGGGTAGAAGGTATGTGTGGCTATGCTAGTTACATTTTTCTCTTGGCATCGTATGATAAAAAACAAATCGATCAAAAACGAATCATGAGCTTAATTGTAAGAACTTCAAAACAAAATTCTTTTAGTTTTCCATTTTAGGTAATTATACTGTCTAAGATTTCAGATTTGATTTGCATTTGAAGTGGACTAAATCTTTTGTCATTTAATTGTTAACTCTTCGTTAATATTAAGTACTAGAGAGGGCAGATTCTTTTTTTTACTATTAATAGATGATTTAGAATCAAATTTTAAAAGATTTTAGGATAATTAGGATAAGAAGGTATTATGCAAATTAATAACATTGATTAAGAATGTGAAGACACTACCAACAAAAAAAAAAAAAAAAAAAGCTAATAACAATAGATAAGGATTGAAGGCTTAGAAACATCTTTAGCACTTCCAAACAAAACTTAACCAAATGCTTCGATTTTCATGTCTTTGTATATGCAGAGTTGAATACAAAATAGAAGGTCAGCTTGTCAGTCGGGATCTGTACTCCATACTTGTAGGGATTCAAACAGGTATTATAGAAGACAAGAAGGGATGGCTTCTTGAGATCGAATGAGCTTTCTGTGTCCTCACAATTGCAGCAAACAAAATAAGTACTGATGTGATGCCTACTCTTTTGCTGGTTTATTCCATTTAATGGATATGGATGTGCAATATTCGAAACGACTATTTCATCTTGTTCTTTATCAGAGAATAAGTATGTGCATGGAACCGCCGTCTCTGCTTTCACTTAGCTTCTTCAGTTTGTAAAAATGGTGTTTTTGATTATTGTTTGTTTTGTAAATTGCTTAATCTCTCATAGATGGTACCATTTATTATAATATTAAAGTTTAATGTTTGGTTGATGTTTCACATAGGTAGAAAACATCAACACCAAACTATATTATCAAATTATGATTCAAAAAAAAAAAAAACTATATTATCAAATGGGCATGGCTTCTGTCCAGTCCTTAATCGGACTGGACCGTGTTGTTGGGCCCGTGGGGCCACCACGGGTCCCATTTTGATAATTTGAACCGTCCAAGTTAATTATCTAAACAAGATTCAATTAACCCTTTGTGTGCTACACTACACCGTGCCTTGTATGTGGATTTTTTTATTTTTTATTTAGTTATTTGTGTATTTATGAGTTTTTTTTACTTTAGAACTTGAAACAAGGTTCACTACATTAATATTATAGGTGCCACAGTTAGTAAAATATATTTTCTTGTATACAATTATTTAAATTAAAAGTATTATTATTTTATATGTACAGTACATGTGTCAATGTTAGAGTGGATCTAGTCATTAGAACACTTGAGATTGCAAGATATGAGCCATGTTCTTCTTCTCCGAAGTTAAGAGAAGTTACAAAATGAGAAGAATGTGGTAGGAGGCAAGATGTATCTAGAACAAGTGGTTATGTATGGTGAAATATGCAGCACTACAAGACTAAATCAAAAGTTCTGAAAAAACAATGTATGAACAGAAAAAATTATATAAAATAACATGGCTTAAAACTCATTGCATCTCACGATCATGGTTATGTTAAAACTCATGCACTCTGTTAAGATTATTTTTGCTAGGTTATATGTTCATCCCTATGTAGAAATCATTTTTAAGTGTTGACGGTGTGCTTCCACAGAGATGAAAGTGTAGGGGATTGTAACACCCCAACTTTATTACTCGAATAACATTGCCATAACCTTTAATTAGTCCATTTCAATAACGATAGAAATGCAAAAACAATAAAGAATGAATAAATTACAATATCATCTCTCATATACATAAAATGAAATACAATAATAAATGCCCATAGGCTTACATCAACGAACAATGATAAACTAAATAAACAAAGGGATTAATGCTCTTTACAACGCATTGGCATTCTGCCTATAATTATAATGTCCCCTAGCCAACAAATAAAGAACTTCAAGTCTTCTGCAAGTCTTCACTCCATACCTAAAAAATTATTAGTAACGTGGGATGAAGACAAAGTTCAATAGAGATCCCAATGATCCTAAACAATAGCAACATATAAATAGCTATGATCATGAATGCTCCACGTGTATATATATATAGGTAATGTGACATTTCGTATTCCAAAATATATTTGCATAGTACATTTTCTCAAAGATCGTCTTTAACAGTACAAGAACAACCATTTTAATTCAAAAGAATCTTGCAATAACTTTTGTTTATCAAAAACAAGTTTACACATTCGAAACAGACTCTCATACATACCAACTATCCCCATTATGGATCTCAACCCTTTATTACATTATTACAATCTCATAAATCGATTAGACAAATAACTTCGTCATGTGTTCCAACACACTACAGTAACAAGGACAACTACTAGATTTTATGGCCTTGAGCACAATGGCAAATAACACACACACATATATATATGAAAGTAAACTAAACAAAACTGTTGTTGTTGATTTTTGACCTCACAACCAAATTAGATCTCCCAGCCAAGATCTAAGGAACTTAGCCATAGAGTACACGGAAGAAAATATTAAGCCCAACACCTGCATACAAGAAGACAACAAACGTCAGTGGCTCGTCCACCCAGAGGCACTCCGATGATCACGTCAGTCAATTTATCTCTCAAAGATAACAACTCAATTACAGTACTCACAAAGTAAAACATACCTTACACGAACGGAGGTGCCTTACTTTTATAGTCAACAGTGCCCTCATCCCCTAAAAGTCTTACTTCATAAGACCCTATCATTTACAAGGATAATATTTATTTTGGACTTCTATTATTTAGGTTAGAATGAACTCTCTTTAGAGTCTTATCTCTACCCAAACAGAGAGCCACAAACCTTCTAAGACTCTTGTCATGTTATTCGAACATCTCGGATTCAGATATGATGGCACCATATCTTAGTATCTCAGTTCATCCATGTAGCACGTTGGCCAACAACCTCAGCCATGTGGATAACCCTAAAAATATGTCCTTATAATTGCCCCTAGGTTCTATTACTTCGGCATCCTAAGGTAATGGAACTTACACCGTCTATCCTCCCAACATGTTTGCTAACAACACGATGAAGGGTGCCTCTCTGACCGAGATCATCACTTGTCGACATCAAGAAACAAGGACTCAAGTGTCCACTCAAGAATCAGGAATCAATATGTTCTGTCTTATCCAAGTCCAACATCTCAACCGAGATCACATCACTTGCCAAGGTCATCACCTGCTAGTTCAAGAACTCTAAGGGTCCAAGATTCGAAAACTGTCAAGTCATAACAAACTCAGCTGTCTCGTTGACGTGTTACTCCCCACTAGTGCATACTCATCATGCCATAAACACGTCCCATCAATTTTGCCTCATGCCACCTGACGTAACCTAATATCAGCCAAGGCACGTCTTCCAAGGCATTTGAAATCATTTCAACTTGCTTCCCTTTCTCATTCCACAAAACTCCTCCCTCTCTCTCCGTCCTTTCACTTCTCATGTACAACCACATTCTCTCTTCTCTTAGACTTTCTCTCTCTAGAATTCTCTCACGCCACCATTGTTTCCCTTTCAAGCTTTTCCATGAAATTGCTTTGTTCTCCTTCTCCAGTGACTGAACCATCCTTCTGCCCCGACTAAAAGCTTCGCCTAACTCTGGTGAACTAGACTCCGACATCCATTGATCGTGAATCTACCCGTAAGTCATCAATTCTTCATTTTTTAGTTTCGATTTTCTTTTCCTTTTTCACCGTTCATGTCCTTGAGCAATTCTTCGCAAATTCCTCATATCTTTCAATTTATATCCTTGTTGTATTTTGTTTCCACACACTTTGCACTTGATTCTACATATTCTCATTAAATTCAGATGTAATCTCAATGTTTCAAACACATTCCTAAGTTTTTGCATTTTGACTCTTCTGTATGCTTTAAACTCCGAATCTAGTTTCTTTACTCTTGTTGTTTCGAGATTTCTTGCATTCTGGCCACTGTCTTACACACTTTATGATAGAAATTAGGATTTGTTTAGACGTCAAGAAAACAGAACTTAGAACACCCCTAGAAATTTCCAGAATCCTTAAGCCAAAACACCCAAGAAGAACCTCCAGAAACCCTAGGTCTATAACACCTTGGAAACCAAAATCACTCTAGGCAAACTGCATCGAAATACTCTCCTTGAGATCATGGGTATGCACAAATAGAGGGTAGATACCCCACTTAAAATAGCAAACTTCCACCAAGAATTCGACATCCTTGTCAATGTCTATATTAGGCTAGCAAGTGAGAATGACTCCATCACGCTTGGGGAGGATTACATGTCTTTCTCTCTGGTATCGATCATAGAGGGTAAAATTAGATTCCACCTTAACATTCTATTTCGAGAAATGATGCATTACTACCAACTTAACCCCATGCAACTACTCATTAACACCTTTGGAATCATTAAAAATATAGTCGAGTTGTGTCGCTAACACAATGATAGGCTTACACTACTCGATGTCCAATATTTCTACAAAATGTGTAGTCTCAAATTCACCAGTAGCATCTCCTATTATCTCAAACCAAGATCCACCGCCTACAAAATGATAGCCGACCTTCCAGACTCCAATAAGGGTGTTGGGGAAGACTATCTCATCATCTCAAGCAACTGAAAATTTACTCCAGACGACAACTTGCGTCTCTATCCCTTGTGCAGAAGGATCTTTGGGGATCATGAGGGTAAGCACTTAGTTCCCTAGATCACACACTTTTTAAATCAACATTCCATACTTAGTTAAATTCTAATATGTTTCTTCTTTTCTTTACAAATATGCCTCAACCCAGTAAATCTTTTCACAAGGCTTACGTCAAGCGAAAAGATCTCACCAGGCTCTTGAAGCTACCTATCAACAAGCGTAAAGCTTCTCTCCTTCTGAACTATATCCCGACATATAAGTCCCTACTTCCTGACATTCTGTAAGACTCCACCTTCAGCAACAACACCAATAACCTCAACTCACTTAGACTAGGGCCCCACATCTGACCCTATCAATCAACCATCCAACTCGGCCCTATCACAACACATTCTGTCATCCCAGCACCAACGTCATCGCCAACCTTCTAATGCACCTGTAGGCAGGACCAAAAGCAAAAAATGCCGAGGCCTTAACTTGCTGGCATATGACCCTGAAAACCCCCTTCTTGCCCTTCCTACATTCAGATTCAGCATCGTGTAACAATCACCACCACCTCAGACGAAATAGGATGCAAGGCAACCGTTGTAGATAACCTTATTGGCGACATCTCTAACATTATCACCATCTAATCCACTGTATCGTCACCATCAATCCAAAAAAAAAATGGTCAAAAAGGCAAAGGCCAAGCCTAAACAAACCATCACTCCTTCCTCTAAAGAGAAGGATCTTGAAAATAGCTTGTCCATCTCTCAAATGGCGGCCGACAAACTTCCAACCTCGGGCTCTGTAGAGCCGCCCAAGTCGAAGTGATTCCACTCCTTGGACCCCAAGGTCTCCGAAGATGATTCTCGCTTCTTTGAGATCATTGTTAATGACTAACCTCTAAAGGTCGGTGACAATGCCCAAAAGCACCCCGAGGTCACTGTTGCTCTCTTCACCATCCTACTTCTACCCACCGACATGGCAAACATCAGCGAGTACAATGAGTGCAAGCACTTTGCCATGATGATGTGAAATTATATTTTGGTAAGGTTCTTTACTTTATTTCTAGCATTCAACACTTAGAATTGTTTTGCTTACCTAACACTTTGCTTCTTTCGTAGTCTGTCCCGCATGTGCACTCCTTCTTGACCTAACATGAGTTGGCCAAGAAGGATCTGACTAAAAAGACTCAGGAGGTCGCTGACTATCTTACCAAGCTTAATGAATCTGAGAAACGCCAAGAGAAACAAAGACCAATGATGAACTCAACCAAGGTCAAGCCAAGAAGGCTGAAACGGCTGCAAAGGCCACTAAGAAGCGGGCTGCCATGGCCGAGAAGAAACTCACCGAGGTGTTGGCCTCAAAAAAGAAAAAGATTGAAGAGGTTGATGCCAAGGCCTACGAAGAAGGGAAAGCCGATGTGAAGGACCTTTACAAAAAATAAGTCAACGTAACCTACAATAAAGGCTACTACCTTAGCTGGGTTGCGCGCTAAAAGAAGCCTTTGTCCTCGAGGACTCACCACTTCGAGACATCAGCAAGTTGTCCCTACCATTTCCTCATTTCCCTGCCCAGTCCGAAGAAATAGTTGACTCTGAGGAATGAAAGAAAGAAAAGGAGAAGGACACTACTATTGGGGCCAAGTCTCCCATGCTGAATGACCAAGTCATAGACCTCACTGGGGATGATGAGAAGGTTAACAAGAGCACCTTGTCACATACCGACTCATTGGTAATGCGAGTTCTACACCAAGCACCTTGCAAGTGCATTAGTTTGTGAGCGGCAAGACAGGCAGGGTAGATCCATATCTCATCACCTAGGTTGGTCATTAGGCATAATGCATAAGGGTACGTCGTACCACTTGTGAAGTTAGCTTCTTAAGAGGATGACAAGCGCCCAGTCCATGACAAGTGGTATCAAAGCTAACCTAGGGGCACTGTGATAGGGACGGTACGTGGGACTTACACCAAGCACCTTCATTGTGGGGTCCGCACCAAAGGTGGTTTTTGTGCGAAGCGGGTTTCCCATAGGTAGGGGAACGGACAAGCATGGAGGCAGGAAGGATAATGTCCCCCTAACAAGGGCATCAGAGATTGGCAGTGGTAGCATGTCACATACTGACTTATTGGTAATGCAAGTTCTATACCAAGCACCTTGCAAGTGCATTAGTTTGTGAGCGATAAGGCAGACAGGGTAGATCTCTATCGTATCACCTGGGTTAGTCCTTAGGCATAATGCACGGGGGTATGCAGTACCACTCGTGGAGCTGATTTCTCAAGAGGATGACAAGCACCTAATCCGTGACAACCTTCTTTGGGACAAAGCAAGCTGAGAAGACCAATGCTGCAAAGAGTATCAAGGAGGCCCTCAAGGAGATGGATGAAGAGGTCAGTGACAACGACGTCCAAGCTAAGGTCGACATCATCCCTACCCAGATCCTTGAGGTTCCTTTAACTACTGAGGTTTAATATGTTGGTCTAACTGCCGAAGTCCAAGCTAATTATCATCTAGAAGCATAGACTTAGGATTTTTTTTTTCTTCTTTTTGTCTTGTGTTTTCATTTCCTTCTAATGAACAATCTTGTCTTTCAAGGCTAAAGTGCCTTCTGATGTAATGAAATAACACTTTTTGCTTTATGAATGCAAAGTTTCCTTTTGTTTAAGTCTTGGATGCCCCATTTTACTTCTGTCTGATGCATGTTTTCTTTACTTTCACGTCTTCAATATTTTATCTCAGAAAATATTCTAAGTACAGCACCTTGGATTTAGATCCTATCTCGGACACCAACATCTGAGGCATAACTATTGTCTTGATAGACAAATCAAAACTTCAAAAAATTTACAAAATGTAACATCTTGGATTCTAATCTTGATCGTGATCAGCTCAAAGTAACCTTGACCATGTCATCTTGAGTATGTTTGAAAATTTCACCAAGTGTTATTCTTTTCAAATCACAAATTCAAACTTAAGTCATCCATGCTCTCAGTCCCCCTAATGTGAATGTAAGTCATACTTACTTTCACATTAGTGAGCTAGCATCTCAAACTTGGCTAAGTCTTCCAGACTTAAACATCTATGACCAGTGTCATCGTGTTTAGCTCATCTAAACAAAACACTTAAGGATTAACCTTAGTGCACCGGTTTCACAGTACTAACTACCTCGGCTTTTCATTCCAAACTAACCAGGTCGGTTGTTCGACGTTATTGCCCTTGGGCAAAGTCATGGCTGGTCTCGTCCTATTTCTCTTTGAAACATCGCTTTAACTTAGTTCAATTCTATCATCAAGACAAGCCTATGTTAAATGTCCAGTTTTACATAAGCCTAACACTATCGTTCATAAACATACAAGTTTCAACAGCAATGAACATATTCTAACTAAAAGTTTTATTATCGATACTTTGGCTAATCATCTTCTAAGTTACGTCAAAAGAAAAATAAAAGAAGGAAAACTAATGAAGGAAAAACTTCAAATTACTGGTATTCCATGGTCTTGGTAGATGCTTGCCATTGTAATCTTCTAACCGATATGCTCATGTACCAGTAATCGAGATAATCTTATACGGTTCTTCTCAGTTTGGGCTAAGGTTTCCCTCTATGTGATCTTTCTTGTTGCTGACGACTTTCCTTAAGACGAGATCTCCAACTTTAAATTCTCTAGCATTACCTTTCTTGTTATATGTCCTCGTCAGTCTTTGTTGACATGCCCCCAGCCGAAGTTTTGTTCGTTCTCTTTCTTCCTCAATTAGGTCTAGATTTTGAGCTAAGAAGGCCTCATTTTTCTCATTTTCCACTGCTTGAATTCTATTTCCTGGAATGCCAATCTCTAAAGGTATGACTACCTCAGTGCCATAAGCCATGGCGAAAGGAGTTTTTCCAGTTGATCTTCTCGCGTGGTGTGATATGCCATAGAACATTAGGTAATTCTTCAACCCACTTGCCCTTAGTAGCTTCCAGTCTCTTCTTTATACTATTCAGAATAGTTTTGTTCAACGCCTCGACGTAGCCATTGCTTTGCGGAAAGCTAGGCATTGAATAGTAATTGTTTATCTTATACTTGGAGCAAAAATTATTGATTAGCTCACTATCGAACTAGGTGCTATTGTCCGCCACAATGGCTCTCGAAATCCCAAACCTAGTGATAATATTCCTCCAGATAAAGTTCTGTACATCCATATCTCAAGTTTTAGCTAACGACTCAACCTCCACCCATTTTGTGAAGTAATCAGTGGCCACTAAGAAAAATTTTCTCTAGCTAATAATTTTGGGCAATTGCCCAATCAAGTCCAAGCCCGACTGGATAAATGGCCAAGGACTAGACACCAGATTCAGGTCCTCAGCTAGTTGATGTATTAGAGGTGTGTACCTTTGACATTTCTCACATTTTCTGACTTATGCTTCTATATCCTTCTATATATAGAGCCACCAGTACCCTTGTGAAATAGTTTTATGAGCCAGTGATCTGCCCCTTGCATGACTGCCACAGACTCCTTCATGGATTTCAAACAGAAAGTCTTCTACCTGGGACATCGTAACAATGGTCCAATAAAGGATTCTATAGAGATGACCCTCGGCCAACAAGAAAAATCTTGCCAACCTGAGTCTTACTTTGTGTGGCTCCTTTTTATCTTCTAGTAACTTACCGTCCCTTATGAACTTGACAAGAGGGTCCATCCAGTTTGGACTTAGCTCAACGCACATCACTTAATACTCTGTGATTATAGGCTCAACATTTGGGACCGATAAGTAATCCACCATGCTGGTTCTGGGGGAATCTGACTTAATGACTGAAGCCAAGTTTGCTAATGCGTTTGCATGACTATTGTCTTATCGGCAAACTTACTGAAGTCGACAACTCTCGAACTAGGTTAGCAACTAGAAGACTTGTTTGACATAAGTCATCATTCTTTCCTCTCGGGCAACATACTCGTCCGTCGCCTAGTTGACGATGAGTTGGGAGTCACAGTAGAGAATTATATCACCAGCTTGAACTACTATTGCTAGCTTCAAACCGGTGATCAATGCCTCATATTCCGCTTTATTGTTTGAGGCCTTGAATCCCGATCTGATTGACTGTTCCAACATCTGTCCATCTGGTGAAATCAAAACCACTCCTACCTCCGCTCCTTGCCGATTTGAACTTTCGTAAATAAAGAGGCAAAAGGAATCGCTGATGTAAATATTGCATGGCTTTGGTTCCTCAAACTCTTTTTTCTAGGTTCCCTTACCCTCTGCTAGCTTTGGGGCCTAAATTGTCATTTGTGTTCCTTCTGGTTCTTCTGGTTTTTCTACTGCCCGTAGACCAAGTTTCATAGGCTTGGGTCTTGGCATCATGTTTGGTGTAAACTCAGTAACAAAGTCAGCCAGAACTTGTTATTTGATTATTGTCCTTGGTTTGTATTCTATGTCATATTGACCTAAGATGACAGAGCATCGCGCTATCCTTCCTGACGAGTCTCCATATTGCAGTAGAGATTTCAATGGGTGCTCAGTTAGCACTATAATCGAGTGAGCCTGGAAATAATGATTTAATTTCTTTGCCACAATCAACCGGGTAAGTGTCAGCTTCTCCAAAGGAAAGTATTTCATCTCTGTACTCATCAAAGTCTTATTCACATAGTAAACTGCCTTTTGTTCACCTTTATCTTCTTAGATTACCACTGTATTAACTGCGTGGTCTGCAACTACCAAACACAATAACAACTCCTCACCTGGAACTGGAGGTGATAGTAAGGGTGAAGAGATCAGGTACTTCTTTAGATCAGCCAAGGCGACCTCGCAAGCTTATGTCCATATAAAATCTGTGGCTTTCTTCAGTAACTGGAAAAACGGTCTACATTTATTAGAACTTCGGCTTATGAACCAATTCAAACCTGTTGCTTTACTTGTCAAAATCTGTACTTCCTTCACTATTGCTAGGCTTTTAAGATCAAGTATGACTTTGATTTGATCGGGACTTGCCTCCATTCCTCTTCTCGTCACCAGGTACCCCAAGAACTTACCTAATCCCACTCCAAGCACACTTGGAGGCATTCAACTGAAGCTGGTATGCCTTTAATATGTCGAACACCTCTTTGAGGTTAGCTAGATGGTTTGTTGATTCCTTATTTTTCACGACCATATTGTCGATGTAAACCTCCACTATCTTTCCAATTAGGTGCATAAACATCTTGCTCACTAATCTTTGGTACGTTGCCCTTACGTTCTTCAATCCAAAGGGTATGACTCTGTAACAATAGAGTCCCTTAGGAGTGATGAAAGTAGTCTTCTCCTCATCCAGTCTATACATCGCGATCTAAAACCTCGATAAGCATCTAAGAAATTCATTATGTCATGCCTCGAGGTGGCATCAACCATCTAGCTTATCTTAGGTAGGGAGAAGTAGTCCTTTGGACAGGCCTTATTTAGGCTCATGAAATCCACACAGACCCTCTAATTCCCATTTTTCTTCTTAACCACCACCATGTTAGACAACCAAGTCGGGTAATGGACTTCTCAGATAGCTTATGGTTCTAGCAATTTCTCTACCTCTTCTTCCATTACCTCTACATGGATTAGGGTAGGTCTTCTAGCACTCTGAATACTGGTTTTGTTGATCTATGGACATTCAATTTATGGCAAGTGACCTCGGGATTGACCCCTGCATCTCGTATGGTGTCCATGCAAACACCTTCATGTTCTCTCTCAAGAAAGTCTCCAATTTTCTTTCCTCCTCCTCTGCTAATTCAGAGCCGAGAAGAATAATCGTTCTTCATTCCCTTTATTCACCAAAATCTTCTTCAATGGTTCCTGACTCTTGTTGGTGGCCCCTTAACAACATCTTCTAAAACCTTATAGTTTTCGTCCTCTATCTCTATAGTCTTTGCATCTCGGACGTTGCAAGTGTACTTCATTGCTGCCATGGAGCAGGTTTTCGCCTTGACTTAGTCCCCTCTAATTTTTTCTATTCTATACTCAATTAGGAATCGCAATAGCTAGTATAGGGTAGAACAGATGGCCTTCATCGCATGCAACCACGGTATTTCCAAGATCACATTATATGATGATAAAGTATCTATCACAGTAAATTTCATCATTATTATCTTTGTTCTTACTTGTACATTCAAACTTGTGGTCCCTAGTGTCACGTCAGCGTTCCATTCAATTCGACCATCGAGTTATCAGATGGCTCTAGGTCATCTTTATAAAGGTCGAGTTCTTTATAACACTTGATATACATGATGTCACAAGAACTGCCTTAGTCAATTAATATTTTTCTTACTTGACATCCCCTGATCATAAGGGTAATCACCAAAGCATCGTCATGCAGATGCTGGACAACCTCCAAATCTTCATCCGTAAAAGAAACCATTAGCCCCCGACATCTATCTGTCCGGGGTTTCTTCTATTAGACCTGAAACACGTGCTATAAGTGTTTCACTCTCTAGGTCTCTCCCCTGATCTCATTTGCACTCACCTTAGAATGAATCACATTAATGACTCGAGGTGCAGTGAGTGATGGGGGTAGTGCTCTACGTGGTGCTCCAAGTGGTGCATGTACCAACTTGGCATGCTCTTCTCTTGTCTTCTTTTTGTCAATCAAATTTCTCAAGTACCCCTGTTTGACAAGGTCTTCCAAGTGTTGTTTCATAACCTGATATCCCTAGGTCATGTGCCCTGTCTCATCATGGTATGTACATGACCTGATGTGAAACCTACTCATAGACTCGCCTTGAACCCTTTTGTGGTGGTCTGTAGTAGGGCTGATTTCTTATCCTCTCCAATATCCTATATATGGGGATCTTGAAAATGGTGCTGACAGTCTGCATCGCTTTCCACTTCGACTCCCCATTATCATTGCCAACTCCATTTCGATTTCGGATAGGTGAGTTGTTCTTCTTCTCTTGCTTGGTTGTACTCCCTCGCTTCAATCTCTTATCTTTCTTCGTCTAGCATACTTCTTAATCCTTGCCATCGTATCCTCTATGATTTTCGGGAGGGTCTTTGCCAAGGATTGCCAAAGCGGACAGTCATCTTCTAAGCTATTTTTGAAAGAAACAATGACTAACTCCTAGATACACCCCGGGATCCAATTGTAAACCTCGTAATATCTCTTGGCGTAAGCCCTAAGGCTTTCGCCATCGTCTATCTTCAAAGCCAGTAGTGAATCCACCCTTAACGGTTATATGTTGTTGGTTACAAATCAGGCCACAAACATCTTAGCCAAGCCTTCCTAATTCTTGATTAACCCTTTAGGCAACTTCAAGAACCAATCCGATGTTATTTGTCCCAACATCGATGGAAACAACTTACACAACAGTAGGTCATTCCCATTTCACAAAGACACAGTATTTAAATAAAGCCGGTATGAAAATTTGGATCGAACTTGCCATCATATACCTAGAACCTTGGCATCGTAAACCTCTTCAGTGCTTCAAAGGTGTCCAACTCCACCAAAAAAGGTAACTTCGGCTGTGTAGTGGATGTCATCTTGGCGGCATTCCTCTTTCTGTAAAGGTAGTCATGCAAGTCTTCCTTCGATTACCCTGCTGCTCTGCTGTTCACCGACTTCAATGTCTTCGGCGCACACTCCTTGTGCTTGGTTGCATCCTTTTGGACCTGTTGAGATCCAATGTTTTTTCCACATGGTGATCCTGCCCATTCACCTAGAGTGATCCCTTAATCTAGGACACTTCCACTCTCTAAGGCTCTACTCTCCCAACTTGCTGAGATTGGTGAGTTTGCAGTCCTTCTTCCATTATTTTGTGCCATGGTTTGTCCTACTGGCTAGGCATCGACGTTTACTGCAACCAATGGTGTTGTAGGGAACAGCAATATTAGGTGCAGTACCTTGCTTGACATTATAAAGGTCACCATCGTCTATAAATCTGTCAACTTGGCTGCCAAATCTTTCACCTCATTATCTGTTTGTATACACCGGTCCTTCCATACCTAGAAGTCACTCTTATTGTAGTACTCTTCGGGGGCTTGCTCCCCTATGGCCTTATTGCCTGTCCTCGGGCCATTTCGGCCTTTGGCGGTATTGTTTGGTTCTGGGTTTGCCTCATGTACTTCTTTGCGATCTTCTTCCTCTCATTTGCCACCAAGACTGGTGTGCTCCTCTTTCTCATTGACTATGTCATCTCCGACTCATTCTCTTTGTTTGATGTTGGTCATCTATTCTTACTAAGTTCCCATAAATGGCGCCAAATTATAGGTGTTGATTTTTGACCTCACAACCAAACTAAATCTCCTAGTTGAGATATAAAGAACTTAGTTATAGAGCACGCGGAAAAATAGATTAAGCCTAACACCAGCACACAAGAAGACAACAAACGCCAGTGGCTCGTCCACTCGTGGGCACTCCGATGATTAAGTCAATCAACTTATCTCTCAATGATAACAACTCAATCACAATACTCACAAAGTCAAACATACCTTAGACCCACGGATGTACCTTACTTTTATGGTCAGCAGTGCCCTCGTTCTTTAAAAGTCTTACTTCGTAGAACTCTATCCTTTACAAGGATAACACATATCTTGGAATCCTCTTATTCATATTAGAATGAACTCTCTTTAGAGTCTCATCTCTATCCAAATAAAGAGCCTCAAACCATCTAGGACTCTTGTCCTTGATTCGAATATTTCAGATTCAGATATGGTAGCACCATATCTCGGCATATCGGTTCATCCACATGGTCCCTTGGCCAACAACCTCAGCCATGTGGACAACCCTAAAAATATGTTGCCACAAAAAACTGTCACATAACACAACCTGGCTTCATCAAGCTGTAACCACCACAACATGCTTTACCGAGTGCGAGCCGAAAATGAGTAGAACCTATCTAAAAGTGTCAGACTTTACCAGACCTCAAGTCAAAAGGGAACAAAACCTTAACATACTTTACCGAGTGCAAATTAGAAGGGAGTGAAACCTCTATCAATGCGCCACACTTTACCGAGTGCTAATCTGAGGGAAATGGACCCTATCTATATAACTTTCTTCATTCAACTCAACAAATAACACATTATTCCAAATTACACAATTCATTCAATAACACAAAATACACATACTCTATTGAACAATATCAATACCATCATCCACCGATGGCCAAGGACAAAACCTCTAAAACAATAAAGACCAATTCTTATAATTGACTTCACAATTTCCAATCATCAATAATTACGACATGAGTCAATTCCATAAGTTCAATTTCGTCCTCTCAGTTTAGATTTTATCAACATTCATACGTTATATAACTTCTATCATTGAAATCTAATTAATTCAATTTTCAATTCATGTCATTTTCAAAACTCATAACTAAATTTCATTCCCTCTTATTCCCTTTCATTTTTATGATTTAGTTCAAAATGTTAAATTAGCTCAAAAAGTAGTAAATTCATCATGAGTACAATTATTTATTTATTTTAAAAATCATCAACTCATCTTACCTCCCATTTTCATTTCATTTCCCAAAAGTTTATAAATCTTTTGCTTTGATTTCAAAATCAATTCCGTCACTCTAATACACACAACATTCGTCAACACCCTTTTTATTTTTTTCGAAATCTCGATTTCACAACAATTGTTACAACTTAATAATTATAAAACCAACAACAATTAACACAAATTAAATTTATAATAACCTTCTTCATGTTCTTTCGTACTCAATTTTCAAATTTTTAATGCACAATATCCAACATGGTTCAATAAATATCAAATCATCAATTCTCATCTTGTTCTCATGATTATTAAACAAAATTTAGGTCCTTTTACTCTAATCCCCTTATTCATGTTCCAGTAGCATACACTCTCATAAATCCAAAACAAAACAAGAAATTTATCTCTAAATCATGAAACCCTAACTCTCATCATATGCTTTTGAAAATTCTTAACAAAATCAAGTTGTTAATATAATAAAAACTTCCCCACGTCTATCTGTAACGAGGTATTGAAAATGAGTAAAGAAATCTCTACCTCAAAGAGAGAAGAGAAGAAAAAGCCCAAAACCAACTTCGTTGGAATTCGATCTCTACTCGTCAAAGCAACGCCTTTGACATGCTCATCATTTTGGTATATGGAACTAGTATCAAACTATCAATGGATTCATGGTATCAAAAGAAAATGTAAAAGTTTAAGGGTTTAGGTAGAGATGGATGAGAGAAAAGAAGAGAAAAGATTGTAGAGAGAGAGATAGGTTGAAATGAGGGAAAAATGAGAGAAATGGGACAAGATATGAGCTAAAAAGCTCAAAAATCAAGACAATCACGCGCTTAGCCGCATGTGCAGAAATCTGTCACCACATGCACGGAAATCCGCCACCGCATGTGCAATTAAAGTAGGCCCCAAAACTCTTAGCTCTTCTTCTCTACACATGTAGCTCTAGCCCTCACTCGTGTTGGACCACTTGTTCTAGTACAAGGCTTCCTTACGTTAAAAAGATTACACAAGTTCAAATTCTCAAACACCAGCACAACACAAGCCCTAAAGGTTCTGAAAAAGAATATTGTAATCCGAAAGACACATTCAAGTCGAGTCTGAGACCCAGGACACCACAAGAATTTTGGAGCGTGAAGCTCATTTTTGTTTCTTTTTGTAAAGCCTAGGGCCTATATGTATTTGAGGTTGAAACCCTCTTCTTTTTTTTTTGTTTTTTTTTTTTTTTTTTTTTGGTGAATAAGTCATAAAATAAAACAAAGGATTTACAAGAATACAAAGGGAATACCCCAGGCCCTAACTTAGCTATACAAAAGAACCAAACAAAAAGCAGCTAGACACCAGCAACAAACAAGATACTAGAAACACAAAAGCATTAAAAGAAAAAACACAAACACACAAAAAACAAGATAACAAGATACTAGAGAGGGGCCACAACCATGTTCACCCACCACATCTCAAAACAAAATAGGGGGAGAGAACAAAGAAGGAAGACCCAGAAATTACAACAGCCCGCACACAAGAGCCATCTACATACAAAAGGCATGACCACAACCCTCTTTTGTTATAATAAGGCAAGACCCTTGAAATTTGTAGGCCTTTAAGGCCCATATTTGGATATCGTTCATTTTCATATTTTGTACATTACATGCTATAGATTCAAGTTTTAGGGTTATGAATGCATAACCGCATGTAATTATACTTTGTAAATTTTGAGTTGGAGCATTTGAATGAAATACAATAAAATGGAGATTTGTTTTGATAGTAACTATCGATCCAAAATGAGTTAATTAATTGCTTCCGTATGTATAATTCAATTGATCAATTGAAATGAATAGTGAATATGGTTTGTATTTGATGAGTTAGGTTTTATGAAATTGAGGGCATTACAGGGACTATAGACTTTGTTATATATATTTTTTTTCTTTTTTGAAATTAGGGCTGTTGTTGTGCATCATGCACAGTGGCTACTATTTTATGGCCAATGGGACTCATTCTTTGTTCCACTTTGATAATTCGAACCAATCGCTTTTTAAAGTATGTCAAGTAGAATATCCCTGCAACAAAATCAAGTTCATTGAATATTGGTAGCTCTTTAATCAAGCTACATTTGTAATCAATTTTATACTTAAAATTACACTTACCATTCATTTGTTTAGATACAAATATGATTTGATGAATAAGCTAATGATATTCGATCAACTTGATCGTATGTTCTACTTGATGTAATCGAAAAGGTAAACAGTTTGGCTCAGCAAAATGAACTCGAAATGAACCCCAGTAACTACACAGCAGTGACTGTTGTGCATGGGGCACATTAGCCATCCCAACTACTTCTTGGTCCTATAAGTTGTCTCACTTTTATATAAATTGTATCTCTTCGTCCTCAAAAACTAATTAGTTACTTATCTAAAATGTTTTCATTAAACTACTCCCCAATTAATGGTATTGTCTAATATATATTTTATAATTAATTTCATTATTACCACTCATCCATTTTTTTGGCAAGTAATCAACCCGGTGTTATTCTAAGAGACTAAACTACCCTTATCTAGAACTCTAACATGTTAATTGGTGCACCCTTTTTATTTTTTTTATTTTTAATCATTAAAAGATCTATTTATTGATGCAATAAAAGAAAAGTAGAAGAAAACAAAATGGAGATAACTATAGATAAGCATCATATCAACCTTTCTATTAACTACGAAAAGTGGACAAAAGTTGTCACTAAAACAAGCAGTTTCAGTAGAGCCTTCACGTTAAAAAAAAAAAATCAAAAATCAAAAAAACAATGACTTTGTTACACGTTTTGAGATTCACTTTTGTTGTCTTTAATTTTTTTCCGCATCGCATCATATAGACTAGAGTGAAAATGTTTTTAAAATGCAATGTATTCCTACATACATAAGGCGTATCAAATAAGGGAAAGGGAATACAGTGCTGGAATGGGCATTCTATTTCATTTTATTCCATTCCACCAAACATGCTCCAAAAACGTTTACCTTTTTCTTTCTTTCTTTTATTTTATTTTTTTGTTTTGAGTTTTTCTATGTTTGTTTGCCCATTTAACTTAACACAATCAAACTGGGACTCCATTCACAAATAGTACTCATGTCTCTTTCTCTTCCTGTCCTAACATTAGTGGTGTACACAAATTGGATCGAGTCGAGTTCGACTATTACATGTCACTCGAACTAAGTGATCGAGCTACCCATTGTGTAAACCCCTCGACCATACATCTTTGAAATCGACCGCACCAAATGTTCGAACTTATGGGCACGTTCGGTGGGTTAGTTGATCCTGCCAAAAGCCAAAATTCAAAATGAACATCAAATTAAAGAAGAAGAATAGAATGTACCAGAGGAATATTGAATCCTTACCTAAGGTTTTTGTTAGTCCCAAACATCCGAAAAAGATTAAGAGATTGGAACTCAATTTAACATTCGAATTCCTTATAGTGTGAAACATTTTAGGGTTAAAAATTTTTGTGTATGTGTGGAGAGAGAAGAGAGAGAGACGATCGACTGCAGAGGAGTTTTGGACTCAAATATATTTTGAATGTTAGGGTTTTGTAATAGGAGAGAGAGAGAGAGAGAGAGAGAGAGAGAGAGAGAGAGAGAGAAATGGTAAATAGGGTTGGATGTGAAGAGTTTCACAGTTTTGGAAGTTGTGAGACATGATAGGGTTAGAGAAGTAATAAAGTGTAATCTCCACAAAGTTAGATGATATGGTTAGGTGAAAGATGGGAGTAGGTAGGATGCAAATAGGTAGTGTTATAAAAAAATGTATTATGACAGTTTGGGTTGGTTTTGGCAGGTTCAAAATACCTAAATCCTGTTTTTGAACCGAAACTTGCAAAATTTGATTATCCTAAACTGTAGTCGACTAAAATTGCAATCGAAATTATCCGTATGGTGTACGGGTTGGGCAAGTAGGTCGGGCTTTGCGGTTCGTTGAACACCCCAACTGGACATGGATTTCTCAGAGCTAATTGCAATGCCCTAAAGCACAATTATGAATTTTCTAACATGACAATATTATTGAAGCAATAGTAAAAAAGGCAAAATTCATTTTGCAACTTGTGGTTTAGTCTTCTAGTATTATCTCATATCTTTTAAAAATAGCCAATTACCCTTGATATGGTTTTGATAATTTTGCAATATACCTCCTCGTTATCAATAATTCCATTCAAATTAACAAAATTTATGATACACATACCAAAAATAGAGTTGACATAAACAAATTCAAAGACAAAGTATGATGTAAAAAGTCACATTTTCCCTTAGCTTCATTTCTTCCAAAAACCTTGCCCTAATCATCTTATTTCTCAAATTTTAACTCTTAACTCCAAAAACCCTAACCCTAGGCATCTCCCCCCTCACTTTCAGCCATCTCCTCGCCACCGACCGCTTCTGCCAACGACCTCTCCTGCCACCCTAGAGAACCTATCTTACTACCATAGCATCGCTGCCACTCCCTCCCTCTCACCCATACTCCTACAACCCCCTCTCACTACCATAATCTCACTGCATTCCTTCTCTTCTTACTCACACTCTTACGACCCCTTTTGGCCACCCCAACTCTACCAGCAATATCTTTTCCCACACCCACACCCACACCCACACCCACACCCACACCCACAACCACCCTCCACCTCAATTAACCCAATTGTTTGTGTATGGAGTTTTGAACTTATGGATGGTCATAAGATGGAAACTTGATGCCACTGGAAATTGAATGCTTGACAACTTGTTCTAATTTCAAATTACTTACAATCCGTTCCTATTGTGCGTATTATAAAATTTTCATATACTGACTATATATATGTATAATAGTTATATATCTATATATGTGTGTGTATATATATGTATAATAGTTATATGTCTATATATGTGTGTGTGTGTGTGTATATATAAGTATAATTATAAATCAATTCACGTAACCACTTTGTAAACAGGCTCTGTTTAAGTGTGTGTATATGCAATGTGTATATTTATTTATCATATAAGGTAATAGGAGATTGGCCTATTTTGGAAAGAAAAATGATTTTTTCCCACAAATTTGTCCCCCCGAACAGCCTGAAATTTAGAAGAGAAAGAGAAAGAGAAGAGAGGGGAAGAGGAGGAGATGGCAGCTGCAACAGCCTTTCGCCCGCCGTCGCCTCGTCGCAACTCGTTGTAACAGCTCGTCGCAGCCCCGTCGTCGCCTCCGCCTCTGCCTCGCAGCCCCCGTCTCTGCCTCTGCCTCTGCCTCCGCCCCCCGCTCCCGCTTCCGCCTCCGCCTGCAGCCCAATTTTGTTGGCCCCTCCAGTTCTTCTTCTTCTTCCTCCCTCTCTTCTTCTTCTTCTTCTTCTTCTTCTTCTTCTTCTTCCTTCTCTTCTTCTGATTTTCTTCTTCTGAAAAAAAAAAAAAATCAAAACGACGAAACGACGTCGTTTTTGAATTCGGGGGGATTCGGGGGGCTCTCTTTCGAGCTACCAATCACTTCTGTTTTGGAAATAAGGTTAAAAGCCAACTTATTGGCTTTTTAGTTTTTTTGGATTATATCATCTCTCTATTTTTTTTTGTACATATTAAAAAAATCAAAAAAAAATCAAAAACTAATTTTTTAACCTACTTCTCAAAATATAGAAGTAAAGTTAAAAAGTTAAAGAAATAAAGTTTGTAATTAAATTAAAAATAATTGTATGATAAAAGGGATAGAAGGAGAACATTGAAGGAAAAAGAAGAAGAAATATAGAGAGGGTATTAAATGTCATTTTATGTCTTTTAATAACAATATTAGTGTTACACTTTAGTCCAAAACTATATGAGAGGTAATTAAATATTTTTAAGACGGGGATAAAGTGTTCTAATGGAATAAAATAGATTTTGTCCAAATAAAAAGGCACGTATACAAGTATGTAAATTTATATAATAAAACAAGATGGTTTTTAAAAATGTCTAAGAGATACAATTAGTTCGAATGGTGTGGATTGACCTAATTAAAGATTGAACGGTTGAAATTGCTTGATTTGAAGCAAACTTCCCCTCCAAACAATTGTTAACTTTTATTTTATATAATCCCACATCGAGAAAAGAAGAAAAAAGTGAGTTGTTTCATTTATATAAAGTGAACCTTATACTTCCATTTAATATTGTAATATTGTATATGCTTCAATTCAAGACAGTTTAAATTTTTAAATAAAATAAAATTTAAAAGTCTTACATAATTAATTTTTGTGTAAGTTGGTTGTCTTTTGACCTAGCCAATTAGGCAGAACTGTTTTCAGTTTGACTACTTCGTTGGTTTAACCGCAATTTTAGTTATTTTATTAAAATATATTGGTTAGATTTTTTTGATTCGAAGTAAACTTCTCACCTAAACAATTATTGACCTAATTAAATATTGAACAACTGAGATTGCTTGATTCGACATAAAATTTTTGTCAAACAATTGTTAACTTTTATTTTACACAATCTCACATTGGAAAAAGAAAGAAAAAGTGAGTTATTTCACTTATATAAAATAAGCCTTATAACAAGATATGTTCTTTAATTTTTTTTCTCTCCTAATCACGAAAGCTAGGGTTTGCCTCCAAGACCTTCTTCACCAACGAATCCAGATCTCCAAGCTAGGGTTTTCCTCTCTTTTCCTCCTCCAAGATTATTATAACAACAATAGTAGGATATATTTGATAGTGTGTGAGTTGAATGGAGAGAGACCAGCAAGGAGGAGTACAGCTGCGAGGATCAGCAAGCAGAGATGAAGGAGGCTGGATTCCAGTTTTTCATCAGAAACATAGGAGGAGTAGGGGCTATCTAAGTTTACAAACAATCTTTGTGGATAATCTGCCAGAGTCCATGGATCCGAAAGGGCTTTTTACCTTATTCACAAAGTTTGGGGTGGTCAAAGATGTGTTTATTCCATCCAAAAGAAGAAAAGCAACAAGATCCACGTTTGGATTCGTTCGTTATGAATGTCCAGTTGCAGCAAAGGTTGCTATCCAGAAGGCAAATGGAGTTTGGTGCGGAAACAGATCCCTTGTAGTGAAGACTACTGAGTTCGGAAGAAAGCAGAGTGGTGCAATTCAAAATACAAATAACCAAAAATTGCGAGTAAAAGGTAATGATGGGGGCAGGAACTGGGTGAATAGAAGACCATCCTTTGCAGAAGTGGTGAGAGGTGGGCAGCAATTTAGAGACCCTATCAAAGTAGTCATAGCTGAGGAATATGGTAATGGTTGGCTTCACAAAAGTGTTATAGTTACTCTTAAGAAACACTGTCATTTTTTAGACTTTAAAAAAGAGTGTGTTAAAAGAGATCTGCAGAATGTACAAGTTCGAGAAGGTGGAGGCAGAGTAGCTATTCTATCTTTCGAATCAATTGAGGCATTAAGGAATCGGAGGGAGGTACTTGGGGTCTGGATTGACGAATGGTGTGATGCGTTGGTAGAATGGAGGGATGGACTAGTTTTAGATCAAGAGAGGGAGATATGGCTTCGATGTTATGGCATACCTCTTAATCTTTGGAATATCATAAACTTCAGAAAAATTGGGGAAGTATGGGGAGAAGTGTTAGAGGTTGAGGTGAACACCATGTCTATGTCTTCCTTGGCTTGTGGTAAACTAAGAGTATTGACGAAGAATATGGAGGTAATTAATTCGTGTATCAAGTTGATGAATAAAGGTACTGTAAGCACTATTAGGGTGATTGAAGAGTTTTGTTCATGTCACGAACAGCATAAGGAGGTTAACTCATCAAACTACCAGTTTAGTGTAGCAGAGAAGGAAGAAGTGAAAGGTGAAGAGGATGATGAGGTGGTTGAATCAGAGGCTGAAGTGGCAGGTAATGTGGACGCGACTTATGATCAATGGGCTGGAAACAACAAGGCTTAGGAGGGCAACAGCAGCAATTTAGCTGCTGTTTTAGTAGTAAATGACACATGCTCTGTCGTGGAAGAACCAAGAAAAGCTGGTGCTGGTGTGGGAAATGAAGATGGCGTGGCCAGCGTAATAATTCAGAGCACTACAGGGGGCAGTCCAAGGGATACAGAGTGTGAGCCAGTAGTTGGCTTTATGAAAAGTATAAGTAGTCATGATGTTATTGGGCCTAGTATTAATCTTAATGCGGTGTTGGACCAAGTCCAGTCCAAAGGATTACTTGTGGGGCTGAATCAAGGTAGGCTTGACTGGTGTGGAGAGGATGTCCAAAATTCTAACTACCAAACAGTAGCTCAGCCATCTTTAGAGGTAGTCTCAGGCCCTGTGGAAACTACTAGGCAACCAAATCATAAAAGGATAGAGTCAAAGCAAAAAAGGGTGATCTCTAAAAGTCAAGTTCAACAGATTAGAAAGAAGGGTGAAGATAATCTGAGTAGCATGGCGATAAGGAGAAGAAGAGTGGGGCAAAACATAGTGTGGTCAAAGCATGGTTTGCTCAGAGGAGCTATCTTTAAGGCTGCTGCTGAGGCTATATCATCTTCTTCATCTCAAATAGGAAAGTTAGCAGGAGTACTTATCTAAGAAATGAAGCAATAGCTACAATACAGATTGGGAAAACTCTGGGGGTTGAGTTCGAAGGTAAGGAAAAGGAGGTGATTGAAAAAATTATCACAATGGAACAAACTGATTTGGCCCAGGTTCCAAAGAGAAAGGAAGGAGTGGATGCTTGAAGAAGCATCTTAGGTGAAAAAGGGGTCTTTTAATTTTAATGAAGATAGTGTCTTGGAATATTAGAGGGCTGGGAAGGTTGGAGAAGAGGAGGAAAGTAAAAGAGTTATTAAGGCAGAAAAATGTAGACATGGTCCTATTTCAAGAAACAAAAAGATCTGAGATTTCAGAACAGTTTGTCAAAACTCTTTGGCCTGAAGATTTGGTTGAATTTATGGAAGTGGGTGCTGATGGCAGTGCTGGAGGAATGCTTTGTGTGTGGAAACCTGAGGTTTTTGAGCTGAGTGAGTGCTGCAGTAACAGGAATTTCATCATCCTATCAGGTAAAATTCATCATGTAATTGATTGTGTGATTATAAATGTTTATGCTCCTAATGATAGAATTATGAGAAGGGAACTGTGGGAAACTTTGGGCAATCTTCAACCTAAGTTTCCTAAACCTTGGTGCATTGGAGGAGATTTTAACGAAGTTAGAACAATGGCTGAAAGGAAAGGGTGTCTCAGAAGAGATAAGGGGATGCTAGAGTTTGACGAATTTATTAATAATTTGGAATTAATAGATGTCCCAATGATCGGGAGAAAGTATACATGGTGTAATTCTCAAGAAGGTGAGAGGTGGAGTAGACTGGACAGATTCTTAGTCAGTCCAGAATGGTTAGAATGGTTTAACTTTAAATTGTGGGGTTTGTTAAGGTTGGTGTCTAACCATTGCCCAATAATCTTAATGGAAGATGAGAGAGATTGGGGCCCGAAGCCATTTAGGTTCATAAATGCTTGGGTCCTTCACCCCACTTTCATGAGCAAGGTAAAATCAATATGGGAGAACACTCGTGTGGATGGATGGGCTGGATTCAGGTTAATGATCAAATTGAAGTCCTTGAAAGAAACATTGAAAGTTTGGAACAAGGATGTGTTTGGGAATGTTGATTGCAAACTTAAAGAAGCTGAGGATGCATTTCATGAATTGGACTTGGCTGCTGAGGTTAGACCCTTGCAAGATCATGAAGTCGTAAGTAGAAGAGTGATCAAAGGAGAAATATGGAAGCTGAAAAAAATGAAGGATTGGATATGGATGCAGAAATCTAGGGTAACTTGGGCTCTTAAGGGTGACAGGAATACTAGGTATTTCCATGTTATGGCTACACAGCGTCAGAGTAGGAACCTACTGGACTCCATCACTATCATAGGTAACATCTTTAACAGACCTGAAGATATGAAAAAAGAAATTGCAAGGTATTTTGGTGAGGCATTTGCAGAGAGCTGGCTGATTAGACCTAAGATTGGTGGTGAGTTTCAAACCATTGCACCCTCTCAGGTTGAATGGCTTGTACAGGATTTTTCTGAATCAGAAGTACATGATACAATCAAAGAGTGTGATGGGAATAAAGCGCCAGGGCCAGATAGATTTAATTTGGTTTGTATTCAAAAGGGTTGGAGGTTCATGAAAGATGATATATTGAAGTTTATGACTGAGTTCCATGAGCACGGTAGGTTGGTGAAGGGACTGAACTGCTCTTTTGTAACATTAATTCCCAAGAAGGAAAATCCAACTAGTATCCAAGACTGTAGACCTATAAGTCTCATTAACTCCATTTATAAGATCCTCTCAAAGGTCCTAGCCTGCAGATTAAAGAAGGTGCTTCCTAGTATCATTAGCCCAACCCAATCTGCATTTTTGAGTGGAAGGAATATAGTTGATGGGATATTAGTTGCAAATGAGGCGGTGGATTGGTGGAAAAGATCCAACAGAAGTGGGCTTATACTCAAACTCGATTTTGAAAAGGCCTATGACACAGTAAATTGGGGTTACTTGTTTGATATGTTGAGGAAGTTTGGGTTTGAGACAAAATGGGTGGAATGGATGAGGACTTGCTTAATGTCAGCTAAAATTTCAATTCTGGTTAATGGTTCCCCATCTGAGGAGGTGGTTCCCCAAAAGGGCTTGAGGCAAGGGGATCCAATTTCACCTTTTTTGTTTAACATAGCAGCTGAAGGCCTTAACATATTATTCTCAAGAGCCAAAGATCTAGGTCTGTTAAGAGGGGTTAATATTGGTTCTGAAGGGTTGAATGTAACTCATTTACAGTTTGCTGATGATACAATCCTATTTTGTGAGGCTGATTGGGTGGAGGTTACAAATGTTAAGAGGATTCTAAGGTGCTTTGAAGTTGTGTCTAGACTCAAAATTAACTATCACAAAAGTGCTATTAGTGGAGTGGGAATTGGAGAGGATACAGTAGCTGAATTTGCTGCAAGATTAAATTGCTCAAGCCAAAAGCTCCCCTTCAAGTACTTAGGTTTGCCTTTAGGGGTTAATCCTAGAAGAAAGCAAACTTGGAAACCTGTGGTGGATAAGTGTAAAAATAAATTAGCCAGTTGGAAAAGAAGAATGCTGTCATTTGCTGGTAGGGTGACATTAATTAAATCAGTGCTATCCAACCTTCCAGTCTACTACATGTCCTTATATAGAATGCCTCAAGGAATTGTTAAGGAGTTAAATAAAATCCAATCAGCATTTCTGTGGGGTGGAACTGATCTGAAGAGAAGGATACATTTAGTGAAATGGAAGGATGCTTCAGTAAGCAAGAATCTTGGAGGTCTGGGGATAAGGAATACTAAAACAGTGAATGAAAGCCTATTAGCCAAATGGTGGTGGAGGTTTGGGTCCGAAGATTCTTCTTTATGGAAGTCATTGATTTGCTGCAAGTATGGAACCGCTGGTGGTAGATGGTTTCCTTTTCTCATGACTGCTAATTCTTGCTCTAGGATTTGGAGTGATATTTTATCAGTGGCCCAATCTAATCCCAGGCTTCTTAATTTTTATCAGGAAAATGTTGAAATCAAAGTTGGGAATGGGTCTAGGATTCTGTTTTGGGAGGATGCTTGGAAGGGTGGCCGTTGTCTTCAAGTCAAGTATCCGAGATTATTTAGTATTTCTATTGATAAAGGGGTCACATTGAAAGAAATGGCGGACAAAAAAGCCAGCTCCGATGATTGGTTTTTCAGGTTTCGAAGAAATTTAAGGGCTTGGGAAGAAGAGGATTTGAGAATGTTGAAGGAGGATTTAGGCATTGGTCCAGCTCTCTGTTCAGATACTTGGGACAAGCTCAGATGGAAGGTTGGAAGTTCAGGTTGTTTCAATGTAAAAGCAGCATATAATTGGTGTGAGATGAGTTATGGTCCTACAAAAAGCTTATCTGGTGTAATCTGGAACAATATTGCTTCTCCAAAATCTCAGTTCTTTGCTTGGTTGGTATGGAAAGGGAGATTAAAGACAACTGATTTTTTGAAAAGATTGGGGTTGTTGATGCCAATGTGGATTCAAGCTGTGTTCTATGTAGATCAGGGGAGGAATCTTTAAACCACATAATGTTACATTGCCCCTTTGTCTGGAAAATCTGGTCTAATATCATCAAATGGTGGGGTGTGTAATGGGTAATTCCTGGTACAGCAGAATGCTTGTTTCAGTGGTGGTTTGGATGGAAGTTTAAAAAATGGGAAATGCAGATGTGGAAAGCAATTCCTTTAGCAGTGTTTTGGTCGGTGTGGAAGCACAGAAATGATGTTATTTTCAAGTTGGTACAACCCGATATGGCAGAGCTATGTGATCTTATTAAGGTTAGAGTAGCCATGTGGATGAAAGCAAAATTGGTGGGAAGAGATTACTCCATTAATCAGCTTGTTTCGAATCTGCAACAGATCAGATTATGCATTAAGTGAATGGACTTTCGTGGGTTTGGCTCTGCCTTGCTGCTGTGCTAGTGCTCTTTGGTTTTGGCCTGATGCTAGTTGCTTCTGAGTGGTGGGAGGATGCAATGCTACTTTGGGGGTGTTTTTCTGGGTGAAGCATCTTGGCAATTCTGTTGGTTCATTGTAGTGATTGGTATGGTTGCTTAGTCTTACTTCTGTGATTTTCAGTCTTTGAATCTGGGCTGCTTAGGGGCTGTTGGGTGATTCTGGGTTGTTAGCTGTGTTGTTGCTGCAGCTGTTAGCATTCGGGTTTCCTTTCCATTGGTTGTGTTGTTTTCTGTTCATGTGTGCTCAGGGCTAGGTTCAAGTTTGCATTATGAATTGTTTTTGGTCGCTGGTGTGGATGGGTCTGGGCTAAGGTGTCTGCTGTAATCTGGTTTTGTAATTTGTTTAATGGAGGAGTATTTTAGCAGCCTAACTGGATGCTGCAGTGGAATGCTACTGTGAAGGAATGTGTATTCTGTGCAGTTGGTGGTCTGTGCTGTTATGGAGTAAGGCCCTTTGTTCACTCCTTGCCTGTTAGCTATGTACTCCCATCAGTTAGTAGTCTTGGGATAGTTAATGTTCCTATTGGCAATGAAGATCTGGGATTGTTTCAGGAAGAACAAAAGGACTGATCTGTTCAGGGTATGTATGGGTAGTAGCAGGGTGTTAAGCATATAGTGTTGCTAGTAGCAGGGTATTAAGCATTTAGGGTGCTAAGCAACCACACTATAGTGTTAAGCATATAGTGTGCATATAGTGTTGCTCAACCATTGGACTGTACTGTGATATGGCCATGAGGTTTTTGTGGCTGCTCTGCTAAGTTGTGTAATGCTGAACTGATATATGTTAAGCATCTGCTCTGTCTTATCTGTTGTCGTGTTCGGGTGGTTGCTTTCTCGTTGGTCTCTCACCAACTCTGGGGGTGCTAGCAAATGATAGGATGAGCTAGATGGTGCCAACCTCGTTGGGATGATTTAGCCCATTGTGATGCCTTTGCACCTCCTTTTTCTTTTTTTTTCTTTTTTGTAATTCACTTTGTACTATGTACTTATTTATTCCATCAATAAAGTTCTTTTTTTGCCGATCAAAAAAATAAAGCAAGCCTTATACTCCTATTTAATATTATAGTGTTGTGCATGTTTCAATTCAAAATAATTTAAATTTTAAAATAAAATTTAAAAGTTTTAATTAACTAATTTTTGTGTATATTGTTTGGCCTTTTGTCCTAATCGATTAATAGCTGATCTGTTTTCAGTTTGACTCATGCGTTGGTTTAACTGCAATTTTAGCAGTTTTATCAAAATATATATTGATTAGATTTGTTTGATTCGAAATAAACTAAACAATTATTAGTTTTCAATTTACACAATCCCACATTGGGAAAATAATGATAGAGTGAGTTGTTTGACTTACATAAAGTGAACCTTATACTCCCATTTAATATTGTAATGTTGTTCATATTTCAGTTCAATAGAATTTAAATTTTAAAAGTTTCAAATGTGAGTTGGTTGGTCTTTTAATCCGGCTGGGTATAGGCTTAATTATTTTTGATTTGATTGATTCACTAGTTTAATTGCGATTTTTAATTTTTATCAAAATATATTAGTATTATTGAGGAAACGATTTTAAGGGTTAGTCTCATCCTAAAGAGAGACGATTGACGGGCTATTCTTTTGATTGGCCTTTCCGGTCCCGTTTTAATACATTGATACATACTACCATCATCATTGCTATGACTATCTGTGTCTCTTATTCCTCTTCCACTACACCCATTCTTATTGCCACCATCATTTCTGCCTTCTTCTCTTACCCTACACCCACTCTCATCACTAGAACTATGATTATGTTTTGGATGTCAGTTAAATTTTGTGTACAATGATATGGTATTATGATATAATGAGTTATTTAGATTCATTTAGCAACTTGGATTTTTGAGATTCACTTGATAATTTCATGGCGTTTTTACAATGGAGAGCTTGGATGTGCTACAAACATTGTTTATCCTTCTCCCCAAAGATGGGTCAGATTCCACCATAAACATTGTTTATCTTGAAGTTTTGTTATAGCATTCTCTGTGGATCATCTCACTTTTTAGCAAATGACATAATTGATTAGTATGTTTATTTATGTTAATTGTATAACCTTTCAAATAATTGACATATGAACTTTTGTAGGATTGGGTTGAAAAAATCTAGATTTCACATGACAAATCAAGATCAAATTGCTTCGATGAGGGTGTAATGATGGGAGTTCATACTCCTCACTGGGGATATATACAAGTTAATACAATGACTTTTTGAAAAGTGAATTTTGAGAATGACCGACCAAGTTTGACGACATTAAGAAAATTTTTTAAAGTGAATTTGGAGAAAACACTAGCTACAACTCACTCTTTGTAAAAATACATATTTTGACTCATTTATTGTAAACATATATAATTTGGAAAGTCTTGAATCTTTTTTTTTTCTTTTTCTTTTTTTAAGGTTTGACTTTACTTTTAATTTTTTTAAATGGTAGAGCATTAGCTAGTGTGTATTGTTTGTTGTATAATTTTTATTCATATTTTTTGGAGTTGTAGAGCACTTGTTGCTGTGTATTGTTTGGTGTGTTGAGGTTTCTATAACATTTTTTAGTATTGAATGTATAATAGATACGAAATGTTTATGATTGAGTTATATATAGAACATTTTAAAAGCTTTTTTTTTAAGCAGCCATATAATAAAATTAAAATGTATACTTATGTTTTATTGAGAGTGCCTTTAGACACAAGTTATCCCAGTGTATATATATATGATTGTTGGTGAGGATGTTCATGTTATTGACAGTCTAACATATAATAGATAGGAGAATTGAAATTGAAGTTGAAGAAAAAGAACACTGAAAGGACTGATTCAATCAAAGAAAAGCTAAAATTGTTGTATCCAACCTGATAGCAAAGACATCCAATTGACTACTAAACCATATGTTGTTTTTCTTGCTAGACAAAAGCACAATGACATGGAGTCCAATTATAGTGGAAGATCTGTAAAGCCTTGAGGCAGTAGGCTTTACAAATTTTGTTACTATGATATGAATTAGTAAAATTGAGACAAAGAAATCTGTCTCTAAACAATGAAATTTTAGTGTGTAAAGAATTTCACTACTAGATGAAAATTGAGTTTTTAGTTCTCAATTTGAATATTTTTTGTTGCAATTATAAATTAGGCCAAGTTTGGAAAGTTTAGAATAAGTGTACTTTTTGACTTTTCTTGTATTATGTGTAGAAAAAGTAGAGAGGAGATGTTGATTGATGTGACCCAAAAAAGATAAAAAGATGAAATAAGTGCACTTATATTGGGTACCCAAACAAGGTTTTAATGTCACAATTGGGCCTCAAGTTTTTGTAACTCTAATTTCTATTTCCCAATTTCTCAATTTCACTATCTAAGAACATAATGAAAGTTCACTATGTAAAGAGTTTCAAAAATTGAATGAAATTGTTCTCAATCATGCAATTTTTAGTTCTCAATTTGAATATTTATGTTTCAATTACAAATTAAAATCTCAAATGGCCCTTAATTTTGCAACTTTATTTCACAATTTTGAATTTCACTATCGTTCGATGTCTAAATAATTTCACTACATGAATGAAATTTGCACATAATTATGATTTTTTTAGTCTCAATTTTAATATTCTAGGTTTTGATTAGAAATTAATTTCTGGATTGACTTCAATCTTATTTCTCAATTTTGAAATTTCACTGTCTAAAAACACAATAAAAATTCACTATTTAAAGAATTTCTATAATTGAATGAGAATCGTGCTTAATTATGCAATTTCTACTTCTCAATTTGAATATTTAAGGTTTCAATTACAAATTAATGTCTCAATTGGCCTCAAATTTACAATTTTATTTATTAATTTTAAAATTACACTGTGTAAATAATTTCACTAATTGAATAAATTTACGCTCAATTATGAAATTTTTATTCCTCAATTTGAATCTTCAATTAGAAATTAAGGTCGGAATTGACCCTCAAATTTGCAATTTAATTTTGAAATTTCACTATCTAAAAAAAGATAGTGAAATTTCATGCAATTTTTGCTCCTCAATTTTAATCTTTTAGGTTTCAATTAGCAATTAAGGTCTTCATATTAAAATTCAAATATATGTAATTTCTTAATTTGTTTTTGTAAATTACACAAATAAATTATATTAAAATTTTAAGACCCAAAACCCAAAAAATGTTTGGTTCAATTTTCTAACTTTTTTTGAAAATTTTGAAAAATTAATGGGAGATTTGGTCAAAACCCCTCACAATAAAATTTTAATGCATTAAGGACACGTATAAAAAGTTTTCCTTAAAATAATATAACTTTTGATGAAAATGTCGATTTTTAATAAAATTAATATTTTTAGAATTCTCTCATTAAGATCTGTCAAATAAAATCTATGTTAACTATGGAATTCTTTTTTTAAAAAAAAAATATTTCCGTTGAAATTGATGTAACAGTAACAATAACATGTTACTCTGTTTGACAGTAATATGATACTCTGTCTCACAGTAACATATTACTCTGATTCACAATAACATGTAACTCTGGCAATATTATCTAAGAAAGAAAAAAATATATATTTTATTTTATCCTTACTCAATTATATATTTTCTCCTTAGGGGATTTATAAAAAAAATAAATTGGGCTGTCCTTTATATCAAACAAGGGTCTAATAGAAGGGTTTTGACTAAATTTTTCAAAATTAATTTGGTAAGAAAAATAAAAAAGGTACTGATTACTTCATATGATTTTCTTTTTATTTTAGGTTAGAATTAATTTTGAAAATTCAAATATATATTTCTTGTTGTTTATTTTTATCAAATTAATTTTTAATTAAAAAAAAAAATTGAATACTCAAACAAACAGGTGGTAGAGGTGCTTGGATGTTTATAAAGGATGATCGTGGCGGCCAAGTAAGAGGGTGATAAAAGGAAGTGGAAAGGGCAATGAAGTGGAGAGGGGGTAGGTTGGAGCAGAAGGAGCGAGACGTAAATTTCTAAACGAGGGAGAATAGTTGGTGTAAACACAAATTCGTATATGTAATTAAATGCATAAATAATTAATTTTATTTGGATATGATAAATGGGTATAATCCTCTGTAATTTGCTCTATTACAAAGATTGGATCCTCTGATTTGATCTCCAAATTAGGTGCAATTCAATGGCTATAAAAGCTTGTTGTTGAGCTAGGCAAGTTGATGAATTTCTTCAAGTCTTTGAATAAAAAAACTTAGAGAAAAGAGGCTTAATCAAGGGCTTAAATGGCTTCATCTTGAAATGATTTCTTTGAAATGAGAGATTAAATTTGTAACTTGAAAGGATTGACATAAGTTTGGAGTGCTTGTTAATATTCTCTTTTTATGTTTGAAAAACTTTAGAGAGAATTTTAAGAAGAGAATTTGGCAGTCTCAAGATTGCTTAGAAGCTTGTAACACAATTAGTCAAAAATCTATCTACCTTTCTCCCTAATGAGAGCCTCTATATATAAGCTTAGGAAGGGAGGATTAATTTTGAAAACTCAAATTGACTCTAATTTCCAAGAAACAAGCAATTTACCTATTATAGAAATTATTTACATTGAAATTTGAATTATTCCACTAAATTCTGATAAAATATCATTATGGGCCCCACACTTTTGGGTCGACCCAATTGTCAAAATAAGTTCACTTTTCTTTTGGTGTGACCCATAATTTAAAATAGGTTAAGATCTATATTTTTGTAGGATCCACATCCATTTGAAAAAATTTGACCACCTTATTTTTGATTAATCAAGAAAATTTATTTGCCTTAATTAATCAGATGGTAATTAAGACACGTGAAAATTTAAGCGTCTACAGTTGGAACTTGGAATTTGAGTTTAGGTTTTGAGTTTTGAGTTTAGATTTCAAAATTTGGGCTTTGAGTCTTAAAATTAGATATAAATCAATTTTGAGAATAAATTGAAAAAAATTACAAATATTAAAGGCCAAAGTAACCCAAAAAAAAAAAAAAAAAATGTCAACGGTGAAAAATTGTTAAAATTTAAGAGGACAAAGTATAATCTATTCATTTTTATGTCGCATGACTGGAAGGTGTGATTTTTCATTAAAAAAAATAAAAAATAGAGAGAATTTTAGGCTCTGTTTGTTTGTGCTCTGAAAATAGTTTTCAACACTTGAGTTTGAGCATGATGTTTGGTAAGAGCTTTGGAATTAATTTTCCAAAACTCTGCTGGAAGCTCTGTGTATATGTCAAAACATTCTGTTTGTTGCAGAGGGCGCGTTTGAGGGAACGGGACGTCCGGCCGGTCGTCCGGTCGGCTGTCCGAAACAGTGAAATTTTTTTTTTTTTTTTTTTTTTTGCAATTGATTTATATAATCGGGAAAAATATTTTCTGAAATTTTTTAAATTTTTTATATACTTTAAAATAATTTTGAGTTGTATGTTTAGTTATGAGTTGTAAATTTTTATATCACATATCAAATGTCACATCAACAATTCCCCACTCAAATCAAACCTCTTTTCCAAAACTATTTTCAAAACTCTTTACCAAATAAATTTTCTACACTCAAATCATAATTCTACAACACACAAACTCAAAATATAACTCATACTCTCAAATCACATTTACAAAATACAACCAAACGCAGGCTTAGTTTTGGACTACATTCAAGAAAGTTACAAATGTTAGGTTAAATTGAATATATATATTTTAAAAGTATTTCGATTTCAAAAACAATTTTCTAAGTTTTTAATTTGTGTTTTTATATTTTTAATTATTTTTAAAAAATATTTTAATTATTTGTTTTTATTTTTAGATTCATTTAGTAATATACTTGAAAATTTAAAAAATTATATATAAATCATTTAAAAAAATCATTCAATACAATAAAATACAGTATGCATTAAATATATATATATATTTTGTATTTAGCATAGTTTTTAAAAAAAGTTATCAATATTATATTTTTAAACATATTTAAATTAAGTATATCTAAGAAATAAAAAATTTATATAAAATATTAAAAAAAAAACTCATTAAAAATTTTAAAAAAATGAAAAATAAAAAATTCATAGAATCCAGTGAATAGAATTTCAAATGGGAAAGTGTAATTTATTTATGTTTTTACTATTTGTTCAGCCAAATACGGTGAAAACGGGGCCATTTCCCTAAATAAGCTAAAATAGCAAGGGAATTCCCAAACTAAGCCTAGTTTTCAAAGATTTCCCAAACAACAATGATTCATCCCACTAAAAACACCATCACTAATAGCACTAATGCATTAAAAAAGTAAAAAAAAAAAATACAACTCCAAGACCAAAACATCACATCATTACTGGTGGGACCCACTGCCACCTAATTAGTGGGAGCACTAATTAGTGCTCCCACTCATTTTCCTTTCCCAAAATAGGCTAAATCGCGGTTCACAATCGCGAGTTCAACACTTTTCCCCGGAGTTGCCAAATCTTGAACTCGCATTTACAAAACGCGAGTTTGCTTAAGAACTCGCGGTTACAAAACGCGAGTTTACTTAATTTTTTTTTCTTTTGAATTCCGAAGCACGAGTTTAATTAATTTCATCCCAAAAAAATTTTGTTCTGAACTCGCGTTTCAGAACCACGAGTTCATTTTCTTTTGAAGTCGCTTTTTGTAACAACGAGTTCACCCCAAATGGTTTTTGCTCTGAACTCGCTTTTTCTAACCACGAGTTCATCAAAAAAAAAATTTGTTCTGAACTCGCAGTTTGTAACCACGATTTTGGGCAACTTTGTTTTGATCAAGTGAAATCGTGGTTGTGAACCACGATTTTAAAACATGTCTTTAAAACCCCCAGCCCCGTGTTTTGTATTCACGATTTCTATATCTCCCTCTGCTGTCTCTCTCTCGCTCTTACTCCTCTTTCTCTGTTCTCTCTCGAGCTCTCTCTCTATTCTCTCTCTCTCGAGCTCTCTCTCTCGAGCTCCCTGCTCTGTCTCTCTCTCGAGCTCACTGCTCTGTCTCTCTCTCGAGCTCCCTCTGTACTGTCTCTCTCTCGAGCTCCCTCTGTACTGTCTCTCTCGTTGGTATGCCTTCTATCATCTACTTTACTGTGAATAAATTAGCATTAGAGTTTATATTTGTGAATATATTTGTGTTTGTGAAAATGTGAATAAATTAGGGATAGGGTTCATGTATGTGGGGTTAGGGTTAGGATTTATATTTGTGAATAAATTAGGGTTAGGGTTCATGAATGTGGGGTTAGGGTTAGGGTTTATGTTTGTGAATAAATTAGGGTTATGGTTTATATTTGTGAAATTTTAAGTATAGGTAATTTGTTGAATGTGAATGTGAATGTGAATGTGAATGTTGAATGTGAATGTTGAATTTTAATTATATTTGTTGAATGTTGAATTTGTTGAATGTTGAATTTGTGAATGAAAACATATTTTAAGTATAGGTAGTTTGTGAATGTTGAATTTGTTGAATTTGAATCAAAACATATTTGTTGAATTCATAATTTGTTGAATGTTGAATGTGTTTAATTATCTGTAATAATAATAATTTTCTTGTATCAAAACAAATTGTGAATCAAAACAAATTTAAGGAATAATCAAAACATATTTTCGTTTCTTTTGAATCAAAACGTATTTAAGGAATAATCATGCCATTCCCTTTTATTGTCATTCCAATAAATTACCTTTGTCCTATGCAGCTAAATATTTACAATAATTTTAATGATGTTAATTAATTACAAAATATTTACAATAATTTTAATGCTGTTAATTAATTACATAAGAAAGAGAAACATTAATTTGGCTGTAAAAATTATTATTAATTAGGTGATGCGGAGTAGTAATAAATTAAAATTAATAAAGTAACCAAAATAATTTTGTTCGAAATTTCAATTTGTTAAGTAAGAATAAGAAATTGAAAAGTAAGGAACAAAATTTGTGATAAGAAATTGCTATGGAAGTTTTCTCATCATTTTGGCCAGGAACAAATATATATATATATATTTTGGAGATAGGGATATGGCAAAATAGAAAAGTCAGATATTTCGTTTTCTTACTAAATTTTTTTAAAGAGTGATTGTGATTGTTAATATTTTCTATGGGTGACCCTTTAAGTAGTACACTAAAATTTTATTAACAAATTAAAAATCTAACTACTTAGAATGTTGACCCAAAAAAAAAAAAATGAATTCAAATCTAATCGGTTTGTAAAATTGATGCCACATGCCCCTACGATAAGTAAAATTGGTTTGACTAAGTAAAATTATAGTTTACTTGAATTTCATGCCCCATTTACGATTGAATTTCATTTTCGAGTTTTTCCTCCTTAAATTTCATGACATTCCCTTTTATAAATTTGATATAAATAAATGACTTTTTAAAAGTGATTCACAAAAAAATTGATATAAACATTAGAGGTCGAATATAAACATTAGAAGTAAAAAAAGTACTTTTTACCTCTTTGCGAAAAGAGGCCTTTCAAGTCGTCATGGAAAATGCTATTATGAAAACATTTGATATAAAAAAAACAAAAAAAAATTATTTAGGAATTATGTTTGAAAAAATGAGTCATTCTCGATAATTTTTGAAATTTTTTGAATCATCCTATACTCAAATGAAAATTTTTGATTTATAAAATGAAAAAATAAAAAATGAATGAAATGAGTCATTCTCGATAAAAAATAAAAAATTGAAAAAATGAAAAAAAAAAATTTTGATTTATAAAATGAGTCATTCTCGATAATTTTTATTCACTTGAATTATCCAATTGACTTATTCTTTATGCGCCTTGATTATGTTTATTCAATTAAGTTATAACTTTTTAAGTCATCCTACACTCATAACTTTTTAAGTCATCCTACACTCATAACATATTTTGATTTATATTTATTCAAATGAGTCATCCTACACTCATAACTTTACCTACACTCAAAGTAACAAGATTAACAACTTACACTTATAAGTTTATGTAAATTACTTAGATTTATAATTTATCAATCACCTAAATCAATTTACATCAATTATATTTATTTAATGATTACAAATGTTGTTACTTTATAATTTATAATCATTTTTTTATAATTTATACAAAAATAAACCAAAATTAATAAAAGATTTTTAGGGTTTTTAGACCTAAAACTTAGCGGAATTACATTTAATGTGCAGAAGAGTATGATCTTAATCATAATAAGTAATGTAAAAAGCATAACAGAAGAGCATGATGTTAATTTTGTATGTGTTGTAAGATGTTTTTCTTAAAAAGCTAAAAAATCTAAAGCATTATCATTATTTTAACTCATATCTTAATTAAAAAATCAATAATGATTGTTGGATTATAATTGATGATTACTTAAATAAAGTTTTTGCGTCACAAGTAATTGTAATTGAATGAGTAGAATTTCATATAATTATTTTACAAATACAAGGAGATATAAGTATATTGTTGCTATTTTAATATTTTTTGTCTTAATTGAAGCAAGTATATGGACACTGTTCCAATTATTTTCTACTGGGGGGGAAACATAATTCGGGATCCCGATGAAGGCGTATCATATGATGCTGAGCCGAAAGGGATATATGCGGTGCAAATTGGCACCACGCTTAGCAATTTAGAGGAGATGTTTACGTCAAAGGTGGCAAGTTACGGGGAAAGTGTCCGATTAACCTTCAAATGTAGATATCCTTATCGCCAGTGGCAACAACACAGCAAATACAAGATATTACCGATCAATGACGATGAGGCGTTGAACACCGTATTAAGTATCGGTGCAAATTTTCAAGCGCCAAATTGTTTGGAAGTCTACATTGAGAAAGAGATTGTACAGAATATCCCGAACATGACACAGATGGATTCTCGTCCGTTCACTACATTACTGACGCATGGGATTGACACAACAGCGTTTCAGTCTCCTATGTATGACTCAGATCAATGTTATCCACTGGACTACACACAACAGTCATTTCAGGGCCATGGTGTAGAATCAAGTTCACATGGTGGATATGGTTATGAATTTGACAATAACACACAAGATGTGCCCACATGCAGCCATCATACCACTCCGGTTGAAGTTGCTGGTAATATGGCTGAAACAGTGAACGAGGTGCAGTTTGCTGACAGTGACATGTACGGTCCTGATGTCGCCCTAAACGATGATGACAATGAAATGTGTGATGAAGAAAATGTATTAGGCGGATCAGATGATGATGATGATGAAGAATATGATGCCCAGGCTCCTGTTGACCTTGAAAATGCCCCCATTCCACCTAGAGTTGAAATCCCTTTCTATGACAACATTCACATGGGTGGTGATTTTGACATTAGTACCCGTGATGTCGTTCCCCGTAACCGGATCTGGAGCGCTGAAAATCCAGAGTTGGACAGAGGAATGGTTTTTGTTGATAAGAAGCAACTTCTACATGCTGTGAAATTGTACCATGCAACAAATAATCGAGAGTATAAGGTCGTAACCTCCAAGCGAGACCTGTGGGTGTCTGCTTGCAAGCACGACTGCAGTTGGTGGTTGCGTGCATCTCTTAGTAGGAAACATGGTCTTTTTGAAATTAAGCAGTACAGGGGTCCTCACCATTGTTTATACCCACGAATGAACAGGGACCACACTAATATTAGCTCCAGTTACATTGCTTCTCATATTTTGGGACAAGTTGCGATTAGTATAAAAAATAAATGTTTACATATATATATATTTGTTTGTTTATAGTGTTCACATCTAGATAATCCAACTCATATTTGATTGTTGTATGCAGAATGAACCTGATATGCCAATTAAGAATGTCATCGAAGATATAAAAAAGACTATGAACTATAGTATATCATACAAGAAGGCGTGGCATGCAAGGGCAAAGGCAATTAAAATGGTATTCGGTGATTGGGATGAATCATATAGACAGTTGCCTAAATTCATGCATGCATTACAGACATCTAATCCTGGCACCATCGTGACATGGAAGCACAGATATACCGGGCATACAACCATTATGCCCGTCTTCCACTTTATTTTCTGGTCTTTCAAACCCGTCATCGATGGCTTTAGATATTGTAGGCCTGTGATAACTATAGATGGTACATTCTTATACGGTAAATACACTGGTGTGTTACTGGTAGCAACGATTGTCACTGCCAATAGCAAAATATTACCGCTTGCATTCGCTGTTGTCGACAGGGAGAGTTTGGAGTCTTGGTCGTTCTTCATTCAAAATATCAAGGAACATATTGTCATGGACCGACAGGGAGTGACTTTGATATCTGATCGAGCTGAGAGTATTTTAGCTGCTGTGAGGCGGCATTGGCTGAATCCTTCGCTCCAATTTGTTGGATATCATCGGCACTGCCTTCGACATGTTTGCAGTAACTTTAACACACAGTTCAGAAATAAGGAGCTCAAACAACTTCTGTGGAAAGCAGGGAGTGCTGATCAACGACGAAAGTGTAATAGTTACTTAGATCAGATACAGGCTATTAACCAAGAAGCCATCATTTGGGTCCGCAAGATGAATCCTGAGGATTGGGCCCTTGCATATGACGGTGGATATCGCTGGGGGGTATTGACCAGTAATGATGCAGAGTGCTTCAATAGCGTCTTGAAAGGTGCAAGGAACTTACCTATTTCAGCTATGGTTGAATTTACATTTCGACGACTCGTCAAATATTTTGACGAGATGGGAGCCCAAGCTGAAACTGATGTACGCAATGAGTTCCAATACCCTAGAGAGATGCAAAGAACTATGGAGGAGGGTATCGCAAGGGGAAATAGTTTCACGTTGATATCGTATGACAGGTTAGTTTGTAATGTGAACAAATTATTATTATTATGTTGTCAAGTTAATTACACCTAAAAACATGAACTTCATTAGTTTGTATCAATATTGTCTTATAGGCCCCGCCGTATATTTGAGGTGCAAACATCTTTTCGCCGTGGACGAGGTCGCAATAGACAGGTTGTGCGGATGAATCAACCCACGTGCAGTTGTGGAAAATATGAGATAAGACACTATCCATGTTCCCATATGCTCGCTGTAATGTCTGAATGCGGTGACAATCCATTCCAGTACGTTGATCCAGTATATAGGCTTCCTGTATACATGAGAGTTTGGGAAACTAAATTCAATCCAATACCGCATCAAGATTATTGGGATGATCCGCAGTGGACCTTATTGCCTAATGACCTTTGTCTGCGAGAAGTAAAACGGGGTTGTACATCTATGGCTCGTATTCCGAATGAGATGGATATATCAGACAGGCGTTTGACAGCTCGTTGCAGTGAGTGCCACCAGACAGGTCATGACAGGCGAACATGTCCGGCGCGACTTGGTCGATGAAGACTGTAATACTTACATGTTGTAATATATCATTTTGAAATTCTTCATTTGTAATAGATCATTTAATTATGTTTTTTTCAATTCTTTCTTTACCTATCTATTTTGAATGTGTATTACAAAATGTGTACTTGATTGAAAAATGTGTAATGCAAAATTACAAATGTGTATAATTTATGCAAACTTGTATAATTTATTGAAAATGTGTACTAGTTTTTCACCGTCTACTTGATTCGAAATGTGTATTACAAGCTTCTATACTTAATCACGTAGTTCTTCTATCATTTCAAAATTTCATATTTTTGAATATATTTAATATCGAATGCTATATAAATTAAAAAAATTAAAAAATTGGAATTTAAAAAAATTAACCTATTAAAAAAATTAACCTATTACAAAAAATTAACCTATTATAAATTAAAATTTTATAAATTGGAATGCTGCAGTCATTGTTCACAATTACAAAATTTTATATGTATTTTGCAAAATTTATAATTTATTCAAACTTGTAGCATTACAAAATCAATATTTAAGTTTTGTCAAATATGCCATAAATGTAATCATTAATTTCGAATTGCCTTCGTGTAAGTGGCACATAAATTTATCTTTTCTCGAACCCATAACATTTACTTCATTGTATTTTACATCGTTAACTACAAAATCAATAATTACAGTTTTCTCTGTTATTATATTATGATTAAATGAGATTTTGATATGGATGATCTAATATTTCAGTTGTACAGGCTTCATGGCACATGTACCTGAGGAGGTTCCACTGTTCAGACAGGCACATCGGGCTGACAGTATGTGGGATCGTCCGGTATGCAATAACGTTTGTTGGACTTTACGCCTACAATTAAAATACCTTGCATTTTGTTGTATATTTCGGGATAATGTTAGTATTTAAACTGATAATTCTTTTGTGCAGAATGAGGCACGCACAGTGTTGACATGCCGTCGGGTAGATGGTGGATTGTGGGACCATCCGTTGGACCATAGAGTCTTGCAGTATCTATTACGCGCGGGATTCTATGGTGTGTATCGTATCGGGCACATTCGACTGGACCACGCACTCATCACTGCTCTCGTCGAGAGGTGGCGCACAGAGACTCATACATTCCATTTCCCGATCGGGGAGGCCACCGTCACGTTGCAGGACGTATCTGTCCTATATGGTCTTCGGATTGATGGCCGAGCAGTTACTGGAGTTGACCCATCTATCGCGACGGAGCAATGGATAGCCCTATGTGCTGAGCTATTGGGAGTAGCACCCACACCAGCAGATTTACAGGCAGGTAGAGTGAGGGTCAGGTGGTTGGCGGAGCACTTTGCTCATCTTCCAGATCATGCTCCAGATGAGTTGGTACAGCAGCATACCCGAGCATATATTCTGTGGCTTATTGGGGGGGTACTTCTCCCTGATAAGTCACAGAACCTGGTCAAGCTGATGTACTTGCCATTGCTGAGAGACATTGAGGAGATTGGGCAGTACAGCTGGGGTAGCGCGGCTCTGGCATGGTTGTATAGGATGCTATGTCGAGCAGCGCAGGTGGGTACGAGGGAGATTGGAGGACCACTTGTGTTGCTACAGGTTAGTAACAATTTTATTACATGTCAATTCATATTGTATGTCATATATCAGTATTGTAATTGTGTTCAAACTATTGCAGATTTGGGCATGGGAGAGATTGATTCGCATTGCCCCGTCTAGGCGGCAACAGGTTGGTCCTGGTGAGCTTCCTATGGGTGAGGGGGACATGCAGATGCCCACCGGACCGCGAGGTAGCCGGTGGAGGGTTGACATGGGCCACGAGGTCGTCTCGACCCACGTAGTGGCAGTTTATAGAGACCAGCTGGACCGGATGATTGAGGGAGAGGTATGAAATTTTTTGACTGCGTTTTAGTTGTCTTCTTCATTGTATATGTTTTGAGTTCACGAGCAAAATTTAATTTATTTGTCGTCATTGTAGTTTATCTGGCAGCCTTATGCTGGGGTCCTCGATACGCTCCCCGACTACTGCCGACTGGGTCAGGAGATATGGATGGCGAGAGTGCCACTTATTTGTTTTGACGTGGTTGAGTGGCATCTCCCCCATCGTGTCCTCCGACAGTTTGGTCGGGTGTAGTCCGTGCCGGATCGGTTCGACACTGAGTGGCAGTTGCACGTCGCTGATAGGCGTGGCCGAGCTGGCACTGACTGGCATCTGTTTTATATGCCATATATACAGTTGTGGGATGGCCGCCGGGACAGTATTGTACAGGCCGACTACAGCGATGAGGTGCTCCCCTCTTCCGACCCTTACATGTTGTGGTATCGGCGACATACACACCTACTAGTCGGGAATCCGAGCCACGTGTCTGAGTCTGGATATCAGGGAGTTGGCCCTTATCTTGAGGCATTGGTGAGTATCATATTATGTGTCAGATAATTATTAAAATCATACTTGCTTTACTTTCAGTCAACTGTAGCCTAATAATACGTCTGCATGTCTGTTCAGGTGGCTGGAGCTGGGAGGGTGTTTCACTTGGCTGAGGACGCCCATTTGAGACGTGACGGACAGCATGCCTTGGAGGCCGTTGCGGAGATCCGGGAGTTATTGTACCAGGCATTCCAGCTTGCCCATCGGGGAGATCGTTTGCATTTCGGCCACTACGGTGTACACACTTCAGCAGCTGATCCAGACACATCAGCACCGTCCACGTCAGCGCCTTCCACTTCAACGCCTGCCACATCAGCTCCTTCGACATCAGTCACCCCACCACATACTACCCCATTGATATCTGCAGATTCCCTCGACGTACTTCATACGCAGTATACTGGCATACCTTATATGCCTGACCCTGATTGGACACCGCCCCCATACATGCATGACGTTCTTACCCCACCCACCCAGTTACCACCACCAGACAGTTCCACAGCGATCATGAGTACACATGATGCAGTTCTCACTGGCATCTCCCACGTTGATGCTGAGGGCCATATTGAGCCCCCTCCCAGAGGGCGCGGGAGAGGTTGAGGTTTTGGTCGTGGCGGACGTCGCGGCAGAGGTCGTGGTGCGGGCAGAGGCAGAGGTCGAGCTCCAGCTGCAGATCGTGATACAGTTGCACCAGATGCTGGAGTTTCACAGCTCACAGCAGTATCCGATCTTCTGCCACAGACAGGATCAGGGGCAGCACATGCAGTAGAGGGGGGGTCACAGTCACAGGCTTCACAGGATACGCATTTCCGATTGGGGGAGCCAGATATTCAGAGAGTCTACCGCAGGAGACCGAGGAGGGAGGTCCACGGTCGTGGTTGTGGGACTGGGGGCAGGTTAGGGCATTAGCGGGTGTGATGTGGAGTGTATAGTTTATTTTATTTATACTTTTTGTTATAGTTTTTGTATATCAAACTTGTACAGATGATGTAAATGTATCTTACTTATTTATTCGGAAAATATAATTTTAAAATTTTGTTATTCTTACTTGTTTTGATGATTTCCATAAAAATGAAAACGAAAACAAAAAGGAAACAAAATAAATATCTAAACACGCACATAATTTTGTTTTCCCTTTTCTTTCACTTTTCTGAATGATTGCATTCACTGTCTTCTTTTCATGTACAAACCAATGATAACCAAACAAGTATTTGAACTATTTGTTATATGAACATGTACTTCATTAAGTATCATTATTATATTCCACATCAATAATGCATGAAATAATGAAAGTCTAGTTCAAGTAGTGTTCTTCAAAATAACAATAACGGAGAGAAAGCAAAGGTAGAATGACAAGAAATATTCGAAAACAATTGAAATATCTCCCTTCATTGATAAGTGGTGGATAAGCATTACAAATTGCATGCATTACAGAAATGGTTTGGGCGTTCATCCAAACAATTTCATTCATTATCATCATCATCTGACATCTCAATATCAGATTCATACATAACATCCATGCTCCAGGCGTAGTACTGGTGTGCATCATCCATTAACCCATCTTCGGCACGCTCATTTGCGGTCTTCATTAGTCCGGACCTTTGCAAACGTTGGGTCATGCGATTAACCTCGTCACGGATACGATGCAATGCCCTTTGCAACAACTGGGGAGTGTCAGTTGGCATACGCATGGCTAACCGACGAGGAAATTTAAGATTAACTTCACAACATAGCTCAACGAGAACGTTTGCTCGAGTTTTGCGAAATTCCCACTCAGCTCTCATGGTATTGACGGTGGCACGTGAGTAACGTAAATTTGGATTCATTGGGTATTCAAATTCATCTCCATCTGCAACCCAATAGCGACCCATTGCTGAATATAGATCAACCACCGTATATTTCATGATGATATTGCTCGAAATAGCTGTAAAAATTTTGTTGTGGTATGATGCGATATTTATACCATATATACACATGGTAGTTGTATGTATGAAATTATTGTAAAGAACTATGCATCAGAGTTGTCACGTCAACTTTTATGACCTGAACAACTATCCATCAACTTGATAGGAGTTGTCACTTCGACTTTTATGAATTGCATAATTTATTGTTATTCCAAAACAAAAAGTAAAAACCTAAAAAAAATAATAAAATAAAAACCAAGCTGATTAACCGACTAAACGTCTGAATTAGTCAAATTTCTGTGCCTGAAATTTTTTTAAAAAAATAAATGTGAAATTACAATTTAAAAATCTTTAAAATATTTTTAATTTTTTTGAAATATGTTTCAGAAATTTGTTTACTTTTTACGTGTATTGACATATTTATTAATTAGTTGTTATTTTGTTATGACACCCCCTCAAAATTTTAATGGATTGCATAATTCACAAGGGCACAGTAGGTATGGTACGATAATAAATTATAGCTCGGCGCAGTGATACGTCCAATATTTGTCAGTGATGCTCACCAATTACTTGAACCGGTGTAATAATTTGGATGCTTTGTTTTTTCCTCAGATGCTATGTCACTTTGTGCAGCGATGCAGTGATGCATCTGACTTTGTGCAGTGATGCAGTGATGCATGCCACTTTATGCAGTGATGCAGTAATGCATGTGACTTTCTGACTTTGCCATGCTTATATAGTTTGTCACTTTTTTCCTCACATTTCGTGATGCATGTGACTTTCTGCAGCGCAAGTAAATGCTTTATTTTTTTTTATCACATTTCAGAATTCATGTAAGTCACATCAATACGATCACATGGCAATAGTGTTGATAAACAATTATGTGATGGACTGAAGGAGTAAAGTGTAATTTACCGAATAAAGCAAAAAAATGCAAAGAGGAGAAAATGAGATGAAGAATATTACTTTAAAACCTATTAAAAATTTCAGCATTTAATTTATAATTTTTTAAAAACACCACTTTGTACTGAAATCGTCAATTCCAAGTGACTACTTACTGTATGGAAAAAGTAAGTATGAAAAAATAGTTTCATGTAGCGATGTGACAACTCACTGCATGTTGTTTTATTTGACAACTCACTGCTCCAATATGAAGGGATTGCATTGTCATCATTTGGCCTACAATTATGATTTTATCTGACAAACACGTCCGTGACTACATCAAAGGTACACAAAGTCACGGGTACTCAGTATTGCATGAAATGAAAAGCTAAAAAATAATATCACGGGTATCACTTGTTCCACAGTGCCCCAGCATGCGTTATCGTCACTAGATCATCTCTAGTTAACCCTCAGTATGATGTCTATAAATAGCGACACCCCCAGTATGATGTTTGTTCAAGTCATAACAATAGTAATATATCTACAATTACTATTATTATTTGTTTGTTTATTTTATGAACAATGTCTTCAAGAGGTGCAGGAAGTTCACGCCAGCAAAGAAATCCGAAAGTGTGGCTGCTACCTCCATTTACTTATGAGTACAAGAGCGAAAAGTACTCGAGTCCGAAGGATTATTATGCTGGTATCCGAGCAGAGTGGGCGTTCAGGGTAACGGAGCAAGAAGGATTGTTTAATGATCTACGTAACTTTGGGGCACCGGTACCTCATCGTCGTTCATTGACCATGGCTAGACGAAATGTGAGTGACTATGAAAAAGCAGTTACCAGAATTAAGAAGGAGAACAACAGAATGTTGATGCGGAGATGTCGACATTTCATGCTTCAGTTAGCCACCGAAATGGCAGAAGCAAGCAACAGAGATTTGACAGTGATTGAGTGAAATAATGTCTTAAACAATGAAAAATATCTCTCTGACTACTACATGTCAGATGAGGAATGAGAAATCAAACACCTTTATCTTTCATATATGTTTGTATGTTGTCTCATATCTTCGTTACATGAGTGTGACACAATGTTGTTGTTCATCTAACGTACGGATGTATTTCAAGTATTTGTTTTATGAACTTGAAGTTTATGAAATAACTACATTTATAACTGCACATTTATTAGTTCATGACTTTCTTTATTGAATTGCAATGAGTTAAGGAATGTTCTGGATTAACGAATGGATTAATGTATGTTGAATTATGTGAATACTTAAAACACATAAAACAGAACAGGTAGCTCGGTGAAAAGCTTCCCTTAACTGGGGCTCGTGAAATAGGGATCATGTACGTAAAGAATTTCAATCTCCATCGAGAAAGAAGAAAGGGTCGCCTTCCAATTCCTGGAAGTCCGGTCAAAATGATGACTCTGTTAACGAATGGGGGGTTGACATATAACTAAACTTGGGGGGCTGGACAAACAAGCTCAAAGCCAATGGTTGGTCCAGTTGGGGAACTAAATAAAGTTCATACAAACGAACAACCGCCTTGAACAACACATAAAACAGAACAGGTAGCTCGGTGAAAAGCTTCCCTTAACTGCGGCTTGTGAAATAGGGATCTTGTACATAAAGAATTTCAATCTCCATCGGGAAAGAAGAAAGGGTCGCCTTCCAATTCCTGGAAGTCCAGTCAAAATGATGACTCTGTTAAGGAATGGGGGGTTGACAGATAACTAAACTTGGAGGGCTAGACAAACAAGCTCAAAGCCAAGTGGTTGGTCCAGTTGGGGAACTAAATTTAAAACCCCATTGGTTTTACTTGATTTGCTTATCAAAATCACTATTTACAATTAATTATACACAAACAGATTTACCTCAACACCAATTTCATGTATGTGGGATTCTCAATTCAGAAAGTCACATGGCAACAATGAATTCACTGATTTACCTTACAGTGAGCATGCCCTTATTTTGTCGGTATATGCAGATGGATTGTCAAGTCATGTGACTTGGTGCACAGACTTTGGTTTTCTCAATTTGTTGCTCAATTTTTTAATTACAATGACAACTCAACACCAATTTGATATATGTGGGAATCTCAATTCAGAAAGTCACATGGCAACAGTGAATTCACTGATTTACCGTCAGTGAGCATGCCCTTATTTTGTCGGTATATGCAAATGGATTGTCAACACATGTGACTTGGTGCACAGACTTTGGTTTTCTCGATTTGTTGCTCGATTTTTTTATTACAATGACAACTCAACACCATTTTGATATATATGGGAATCTCAATTCAGAAAGTCACATGGCAACAGTGAATTCACTGATTTACCATCAGTGAGCATGCCCTTATTTTGTCGGTATATGCAGATAGATTGTCAAGACATGTGACTTCGTGCACAGACTTTGGTTTTCTCGATTTATTACTCAATTTTTTTATTACAATGACAACTCAACACCATTTTCATATATATGGGAATCTCAATTCAGAAAGTCACATGGCAACAGTGAATTCACTGATTTACCGTCAGTGAGCATGCCCTTATTTTGTAAGAAAATGCAGATGGATTGTCAAGACATGTGACTTGGTGCACAGACTTTGGTTTTCTCAATTTTTACTCGATTTTTTTTTACAATGACAACTCATTTCTTATTAATATATATGTAGGATTCTCAATTCAGAAAGTCACATGGCAACAGTGAATTCACTGATTTACCGTCAGTGAGCATGCCCTTATTTTGTTGGTATATGCAGATGGATTGTCAAGACATGTGACTTGGTGCACAGACTTTGGTTTTCTCGATTTTGTAATCGATTTTTTTATTACAATGACAACTCATTTCTTATTAATATATATGTAGGATTCTCAATTCAGAAAGTCACATGGCAACAGTGAATTTACTGATTTACCTTACAATGAGCATGCCCTTATTTTGTCGGTATATGCAGATGGATTGTCAAGACATGTGACTTGGTGCACAGACTTTGGTTTTCTCGATTTTTTGCTCGATTTTTTTATTACAATGACAACTCATTTCTTATTAATATATGTGGGATTCTCAATTCAGAAAGTCACATGGCAACAGTGAATTCACTGATTTGTGAATTCAGAAAGTCACATGGCAACTGTGAATTCAGAAAGTCACGTGACTTCGTACAGAGTATTTGCTTTTCTCTGTTTTTTCAATGTACTGACAACTCATACATTGTTCATTTATGTGGGATTGTCATGCAGAGGCATCTTTCTAAAGTCGTTCATAACCAACTATATAAACGAGTAAAGGTGAAGACACAACCTTACAACTCATTTCGCCCTACGAAATTATCATTTATTTGCTTTACAAAATTAGCATGGCTACATGGTTCATGGGAAGGAGTGGTGGGAATCGCAGAGGTGGTAGGAACTTGCAAAGGGGTGAAAGTTCACGACGAGGAGGGGGAACGAGAAGTGGCGATGCTGAAGATGAAACACCATTTCCTTTGTTAGATGCCTCTTGTGCTTATCATGATAGGTTCGGGAAGCGACATTTTGTTATGCCCAAGTACTATCGAGATCCATGTGGTTTGGTGGAGGATCCTTGTTGTAATCAAACAGGATATGGTTATGCAAACGCTAGACTTCTGAAGTGGCCCGCACTATTTATAAAGCGAGTGCAAAATGAAAGGTTATGTCGGGAAAGACGACTGAAGGTGCCAAAAGCACGTTCTGTTGAGATCCAAAAGGAAGATCCTGATAATGTTGATCGACTATGTCAAAGACTACACCGTGAGATTTCTCAAATGGGTCGTAGGTTGGCCCGCGATATGCAGCTACTCATAGTTAAGAAGGATGCCCAGAAGAACAAAACAGAACCATATGATGCGGCTATCAAGGCTATCATGGAGGATCCTCAGCTTGTCTCTGACGCTGAGCTTTCGGATTGTTCAGACTCTGAGCCACCTACCGATTTAAGTGCGAATTAGGTGTTAATGTCTACACTTCGGCAATATTAGGTCATGCATTCATATGTAATGTCTGTGTTAGAGTAAGTGTTTCCGTAATGAGTTTGTCAGATTGTCTGCCTAATATTTGTCTGTCTAACTTTTATATTTATCTACGTATTGTGTGTTCAGTTCATGGTGTCCACAATGTATTCTTGTCCGAGACTTATGTCTGTACTACTTATGTGTTTTTTCCTCAAGGTTTTATGAATTACATTATCACCTTCTAACCTAAAACAAAGACAACAGAAAAAAAAATTATTTAAATGAAAACGGCTTTAGTAAAGCCAAAACAAATTTCTAAATAACACATTCTAACCCAAAACAAAGACAACAGAAACAATAAAAATTAAAAAACTTTACATGAAAATGGCTTTAGTAAAGCGAAAAGAAATTTATGAATTACATTATCACCTTCTAACCCAAAACAAAGACAACAGAAAAAAAAAATATTATTTACATGAAAACGGCTTTAGTAAAGCCAAAACAAATTTCTGAATAACACATTCTAACCTAAAACAAATACAACAGAAAAGAAATAAAAAATAAAAAACTTTACGTGAAAATGGCTTTAGTAAAGCGAAAAGAAATTTATAAATTATATTATCACCTTCTAACCCAAAACAAACACAAGAAAAACAAAATAAATTTACTTTAGTCAAACCAAAAAAAAAATGCTGAATTACACATTCTAACCCAAAATAAAAGAAAAAATAAATTAACATGAGAACGGTTTTAGTAAAACAATTTTAACCCAAAAATTTATTCTGAAATACATTATCACCAAGTAAAACAAAAAAATAAATTTTTTTTGATGAACTCGCGGTTACAAACAGCGAGTTCAGAAGAAAAAAAATTTCACTTAAACTCGCGGTTACAAACAGCGAGTTCAGAAGAAATTTTTTTTTTGATGAAATCACGGTTACAAACAGCGAGTTCAGTACAAAAATGTTTTTTGATGAAATCGTGGTTGCAAACAGCGAGTTCAGAACAAATTTTTTTTGGGATGAAATTAATTAAACTCGTGCTTGGAATCAAAAGAAAAAAAATTTAATTAAACTCGCGGTTTGTAACCGCGAGTTCTTAAGCAAACTCGCACTTCGTAACAGCGAGTTCAAGATTTCGCAGCTCCGGGGGAAAAAGTGTTGAACTCGCGATTGTGAACCGCGAGTTAGCCTATTTTGGGAATTCTTTGAAAAATAGGCTTAGTTTGGGAATTCCCTTACTATTTTGGCTTATTTAGGGAAATGCCCCTGCAACATGGGTCCCAACATGGAGAGACAACATTATAAGCAATGATATATTTCTCTAATTTTAGAATTATAATTGAGTTCTAATGATGTAGCAGAAAATAAAAATATATATATAAAAAAATAAAATCAAGATCAAAATATCATATTACAGTAAGGTCTACTCCCATTAAATCTCATTAAAATTCCTTTATTAGAGCTTCCAATCATTTTTCCAACATTATTGATAGCTGTGTCTTCCATTCCATTCCCATTCCATTTATGCTCTAACCGTGTTGGAAGCACAACCATATCGTTCTTTCTAATGCATTTTTTCATTTGCTAGTGGCTTCGGTTCAAAATCGAATTGGAACGTGGTGTCCATTATAAAATATATATCGATAATTCAAATTATTTAACGGGTATGATTTGTTCAATATTTTATTCTTATAAAAAATTATGTTGATCGAATATAAATAGCCAGTTGATCAAATTTATATCAACAATAAGTAAGAATTTTTTAAAAATAAATTATTGACAGTAATATAGTTTAAATAAATGACTATTAATATCCGATCAATATAATTTTTTATAAAGATGAAATGCTTAATTAAATTTATATATTAAACAATTTAAATTATTAAAATAAATCAAAATAAGTCAAACTAGACCGTCTAGTTAAAATACTCAACTGGAACACTCCATACCCTCTTCATTTTACTCTATGAAAATGCTTATATCCCTTATCCTGTCACTATTTTATCATTACTTCCTCGTTTAAAAATAATTTTTTAAATAAAATAGAATTTAAATGAATCCAATCAAGTCTAGTAACGAGTAGTTCAAGTTTAATTTTAAAATTTAATGAGTTTCAAAATATATTTAATTTTACACAACGAATCGATTTTAAATAAATTTTTAATAAGTCAAATACGAATGGAGTTCAAATTACAACTTTTTTGCAACCTAATTAAGGGAGTTTACGAATCAGAATGATTTAGTTTTAAAATAAATTAGGAACTTTTTTTGGGTGAATAAAATAAATAAATAAATAAATAAATAATAAATAAATAAATAAATTAGGAACTGAACAAATGTTTCAAAAAAACTAAAACTATTTCCAAATCATTAAGTCTATATGACCGAATTAGAATCAAACTATACAAGTTGGTTTAGAACGGTTCGATTATACAATTTTAAAAATTTTATATAAGCTAACTAACAATAATCAACACAGTTGATTTAGTTGAAGCTAGTTAATTCTATAATCAAAGTTTGTGTTCAAATCTTGCTAATTGCTTTTTAAATTATTGTTGTAAAATTAAAAAATATTTAAAATTAATAAACAAATATATCACAATTTCATTGAGTTCAAAACTATAAACGAAATCTTAAAATTGTGAACCGAACTAATTTGAATGGTTGAATCATTTTCAAAACCAAAACAATAACCAAAGTTAACAAAAATTGTACCAAAACCAACAATTTGAACTAAAAATCAGACTTATTGATTTTATTAATTTTTTTAAATACTCACTTCGTTTGAGATGTGGGTTGGTTTTTTGATTTTTTAACTTTTTGACTATTTTAGCTTGGGGCTTAAAAGTCTTGTTTGGAATAGGTTTTTTTGACTTTTTTGACTTTTATAAAAGAAAAAATAAATAATTATGGTTTGAATATGACATTTTATCTTATTGACTTTTTAATCTATTTTATCTTCTTTTTTTTTTACTAAAATAGCCTTTTTAACCTTAAAATTTGTTGCGCCCAACGAGTGCACTGTATATATTATGTGTATATGTATGTAGTTGGAAAACAAATAAATATCTATATTAATGCCTTCTCTCTCTCTCCCTTGACTAGTTGACTTGAAAATGACATTCGTTATTCAATCAATCATCAAATCAATGGTTACACCACCTTGACACTTATTTTCGCTATACATGCATAAATCATATCCCTTACATATTTTTCAATTCATACATATTGCATATCACTTACGTATTTTTCAATTCATACATATTTAATTTCTTTAGTTGTTATTTTACTGGGTCATGGTTTTGTTCACCCTAATATTTTTATGTGTCAATGACAAGCTCCTCTATTCCAACGTTCAAATCTTCTGGAATGGATCTCTCTATAGTTTTATCGTCGTTTTACGTAGGAAAAAAAAAATTAATAAAATAAAAATACACTACAAGAAATCATATTTTTGCCGACTAAAAATTTAGTCGGCAAAAGTTCATTTTTAGTCGGCAAAACCTATTCGCAACCAATTTTTTTGGTCGTCACTTTGGTCGCCAATTGAAGGTCGGCAAAAGTAATTAGTGACCAAAACTTTTGTTAATCGAGAAAAAATTCGATTTGCCGACTAAGTTTTTGATCGCTAAATATATCATTATTGCGACTAATCCATTTAGTCGCTAAAACACGTTAGTCACGAAAAGTGACATATTCTCGACCAAACATGTTACTCGCCAATTGTCACATTCCACGACCAAAAAATTTGGTCGTCAATTATCACATTCCACGACTAAAAATTTGGTTGCCAATTGTGACATTCTACGACCTCTTAGTTTGGTCGCCAATTGTCACATTCCACAATCAAAAAGTTTGGTCACCAAAAGGAATGTTTGCACCAACATGCAACAAAATAAACCTGTAATTCATAATAATCTATCCAATCCGTTCAATACAATCTGTAATTTACAATAATCAATCAAACCAACAATTCACCTGAATCATGAACATTCAACAAAATATATAAATCATCAAATTTTGAACTTGTTTAATTAAAGTCAACAACTATTATAAGTTTTCATTCACAAATAATTCCAAACTACATATTCCTTCAATTAAAAATCCGCTTGTAATCTATATTCCTTAAGTGAAGAGTAGAACTCCCTTCGCGGAGCATCAATAGCTTTCATTGATTGAGCAGAAAGAAAATTCTTCCAACAGTATTCATATCCGGCTACGTCTCTTTCAGCTTCTTTTCAGCCCTCATAAGCCCGGACAAGAGCAAAGTGATCATTGTAATCACGTTGAAATTGTGCTTTTGCTGCTTCTACTAGCTGCAAAAAGAAAGACACACAAATCAATTAGTGAATAGATAAGATAAGATAATCAATTTTCCAGCAAAAGCTATCTATTAGTGAAACCATAATGCCTTGTTACACGTCACTCTGAATAATCTAGATAGAAGTTACAAGTTAAAAACTAGATACACATTAGCCAGTTCGCGACGAAATGGCCAATGTTCAAAACCATGGCTAGCACCCTTTGTGAAGACTGCAAAGTGGCCCATTCAGCCACAATAACCACCAACCATCAACTAAATAGCCAATAGAGTCCTTCATTTCTCAGATTTAGATAGGGAATTAAAAACTATTTGAACAACTATATACCATATGCTCAACAACTTCCTAAGAAAAGAAAAGAAAAGGGTAAAAAGAAAAATCTTGAGTTTTATCTTATAATTGGTTTTCAGAAAACTAAAATTCTACTACAAAGAGTTGTAGTAAGCACAGTTGCAGGAATACTTGTAACTCAATATAAGTTGTACTACATAATTCAAAACATGAAGAAGATACAAAGATACAAAATTCTTTCTTTCTGTTCTCTTTCTCTCTCTCTCTCTCTATCTCTCTTTTATTTTTCTTTTTCTTATGTCTGATTTTCTGACTTATCCTCAGATAGCAAGGTCCTATTGTGAATGAAACCAAAAAAAACCCTAGAACTAAAAGAAAACATAGAAATCAATCTAATGTACTGATCTTGTCAGTGAATTGAGATAGATGTGAAATCAACAAAAACTAAAACTAAAACTAAAATTGAAGAAATTGACAAACTTCAATCCAACCACAAACAAATGCACTTCAATACATTATCTTCCTTCATTTCTCTTTACTACATATTTACTCAACAACCAAACAGAGTATAATAAAAAACCCAAGAAGTACATAGAGAGAGGATAGTAACTAATGCTTCGATTTTCCGATAATCCAAATAGACAACAAAATTAAGAATTCAATTAACTAATGCTATCCACTTCTACTACGCTAAGTTGAGTAAAACTTTTTACATTCCCAATTCAAGTAATTAGAAACCTAATAAATTCAAAATTTTCCTTCTCTTTACTAGATTTTCTCGGAAACCAAATGAAGTATAATCAAAAACCCAAAAAGCAGATAGAGTTAAGAATCCAATTAAAACATCCTGTTTACTTTTAGGTGGCTGCTAAGTTGAGCAGAAACTATAAAAATCCCAATCCAAGTAATGAGAAGCGTAATAAATTCAAAATTCTTCATTTGAATTTTGATGTTTCTGCTCAACTAATACATTCAACTTGGTCATTGGTTACAATTGAAAAAGGTATCTGTTTAAAAGCTTAAAGAACTGATAGAAGTGTCTCACATGTAAAATAGTTCCAGACTTACATCCATGTAGAGGCAGTGCAATGACAGAAGGCTTCAGTGCATTAGAACTTCATCAACAGAACTTCATCATCCATTAAATTGGATAGGCAAACATGTAGTTTAGATTTCTAGAGTATATGTGACATCTAAACTTAATAAAATATTTTTAACCGAAAAACATGACCATATATGAACTTAAATTCATAATTTATTGGAGTAGGAGTACGACAAAAACAAAATGGGCAGCAAACGGATTGCATGGGGTGACTTGTGACTGCAGCAAAAAAATAACAATACTCAACACTAAACAGCATTTTCCCATCACATGCATTGTTATTTTGTTTTTACCTATTGGACAACCACCACAATGCAATCGTCATGTAACATATTTAAACCCATTTTTGCACACACGGATTAGCTTCACAGCTATTGATGGTCACAATCTGTACATATCTTTTTACTAAGCAAAACAGCAGATATCAAATTGAACAGACCTTTGCACAGTCACCGAGCCAACTCATGATACTTCGTGCAGCTTCAAACATCTCACCCAATGCGGTCAAGGTGGTCTGCCATACAATGAATCACAGTTAACTTAAACCCTCCTTAATATATAGAGGGAAAAAAATTATCAGGCTGAGAATGTGAAAAAGCAGGTTTCCCAACATTTATTACAAATTGCTGGTGTGACTTTGTCGACCACCGTGTCGCAATTATAGTTATTTTATAGGAAAAAAAGCCAAAAACCAACAAAGTTAAAGATTTACTACAGCGGTAAGTACTTACTTTTGCTGCATAACAAGATGCTGTAAACAACTCATCACCATCTTCAATGGCACAACAGTCTTTTAGCCTCTTCTTGATTTGGTCACCAATACAAGTCACACCATACATTGATGTCATCACCGTTTGCTTAACCAATTTCCTGTCTACCTTAAGATTTCCAGTTGCGAAGGTAGGAAATCAGTGACACAACTGAATTAGGTTTAGGAAAAGTAATGAAATTTGGGAAGCACCTATCTGAATTAGCCAAATTCTTAAGAATGGTAGAGAATTATTGCGGAGAATTATTGTGGCTTTAACAAGTTCAATGCATCTATTTTCAGTACGATATCTTATACATGAATTAAACACCATAAGAATTAAATGAACATGAGAAGCAATCGAACCTGATTAATTAAAAGCCTAGCACGCAATGCATTCGGATCAGTTGCGGGATCTTTTTCTGCATCTCTCCGCATAATATCAAGAACTCTGCATCACACCAAGAATATCAATAGTATTTACAGAGGAAATTTTCACAATTGTGATTCAACAGGATGTCACAAGCCAAGGCATCTTTATCAGATCTGTCTAAGCACCTCCATGTAATACCACAATATAAATTTTCATTCATGAGCTCCATACAAGGACCATGAGGTAACTCCCTTGATCCATCTCCAAGCTGGTCATCTAGTGCACTTAGCACCTGAACAAAGACATGACCTCTATTCTTTTCTGTTTCTAGTTAGTAATTTGTTTTTCAGAATCAGAGAAGAGACCATAAATGACATTGATTAGGGTATGTTCAGACTGGATCCAGACATTTCATTGTTATTGGGGATATTGATTTTCCAGAGTATTTTTTTTTTGTTGTATGTTTATGTTATTTTGCATTCAGGATACTATTATCACATTCTACTGTTCTAATATAAAATATGCTCTAAGGTGGAGGGTTTGACATACACCCAAACCTATTCATCGTATTCTCTTCTCTTCTTTATTTCTATCTCTCTCTCTTCTAATCACAACACTAATTTTTCACACTTCACACCCAACTTATATGTTCCTAGAGAATTTAATCAAGATGGTTCACCTCTAAAGTTTACAGAACTGAAAATTAACAGCCTCCCAAATGTTGGTTAAGGGAAGCTAGTAGTGACGTACATGTCACTTACGAATTTCCTTCTTCCTTTATTAATAGATAATATATATATACACACACACACCAACAAAAAGAGGGAAGAAAAAGAAACTAGAAAAAAAAAACATATATATCATCTAAAGAGAATTGTGTACCTAGCAGCAATTCCCGAGTAAACATCCGCCGGCTTCTCTCCTGCAACAAGATTGACTGCAGCTGCTCCTAACTGAACGAAAGTAATTTTTTTCACTACAATACAAGAACATGACAACCATGGCCAGAAGTGAACAACTTCATATGAGCTAAGCGATAGAGATTTTATTACCTTGTCCCTCCCAAGGGCAGCGTAGTGTTGTAGGCCATTACATGAACCATCCTTGAAGAGGAAAAAATAGAGGGAAAAAATCTTAGATTAAAGTTTGGATAATGGTGTATATTCCAGAATTCAGTATAACACCAAAAAGAAAATGTAACTTGTATTTACGTATCAAAATGTTTAAAAATAAAAATAACAATAAAATTGTAGCATCTGCTTGATGTTTTCTCAATTTCACAAGTAGCGACATTATGCAACGAGAAAACCAGCGAAAATCTATTATCTCCACTACTTGTTGATGTCTTTATTCTATGATCTGTCAACAGACAGGATGGAACACTCTGTCTCAACATAGACATAAAGCTTATTACATTGAAATTGTAATTGTAAATGTATTTTACAGCACATATTTACAAATTTGTCTGATTGGATGTATGTGTGGGTGTCATAAGCACATATACATGAGAGAGTAAATTAGTAAAACGACTTGCCTTCGATGATCAATCAATACGTATTTGGCCACAATATAACTATACCACATGTCATTGAGCATCACTTATCAGAAGCTTTAATATATTGAAGACTTGAAATTATAGTAGGAACTGTGACAAAAGCCAGAATAGATGCTTCTTTTTTCTTTTTTCTTTTTTAAATACTATCGATTTCCTCTCTGCAAGCACATTGCTTATGGAATAAAAAACAGGATCTTTTAAAAATGTAATAAATTAAATTATTGCATTCCTGATGATCAAGAAACCACAATAAATGTGGTTTGTGTTTGAAGTCCCTGAACTACTTATGCATGTTCTGTTTTGATAGATAATATGGAAATTTTGGCATTTAATATAATTTAGAGTTATGGCCAGTTATATACATAGTGACGGATTTTTTGTCTCAAAATTCTTATTGTCTTTACTACATTCACTCAATTGCATAATGTAATGAGCATTTTAGAATATGAGAATTTCAAATGCATTTATATAACTAAGGCTTTCTTTGGCACTCATTTTTTAAATCACTTTATTAACTTAAAATAAACCAAAATCAATACCATATTAGAGTACAGAAGTGAGAGAGAGAGATAGAGAGAGAGAGAGAGAGAGAGAGAGAGAGAGAGTACATGGAATGTCGTCCTAAATGGTGCCCATGAGATCAGTGTGCCAGAGGTTACGGTAGTTCTGGCGGAGCTGCATCTTGTCCAGATGCTCTTGCGACGCCATTAACATCTTCGAAGAGCTCGAAAACCAGGAAACCCTAGCTGATGATGAAGAGGAAGAAGATGAAGATTTTCGAAAACACTTTTGAAAAACACACAAAACACTTGGCCCATTCCTACAACTTTGGCTAATCTAAGTTGGTTCATGTTTTGTAAGCTATTTTTTGGACCAACTGGGCATCTGAGAGACCTGTTTGAAGTAGCAATCGAGCACAACTCCGACAATGCAAGCTCGTTTGGTCGATTTCACGGTGATTTGGGGCTCGAGAGAGGGTGAGAGGACTCTGATCGAGGGTCGAGATTGAGCGGTTTGGTTAGGGTTTGGCTTGTTTCGAGGGGTGTGGTAGAGAGAAGGTTGAGAGAGATCAGGAATCGAGACGAGGACTCAAATCTGATTCAGATCTCGACAATCTTCTCGGATCCAGTGGAGGCACCACTGGAAGAGAAAGAGGATGAGCCGAGGTGGTGCGGTGGGTGTTTAGGAGAGAGAGGGAGAGAGAGAGAGGCACCAGCGGCGAGGTGGGGGTGAAGGAGAATGTGTGAGAGAGAGAACAATTTGATTTGTTTAAACAGAGAAGAGGCGGGGACAATATTAAATGTTTCCTCTAAAATTTTCACACATTTAGCGACAAAATTAGTTTTTGGTCGGCAAATGTTAACAATTGGCGACTATAATTTTGTTGTAGCCAAAGCTTAATTAACGGTGACTAAAATATTAGTCGCCAAAAGTATAAATTTAGCGACTAACTTTTTTTTTGGTCGGAAAAAATAAATATACGACGACTAATTTTTTTTTTGGTCGCTGAAAATAAGTTTTTGGCGACCAAAGATAAAAAATAATTTTTTGTTTTCCATTTGGCGACTAAATAGTTTTAATAGCCAAAACTCAATATATGGCGACTAAAATATTTTTAGTCGCTGAAAATAAATTTTGGCGACCAAAATTTTGGTTGCCAAAGATAAAAAATAATTTTTTATTTTCCATTCGGCGACTAAATTGTTTTAGTAGCCAAAACTAAATATACGACGACTAAAATATTTTTTTGTCACTAAAAATAAGTTTTTGGCGACCAAACTTTTGGTCGCCAATTCCACAACCAACTTATTTTGATTTTCCGCAACCAACTTAATTTTTGGTCGCCAAAAGCATACCACTTTCTGCGACCAACTTTAATTTAGGTTACCAAAATATGACCTTCTGCGACCAACTCATATTTGGTCACCAAAAACAATAATCGTTCGCGACTAACTCATATTTGGTAGCCAAAATGTAACTTTTAGCGACCAACTTTTATATTGGTCTCGGAAAGCGGTCGCTAAAAGTGCAGATTCTTGTAGTGATAAAAAACAAATAAATAAATAAACATTGATAAACAAATAGCACCACTACAAAAACAGATAAGACACACATATACAACGCCTCACCCCTCACCGAAGCCATCTTTGACCAGCACCTCGCTTCCTCTTCCTCCTCCTCCTCCTCCTCCTCCCCCTCTCCCTCCTCCTCCTCCTCCCCCTTGTCCCGTTGGCCGCCACCCCTCTTCCAGGGCCGACCCTGGGCTAAGGCAAGTAAGGCCTGTGCCTAGGGCCCCCAAAATTTGGCCCAAAATAGGGCTCCAAATTTTGAAGATCCATTATAATATCAAGTTTTAAATAAAGTCCAATTATTGTTAGAAGCCCTCAAAAACAAAACAACCCACTAAAATAGAAGCCCTCCAAAATAAAACAGCCCACTATAAAAGGCCCAAATAAAAACATGTTGCAGGCCTATATTAAAAACAAATAAAAAAATTAGTCCAATTGAAAAAAGGGGCCCAAATTTACTCAAGCAAACTTGAGTGGCCACTAGCAAATATATATATATATATTTTTGGGCGTATGTACAAGGGGCCCAAATTTATAAGCTCGCCTAGGGCCCTGAATTCTTAGGGCCGGCCCTGCCCTCTTCTATCCTCTTCTTACTTTGCATGTATTGCAATATATATATATCTATCTATATATTATATAAATAAGGAGGAGTTTTAGTGAAAAGTATTGTGAAAGTTTCAAAACCTCACAATAAATTTGTGGATTTATTGAGTTAAAAAAAATTAAAAAGTAGTATTATGATAGTTTTTAAAATATTAATAATTCTATAATTTATAGTTTTCAAAAGAAAGATAAAAACAAAAATATTCCATATCTTTCCAACCTAATTCTCTCCCCCACTGATTTTTATTTCCCTTAAAAAAAAATTAAAACTTGCTTCTCACTATATTATTATATTATTCATACCATACATAACTACTCTCAAATCTTTAAAATTCATGATAAAAATTAGGAACTTTCAAAATATTTTAATTTAATTATACACATTTAATTTCTTTTGTATACTTTTTTTTTTCTTTTTTGATTTGTTTTTTACACTCATATGTACTAATATTTGAGCCTAAATTATAAATTTTTTGATACATGTGATGGATGTGAAAAGAAATTTATGATTATAAGCACCCTTCATATTAGCCGCATTCATTGATTTTGTTTTCGAAAAAAGAAAAAAAAAATTCTATATCTCGTCAAATCTAATTCTTTAGTTTATGGATTTTCACACTACTAAAAGACAATTTTTTTAGTGTTTTTTATAATGGTAACTTCATTTCACAAATAATTAATTATTTTTAAAATGTTAAAACATTTTACGTGAAAATTTGTATTAAATAAGAATTTAATAAAATTTAAATTGAAAATTATGATTTGTTTTGAGATTTCACTTCCTTCATCAAGTTCTATGCTAAAAATAAAATATATGAATTAGGTTAATTTGATCTTAAATAATTCTTTCAAATATAAATATAATTTAATATTAGACATATTTTAAGAATAAATATATAATTTCTTAACTGAAGTTTTAGAATATTAATAAATATGTCAAATATATATTCACTACAAGAAAAGAGGTTTTATAACACGAAAGCATTTGCGACGACATCACTTACTGTCACAAAAAGTGATTTTTTGAGACGGCACCACATGCCGTCGCCAATAAATGGGTTTTTAGCGACGGCACCCCTTCCTGTCACAAAAAAAATGACTTTTTGAGACGGTAACAACTGTCGTCGCAAATAATGACCATTTTTTGCAACGGTAACCTATGCTGTCACAAATAAAGCTGTTTTTTGCGACGACATGAACTGCAGTTGCAAATAAGAGAGTTTTTGCGACGGTAATAGGTGCCATAAAAAAAAATAATAATAGTAATAATAATAAAAAACGTTTTTGATGAGACGGCATTAGAAGTATTAGCGACAGTATTTTGCCATCGCAAAAAACTAAATTTTTTGTAGTGTAAGCATAATTTTTGCTCAATTTTCTTTGTCTTTTTTTAATTTATTCCAAACTCCTACTTTAATCCATGATTTAAATATAATAATTGAGATAATAACTTGTCAAGTATTTTTGTTAAAATTATTTCTTTGGTAGAGATTGAATTACATGGGACTTGGATCTCCCCAGTGAAAATGAAATACCACCTCTCTTTTGTTTGAAGCCACCTAAAAGGAAACTGACCATTTAAATTGGGGGCGTCATTTTGGGTCCCAAACATTAAACACTTTAATCTAGTGTTCATGGCAATGACATGAGTGCCATGGCCAAAATCAACATAAACTCTGCTTTCTATGCGAAACAATTAATTGTCGCTGAAAGTAGGACAATCGGCGACTAAAATGGTTTAGTCGCCAAAAGTGCAGCTTATTGGCTACTAAAACAAATTTAGTAGCTAAATGGAGGGTTTTGCCGACTAAACTGAACTTTAGTCGCCAAAAGTGGTATTTTTGGCTACTAAAAAAAGTTTAGTAGCTAAATGGAGAGCTTTTTGCCGACTAAACCTAAGTTTAGTCGCTGAAAGTCATCTTTTTGGCTACTAAACAGAAATTAGTAGCTAAATGGAGGCCTTTTGCCGACTAAACCTAAGTTTAGTCGCTGAAAGTCATTTTTTTTTGGCTACTAAACAGAAATTAGTAGCTAAATGGAGGCCTTTTGCCGACTAAACCTAAGTTTAGTAGCTGAAAGTCATTTTTTTTGGCTACTAAACAGAAATTAGTAGCTAAATGGAGGCCTTTTGCCGACTAAACCTAAGTTTAGTCGCTGAAAGTCATTTTTTTTGGCTACTAAACAGAAATTAGTAGCTAAATGGAGACCTTTTGCCGACTAAATCTAACTTTAGTCGCCAAAAGTGCCAGAAATTTTTTTTTAATAAATAATATATATTTTAATTAATTATATTGAGTTAAAATAATTATATTTGTATATATTATTATTTTATATTAATCTGAATAATATAATATATAAATAATATATATTGCATATATATTCATGTGAACTTGTAGTGGCATAGTGGAGGGCGTGTGTTGCAAAAAGGCGTGTGGAGGCCGTGTGGTTCGGGTTCGAAACTCAGGAGAAGCAAAAAAAAAGGAGTTTTTTTTTTTTCGGAATAACACCTTTGGCGACTAATATTTTAGTCGCCAAAAGTCTTGACTTTGGCGACTAATCCATTTAGTCGGCGTTTGAGTAGGTATTGGCGACTAAAGTTTAGTCGGTAAATGTATTATTTTCCAAAGTGAAAAACACTATTGGCGACTAATTTATTAGTCGGTAAAAATCTATTTTTGGCGACTAAAAAAGGTTTAGTCGCCAATACCCTCCGCCGACCACAAATAGGCGACGACTATGGCGACTAAAAAATTTAGTCGGGAAAAGTCAAAAACAGGCTTTCGGCGACTAAAAATAGACTTTTGGCGACTAAAAATTTAGTCGCCAAAAGTCATTTTTCTTGTAGTGATTAGACCTCTCCAAAAATTCACCTCCCAAAACTACAATTCTTCCCATTCAAAACTCAATGTTACTCTCTTTAGGTGGTCGTTACAACCAATTTCCCGTCCATCGCTGCGGCTACCATCACCACCTACCAGTAGCGGAGTGAAAAAATTAAATTAAAAGGGATATTTATTAATTATATTATCGAAAATTTTTACAAAAATATTTCACGTAAATTATTACGATTGATTTCGAGAAACATAAAAAAAAATAATATTATTTGTAACTAGTGTATCATGAACAATACAAAAAAAATATAGATATAAGTCTTAAAATAAATTATATAATGATAAATTATTTTTTTTATATAAAATTTGATTAAAAATTTAATATAATGGTAATACCACGTCATCATTGGTATATGATATCACCCACTAATAGTAAATAAACACATAGAGAGTGAACCTAACATGTCGAATGTAACTAATAATCCAATAGATTTCATATATTTATAGTGAGATTACTTATACTTGCATGTCGCTAATAATGACATCACCGTTACATTTAAAATTTTTCATAAAATTTTCATAGATAATATGATTTATAGCAGTCTTTTTATTTTTAATCAAAACAACCATTATTGTTATCATAATTTTTAATATGTTATTGATATTTCATTCTAATAATATTTTTGTAATTTTTTTTATTTAAAATATTTTCTTTTATGTGTATAAAAAAAAAATAAAATAAAAATAAAACCCCCAAAATCCAGGAGCACGTGACCCCTGGTCCCTTGCTCCTTCCGCCACTGTTGCCTACCATCACCCTTTGAAAACTCTACATCTAAGACTAGGGTTTAGGGAGTGGAGGAAGAAGAAGAAGAGGAGGAGGAAGAGAGAAGGGACCCCGGCCGACCGCGACAGAAGAGGGGTGAGATGGAGAGGGGCGGCAGCTGGAGATGGCGCCAACGGTGAGTGAGGCGTTGTATGCATGTTTGTTTGTCTGTCTGGGTTTGTGTTTTTTTTTTTTTGGGAGTCTTAAGCAAAATGATGTCGTTTAGCTCAAATGCAAGAAAACTCTAGAGAGATCAACTCTAGCGGATCTGGACGCCTACTCAAGAGTCGCAGCTTTGTGGATAAGAGTTCACTTCCGTTTTTCGAAAAACAATTTTCGTGACTCAAATTAGCAACAAGCCTTCAATTGGACCAAGCAAACATTTCTAGCTAACCTTCCTATAATTTTGTAAAATTTAACCTCAATCCTTTTTAACAGGACCTGAAAATCATTCTTGGTTTACAACCCACCAAACATTACAAGATAAATAATCTACAATGTTATATCTACCGAATTTTAATTCGTCTGAATTGTCTGAATTTATGTATGTCAGTCATCCAAGCAGATGCCGGTTGACACACTAGATGACAAGGTAGACAGCCACGGTTGACAAGGATGATGCCAGTAATTCGATCGGTTGTCCAACTTACGTAATTCGGGTGAGTCCAAATTCAGTGGATTAATTATTTTTCATAAATAATTACAGGAATTTTAGCGCATCCCTCTTTCGCAATGTTAAACATGCAATTTTATTTATTTATCATAAAGGTCCTTAATTCCCATCAAATCCAAGGCTAAAAGTTAATACAGAACATAGAAAGTTTCAGATAGAAAACAAGATTACACAGTACTAGTAAAAATTGAAACATATAGCCCCAATATTCATTCAAATGGGTCAGAACCTTCAAAGCTTTGCATCCTTCAACTGGAACCTTCACCTGAGTTTGACTGACAACATCAGTTTATGCCTTACAAATAAACTAACAGCAAGAAACCTACCATGCTTTGGTTGCACATGGAACATAAGTCATTACTAGACCCAAAAAACAAAGAATTTATAAACTTTGAATACTTCTAGGACTCTAAGCATGGATATGATACAAGATTTAAATGATATGAGGCGCATGATGCAGACACATTAATAAGTCGAATTCTTCAAGAGAGAAAAAACATGTACAATCGATGCCCATAATATACAATCAATCATGTAACTGATTACTCATTATTCACAAAGAACCACATTGATAATAGTTACATTGAATTTTCAACTAATATTAATATTCATAGAGGGGAAAAGGAGGTTATATTGTATGGACATTTAACACAAAGACAGGATTCATATTTTCCTTGTTCTTTATGATATGTTCAAAATTTTGAAAACATTGTTGAGCTTTCACTTCTTTTTTTTAAATAAATAAATTAATTAATTAAAACTCCTTATTGTGCTTTTACTTACAAGTATTTACATGGTAGAAAAGCCACATCAAATTCATGGCATGTCAAATGCACATTCAGGAACTAAGAAGCACAGACATGCGGCATGCGACATGTGGCACAGGTTAAATCAATCTCTATTCTCTATTTAAACTTCTTTCTTTCATCAAGGCATCTATCTCATTCTCTCTCTTGTCAACCCTAACCCTAAAGGTTAAATCTATCTACCATAGTCCAAAAGCCCCACAATCCAAAGCCCCTCTCACGATCTGAACACCCAAAAGACAAAGCCCCATTTCACACAGCATCACACAGCGTCAACAACCTTCACTACAGGAAATGCCACTTTTGGCGACCAAAATATTGGTCGCCAAAAGCCCCATTTTTGGTCGCCGAAACCAATTACCGACTAATATTTTTTGTCGCCAAAGTCGTCGCCTATAACCTGTCGGCGATAGTATTGGCGACTAAACTATTTTTGGTCGCTGAAAATGAACGTTTTGGCTACTAAACTCGGTTAGTCGGCAAAGGTTATCTTTTGGCGACTAAAATATTAGTCGCCAAAAGTGAACATTCGGCTACCAAACTCTGAATAGTCGGGAAAGGGTATGTTTTGGCGACTAAATATTTAGTCGCCAAAAGTGAACATTCGGCTACCAAACTCTGAGTAGTCGGGAAAGGGTATGTTTTGGCGACTAAATATTTAGTCGCCAAAAGTGTTAAATTAAAATAAAATAGATTTTCAGCGACTAAAACTTTTTGCCGGGAATAAGTTTTTAGTCACAACATTACTACATTTAGGGACTAAAGAATTTAGTCGCCAAAAATTTTATTTTTCATTTTATTAACCTTTTGGCTACTAACCATTTGGTAGCCAAAAGTCTTCATTTATTTTTGGATTCTTGGATTCTTTATGGCTACCAAATATTTAGTCACTAACAAATTCACTTTTTTTTTTTTTTTTCAATTAACATCAAATTGTATACAAATCAAATAATTAATAAATTGTATACAAATCAAATAATTGTATACAAATCAAATCAAATTGTATACAAAAATTAATTCAATTAACATCAAATTGTATACAAATCAAATAAATCCAACCCAAAATAATAATTCCATACAAACACCATCAAATACAATCCAACCCAAATTGTATACATATTTTCTGTGAATTACGATGGAATTCAGCAGACAATTTTCATCTAAAATAAATTGAACTCATCTATACAATTTTCATCCAACCCAAAATAAATTGAACACATCTATACAATTTTCAAGTTATAACAGCAGAGTCCTCTACAGATGTCCAAACAGATGGCAGACAGAAGTGGAGACAAGTGTCATGCACACGAGTACAGCACACCACTCCTGAAAGTTATAAGTGTAACAGTTCAGAGTACCTGCCCCTAATGTCAAAAATGCCATGTTAATGTGGTAAATTTTAGCTTTACATATGTCCATCTGAACACATAACAACATGGAGTCAACAGACAATATGTCAATTAATATGCAGTGCCATTGGATATCATATAGTTCGCCATAAATAGCACCAACACTAGAATTATGCAGATTCTAACATGTTCACAGCATGCATTGGACTTCTTTATAGCAATGGACTTTAAAGTAAACACATGGTTATAACTGGGGTGCTGTTGAAGTTGATGAATTTCATCTCTAGATTATCACCTTGAAAAGTCCACCCTGAACAAGTGCAAAAGAGACAGAGAGCGATGAGAGAGAGCGAAAGAGATAGAGAGTAAATTTAGTAAGTAAAATTAGTAAGTAAATTTTGACATACATTGGAGAGTAGATGAAAATTTTGACATACATTGGAGAGTAAATTTTGACATGCATCCTTGGTAAATTTTGACATGCATACAGATGGACACCGTAAATTATCTCTAATTCCAAAATCCTATATCTATAAAATAATCCTATATCTGTATCTACCATTAGTTTATATAATACGAATGAAAAAATTATTATTATTAATATTTATATAATTTATCATTAATTTACCATTAGTTTTTGAATGTTACATTCATATTTTAGCCAAACATACAGGGTAGGTTTGGTTTGTGTTTCTGAAAAAAATTTCAGAAATTTTCTCTACAAACAAATTTCAGAAATTTTTTCTACCAAACAAATTTTCCCAAAAAAATTTCCCAAAACACACAAACCAAACAAATTTTCCAAACAAATCTCTCTCACACACACATCAAATCAATCACTTTTTCCAAAACTCTCTCTCAAAACAATTTTTCAAAACAAATTTCCCAAAAAACCAAACCAAACATGTTTTCGTACTTTTTTTTTTCTAAAACATGTTTCTGAAACACAAACCAAACAAGCCCACAGTGTTTGGATCTTGGGAAAAGAAAATGAAAATAAATAAATAAAATCTTCTCTTATCCATTTCTTGAGGATTAACAATAACAATTACACAAACCCAATTGTGACTAATAATTATATATAATAAAAAAACAAAACCCATAGATTTCAATGACAAATCAATAACTAAATATGAAGCAATATTAGTACCAAGTCGTTAAAAAACTCACTCTTTCTCCAGATGAAATCAATAATGAACACACGCACTAAGTACAACCAAGTCCTTAAAAAAATTCCGAAAAGAATTTGTCATATATAACTACATATGACATGTCCTATATAAAGATTCTTCCGATAAATACATACACATATCTATATGAACAAGAGTTTAAAAAAAAAGGAATTAAAACTTCAAGTATGATTTGGTTGGTTGAAATACACATATCTATATGAACAAGAGTTTAAAAAAAAAAAACAAACAAACAAACAAAAAACAAAACAAAACTTAAAACTTCAAGAATGATTTGGTTGGTTGAAATCCACATACCCATTATCAAAATATGAAAGGGGCAAAATGGATTTTCTCCCAGATACAGTTATCAAAAGTACATGAAATGACGAAAGACTTAATTCTACACCTTAATTGTTGAGGATGCAACCATACCCAAACTACTTGAAAAATGAATAGCGCACTATAAATATTTTTTTTTTCATTTCATTTAATGGCACTATAAATATCACACCACACTAAACACAATTATTAATCCCCTTCAATTCAATGTCTTTGCATGTCAAAAATATATAGTTTAGCAACACAGTTGCATGGTAATGATCCTCAAACCAGATAATATAAAATAAAAGGGAAGCTGATTAGCTGATAAAATTTATGATCTATTTATATGCTATTGTGTAATTCCATGAGAGTCCAACTAATTGATCTAGCCTCCTTTTCAATGGATAGGCTAAAAAAAAAGTGTCCAATGGTGGTGTTCCCTCTTTTGTTCATCGTCCCAAATATCTGCAAGTGTGGATCCCTATAATATAGATAGCTATCAATCATATAAAACAACATTTTTATTCACAATACTTCCATCCTAGTTAACCAAAAACCAAGTAGAAAATACAGAGGGATAAAAGGATTAAAAGACTAAAGAAGGAAGACAGAAAC